>OY482671.1:17439691-17541617 GCA_960531455.1 Urophora cardui | reverse complement strand
AAAAAATTATCGATTATCGATGCACGGTAATTCAAAATATCGTCGATATTATCGGCTGTACTATTTTAAAAATATCGATATATTGAAAAATTGATATATATCGCCCAACCCTACTCTTCAATGCTCGAACGCTCGTTTGTTTGTTTATTACGCGTATGTTTGTACGGGCATTTGAACAATTCGGGTATTTGAAGATCGTTTTTTCTCGTTTATTTATTTATTTATTTTTTTTTTTTTTCATACATATGTATTTTTTATTTTTGTTTTCCTGATACACATTTTTTTGTTTGTATATTCAGAGAAAAGGAATCAAAAATAAAATTTTTATTTTTATAATGCACGTTTTAAACCAAGACATTTTTATTTTATAAATGAAAATTTTTAATTAAAAATTAAATTTTTAAATTAAAATGTATTTAGGATTTAAAAAGAAACATGTTTAAATTAAAAATTAAAATTAATGGAATAAAAACGAAAGTTTTTCCTTCAAAATCTCATAGTGCTTAAAATAAAAATAAACATTTTTAAATTAAATTGTTTTTGCTTGATTTTGCAATTTTACTCTGAACATTTTTAAAATAAAAAATTTCGTATTAACATAATTCTTAAATATAAAAACGTGCGCTAGAGAAATCTTACACGAAAGCGCAGAGGTATTTTTAGTTTCCTTATACCGACGGAAATTTCAGCAGTAGCAAGTGTATTTGCTTATTGCCTAAAAAATGGGCGCTTTAGTGTTCGAAAAAACTGAGGTCCAATTTGATTTCCACCGCTTTTTAAAATTATCTTGATATTGTGCCAATAGTCGCCAAAAATCACAATCAACCTTTTTATTATCTGGTGTTTGATATTTATATTTGCACGCACATGCAGAAGTAAGAAATTATGTGCATAAGTATGTACCTACATGCAAACGAAAATCAAATCAAATATGCATATGGCTGTGAATACTGAACTTTTGAATGCCGAAGCCAGCTTCATATTTGCATACAAATTTGATGTGAAAAAATAAAAAAGTGCTTTGCTAGTTTTTTTTTCAATTTAAGTCTGAAAATAAGCAATTGGTTTCTCCTTAGCGAAAGCGAGAAAACAAGCTATGTTATTCTGTTTTGAAAGCCACGTAAAAGCTAATGTGTGGAAACGTTGAAGCATGCTCACTGTGCTGTGATTGGCTGTACAAACAAAATACACATTGTGAGGTGGATTGGTGGTTTATTTGCGCTATTTTCTTAGCAGGCTTTTAGGGGCATGTTACAGTGGGGGCTATATTATTGAGAACTTAAATAGTAAACACATTTGAAACGTAAAATAACCAGATTTTAAAGAATTTCGTATGAAATGAACGAAAATGTGTACGCAAGCCGGGCTTCTCGGCTTGTATGAAGCGACCGCCTCTACTCTCATCCACCACACAGCCATAATGAATTGACTCTACATTTATTGGACATCTTTCGATAATGTCAGGTTATTATTATTACGTAATGTAATACGCCAAGCCGGTCGTTAATGTTATTTCGTTTGGCTGGCAAAAGTTAAAATTTGATTTATTTAAGTTAAGTAAGCGGTTGCAGACGAGCGAGCTAACTGAGCGTGGGATGGCGAGTTGACGCATTTGAGGCTGGGGGAAGAGACTTTATTATATTTTACGTTTTTTTTTTTTTGAAAAATATAAGAAAATCACGTTAGCACACTTGCCCTCAAAGGAAAACGTTAAAACTGATGGGTGGCGCATAATAAAGTGCGGAAAACTCGCACTGGCACTGAAGCTTAATGAGTTGAATAATGAGTCTCTTATAGAGGAGGAAAAGCTTTTGAAATGTGATTTCTAGATCTAATGGTCGCTCAGCCAGCGATTATGGCGATTATGAGCTTAAAAACCTTCCTCTCAATGCCTGCTTATTCTAAGCAAGTTCGACAGGTTTTCTAAATGAGTTCACAGTTCTAAGTCGAGCGTCATCTTCTGAAAAACAATATTCGCAAACTCAAATAGTGCGGCTTTTGGAAATTAACTTAAAGCAGAAAAATTACACTGTCCAACAGTCATTTCTCAACACAAACAACATAACTTTTTCATACATATGTAAATCTAAACTTTCCTTGGAATTCCTGAAAATCGCGCGGTTTTTGGAGTAAGTAGCCCCACTCAGTTTTTGTAAAATTGAATTTTTTTTCTAATTAGCTTACTCAACGACATCCTATTTTCATATTCGTGTGCCGGAGAGAGGATCCAAAGAACAAAAAATTCATCTAATGTGTAAACATATAAAATTTGTTGCATATTTCATGGCGTAATTTGTGATTATTATATCCTGCGGTCTTTTGCGTTATTTGTACAAAGATTTTGTCTGAGGGGTCCCCTAGTGAAATTTTATGGCGAATAATTTTCTAGAACATTTTAACCCTCTATCTGCATTGTTAATTGATATTTTCTACATGTGTTTCCAAACAAGGGTTAAAAACAGCCATTTGCAAGGGCGTTAGAGGATTAATGTCTACCGCAACGAAATTCTTTATTAAATTCTGTAAAAGAAGTCCGAGCTCAAAAACTTCATTTGAGGTCATTTTTTATAAGATATTGTGGATAAAGTAATTGCACCTCCAGCTAAAACCATAAAATTTCAACCCCCTCTAAAAAAAAAACTCAGACCCTCTGGACCAGTACCTACTCTGTTCGGCAAAGTTGGTCTGGCAGACATCCTCTTTCATAATTAATAACGTTTGTTCGTGTTGAGAAATCACTGTTGGACAGTGTAGTTAATAACGTTTGTTCGTGTTGAATAAAATTTTTGTAAAATTTGTTGGACTGTGTTATTTAAGATTTAGGTGCATGCCAAACAGAAGATTTATATACCAAGATGTTCAATTCAGTAATTGACATGTTTTAAGAATCTACTGAAACTACGCAGCGGTTTTGGCAAATAGTTGAGCTGCGGTACTCATGGGAGTTAACGAAGAGAAGGAAAAGGATTTTATTACACATGGAAGGCGTGTCTAGGTCGATATGACAAAATTGGCATTTGGTGTGCTGCAACAAAATCGTAGATCTACACACAGAGAAAAAACTATAGTAAATCCAACAAAGTTGACTTAGTTAAAAAAAAAATTGTATGGGGCCCAAGAAACTTATACAATTTACCAAAGTATTTACACAATTTATACCCGACCTTGGAAAACAAAACTTAGTTGATTTATTACCCAAGCACTTTGGCTACCAAAAAAAGGGATTGTGTTGGCTAATTTAGCTTTAGAATTTTGTTTTTTTATATAAACTTTGAAAACTATGTGAAAATCAACAAAGTGTTTGGGAAACTTACATACGATCGGCAGAAACAAAGCTTGTTCAAGTTTTTCACGAAAGTGCTTTTTCAAGTTACCAAAGTTTCTTGGTAAGATATTAAAGTTAAAATAATTGGCAGATACTTGTGCAATCTGCCAAAGGGAATTCGTTGAATACTCGTATTACGCAAATTACAGAGAATAAGCTGACTAAGTATTTTGGTTAAAAATTTACCTAAGCCAACTGGGGAATATTAAACAAGACTTTGTCAAAATTACCCAAGTAGAAACTTTTCCAAGCTTTTACTAAGTTATTTTCGTTAAAATGTCGCAAAAACTTAGTAAGTAAATTATTCCTAAGTTTTATGTTGGGTTATGTGCGATTTTAAGGTGAGTTTTACAATCTTTTTTCTCTATGTGTACGCATTCTTATAAAGAGGCGACCAGCTCGCGACTGAACGGGTGTCAATCGATAAGAGTACAGTACCAGTCATTTTGACGCTAAATACATAATAGTTTAAAAAAAACTAAAAAAACATGTTTTAATGATAAAAACGAACTAAAAAGTGAGAAATAATTTTTTTATATGCAGAACATGAACAAAATAATTTTCTAATGAAAGATCCAATCAATTTTCCTCAGTGCGGACGTGTCAACTTGTTTTCGCAAGTGTTTTACAAGTGCGAAGTTAAATAAGAAAAGTGTGTGTACAATTGAAATTTCAAGGTCTTCCAATGAACGAACTTGTTTACGAAAGTCCAATACAGATAGGGAACTTTCAATGAGACACAAATACACAAATGTTAATAAACGATGGAAAGTAAATTTTAGCGCTTAGGGTACATATATGAATTTTTATACTCAGCTGTACGTAGTACACAGAGTATTATAGTTTTAATCACATAGCATTATCGATATAGATATGGACTGATCAGGGTGAAAAGAGAAATCGATTGCGCTGTGTCCGCGCCTCTTTATGCACTTTCGCAAAAATTTAAATATTTTGATAAGATTTCCTATACAGTGTCTAGGTCTAAGTAAACAGCGATGGTTGGTATTGAAAATGGGCGAAATGGAACCATGACCATGCTCACCTTCCCTATATGGTATACTTATATCGAAAATGTGATATCTCAGTCACAAACATAGCACGAGTAACAAAATTTCATTCACATAATCTTCCCAGGCCTTTATAAAGAAATATGGTGAAATTTTGGAAAATGGGCAGTGCCACGCGCACTCATTAAAGGGAAAACATTGAAAGTTTTATATGTCATAACTCAGAAACCATAACAGATATATCAGAGAATTTTGCTAATCTTATGTACTTGCTAAAACGAACGCTTGGAGGTATAATTATCCAAATCGGTTTGACGGCCACGCCCACAGTTATATACATATGTACATTAGACCGTATCGCAAAAAATAAAGTTCGCCGTACGCCCCCCCTATGATGTTTTTTGGAAAACATTTCAGGAAAATTTTTTAATTTTTTTTGGACGCCGCTAGATGTCGCTAAAATCATTTTTCTCATATCTTCGGTGTTTATAGTCCGATCTCTAAGTTTAATACAACAATGTCTTTGTCTTGAAAGGGCGGCTTATACTATGGAATATTATTAACCCTATGTGCGCCCTTGGGGCCACTACCACCCAGTACTTATTTTATTCCAGCCTAATGTACCTTTTTTATGTCTGCATGTTAAACGTATTCAAAAATTATTAACCTTTTGCAAAATAATTATTTCAATCGAAATAAAACACGTTCAACATTCCGAGGAATATAGGTTTTTCAGTTCCTTTGGTCTTTTAGGTTAATTTTACCTAGTAAAATTTTATGCCAAATAATTTTCTAGAACATTTTAACCCTCTAGCGACCTCAGAAATACTATTTTTCCTGATTTTCTAAAAAAAAGGGGGTCAAAATAACCATTTATTGGCGGTGCTAGAGGGTTAAAATGTTCTTGAAAATTATTCGCCATAAAATTTTAGTAGGGGTCTCCTCAGAAGAAATCTTTGTAAAATGAACCTAAAGGACCAAAGGAAGCGAAAAACTTATATTCCACGGAATGTTGAACGTGTTTTATTTTGGGTTCTACTGAAGCGATCGAAATACTTCTTTTGCAAAAGATTAATGATTTTAGACTATGTTTAACAAGCAGGCATAAAAAATTGCATTAGGGTGGTATAAAATAAATACTGGGTGGTAGTGACCCCAATGACGCACATTGGGTTAATAATATTCCATAGTATAAGGCGTCCTTCCAAGCCAAAGACATTGGTGTATTAAACTCTGAGATTGGACTATAAATACCGAAGATATGAGAAAAATAAATTTTAGCGACATCTAGCGGTGTCCAAAAAAAAAAATAAAAAACTTTTCCGGAAATGTTTTCCAAAAAGACATCATATGCGGGGGCGTACGGCGCACTTTATTTTTGCTTCCCTATAACGCGAGACGGCCTAATGTACATATGTATGTGTATTATAAAGGGACTTAATGAAACAATTTTGAGCGATATCATTTTAAATATAAAAAAAGGTTTTCATTGAAAGTTTGTGGCATGAGTCCCACAATAGACGCGAAACAAAAGCATTACAAGTTTGTAAAATGGGCGTCACACCGCCTCTTTTTAGACGAAGGAATCTATGCTATCTATCCATAACTCGGCAAATAATAGAGATATTATGACAAAATTTGGTGTACACACTTTTGGCACTTCTAGTTATACGCGTGCAAAAATTCACTGAAGTCGGTTTATAATCACGCCCACTTTTTAATAAAGATACTAGCTGTACCCGGCCAAGCTTAGCTTTGGCCCACTTCCTATTATAGGTACTTGAAGCGAAAAACGGCACACTTTAAAATATGTTGGAAGTATCTTGAAACCGAAATTACCTCGGGCTGCAGAGCTCAGCACAATTCAGATAAAATTAAAAAAAGTGAAGGAAAAAATTAATATGTATTTTCAAAAGTTTGCCCTCTTCATGTTCTTATCCCATTTTTCTTCGCATTAGTCTCCAACTCTCTTTCACTCTACTTTTCTCTTTCTCTTTCTCTTTCTCTTTTTCTTTCTTTTTCTCTTTCTCTTTCGATTTCCATTTATCTTTCCTTTCATTTCCGTTTGCTTTTTCCTTTCCCGTCGCATTTCTGCTTCTCTTTCTCTGTCGCCCTCACCTCTCCTTTTCTGTCTTTCTCATTTTTATTCCCCCTCTTATTCCTTCTCTAATTCCCTGTCTTACTGTCTCTCTCCCCATCCTCTTCATTCCATTTTTATTATATTCTCCCTCTCCTTTTCCGTCCCTTTGCCTTTCCCAGTCTCATTACTCTTCCCCTCTCCCTAGGAAACTGGGTTTAGCATAACATACCCTGCATTCCACTTCTCATTTCATACCATCATTGCTTAAAAACATTCCGTGGCGTCCGAATAGTCTCTTTTCCCCATAATTGGGTATCGGGACTTAGAATCACTATGAAAATATCTATATAGAAGACCCGGTCAACACCTTTCATTTTATATCAGTATTGCTTAGAAGCATCCTGGGCTCATCCGGGTCCACTTATTGACCCACATCTGGGAACTTGACCTAGGAACCATAATGGGTACGGTATCTGGCGACTTGACCAAGAAATCGTGATGGGTACGGCTCTACATGAGCGTCCGCTCAACACCTTTCATTTGGTACCAATATCCCTAAGACCTTGGGATCCGACCTAGGAATCGTAATGAGTTCATTTCTATCTAAACTCGCTGCTCAGCACCCTTCATTTGATACCAATATCGCTGAGAAATTTTCCGGGGTCATCCGCGTCCACGTTTTGAACCATATCTGGAGAAACGACCTAGGAATCACAATGAGTACTACTCTATGTAAATTCTCTGCTCAACACCTTTCATTTAATACTAATATCGCTCAGAAACATTCGAGGGTCATCAGGGTAGACGTTGTGACCTATATCTGGTGACCCGGGCTAGGCATCACAATTATAATATTTTGTGCTAAAGTCCTCATAAAGACCTTTCATTTGATACTAATATCGCTCAGAAACATTCGAGGGTCATCCGGGTCCACGTTGTGACCCATATCTGGAGACTCGACCTAGGAATCGCAATGAGTACTAATAATATAATACAATGGCGCTATTATAACTCTGACGAGTTTTATGGCCGAGCTTCTCTCCCAATTCGAGGTGTGCTCCTTTTTGTTTTTCCTACTAATTGGGTGGACCTACAGTTTTATGCCGGCTCCGAACGGCGAATGCATTTTTTGTGAGAAGCTTTTTCATGGCAGAAATACTCTCGGAGGGTATGCCGCCCACTGCCGAGAGGTGACCGCTGCTCTTAAAAACCCCAATAATTGGATTTTTACTAATTAGAAAAATTTGTTTGGCTCGGACCGTGGTTTGAACCCGAGACCTCTGGCATAGCAGGCGAGCACTCTACCCACTGCACCACAGCGGCCACGCAATGAGTACTATTCTATGTAAATTATCTGCTCAACACCTTTCATTTGATACCAATATCGTTCAGGAACATTCGAGGATCATACGGGTCCACGTTTTGACCCATATCTGGAGACCCGACCTAGGAATCACAATGAGTATTATTCTATGTAAATTCTCTGCTCAATACCTTTCATTTGATACCAATATCGTCCAAAAATATTCAGGGTAAAGCCGGATCCACGTTTTGACCTTTTGACCTATATCTCGGGAACCGAATTCCGGATTTGAAAAAAATATGCATATAAACCATCTAGGGCAAGGTACTAAGCTGGTGTGTAAATTTGGTCAAAATCCCTCCACGCGTTTGGGCGAAAGCCGGCGACAAAGAAATGGGCTTGATTTTTATATATATATATAGATTTCTAGAATGCTCTTCACAAATTTGTAACGTGACATCTCTGTAATTAAAAGTTACACTGGGAATGCAATTTTTCCCAAACAAGAATATTTATGTGCTTGTTCTGATGATACATAAAAATTTTGAAAATGGGCCTGGCTACACGTAGCTGAGTATCTAATGTTCGATTCCACACGAACTTAGGCTTCCTTGCTTGTTATACCTTTCATGAGAATGAAATGGTATTATAACTTAGTGCCAAAAAATTTTTGTCGAAAGTACCAGAAGGAAGCGTGGGGGACCCACCAAAATATATACCGATATGATCAGAATCACGAGCTGAGTCGATTAAGCCATGTCCGTCTGTCCGCCTGTCCGCCTGTCCTTCTGTCCGTCTGTCCGTCCGTCCGTCTGTGTGAACGCAAACTAGTCCCTCAGTTTTTGAGATATCTGAATGAAATTCGGAATACAGGTATGTTGTTATATGCAGCTGATCATTTGTCGGAACCGGCCGAATCGGACCACTATAACATATAGAAAACAACCGATTATTCAGATATACATGAAATTTTTGAATGTAATTTGTGCATAACTTCCTCATTTAAACAGCTAAGGACATGAAACTTTGAAGTAGACGTGCCCATTTTGGCCGGCTGTTTTTCGTTATTTTTTTCTGACAACTGATTTAATTAGACAACTACATATATACATAAATTCAGCACTATGCACTTTGCCGATGAGGTGGAAAATGGAAATATCCTCCAATTAATTTAAATTTTGCATTTAACAAAATCAAACAAATAAAATTATGGTTTTGAAAAATATATTCAGTTAATATTTTCGTTCATTTCAGATACGAGTATGTATGTAAATGTCAAGCCATGACCAAGTCAACGAATTTTGGAGGTACAGTTTGTCTCTTTTCTACAGAATTGTTTTTGTAATTTGACATTCGGTAAGTTTTTCAAACAAAAAATACAAGAAAAATACAGAGAAATAAACTAGTTTCATACGGGCTTTAATGGTTTAAAAAAAATTTTTTTTTTTACCCGACGCAGTAGAGATACTCCATCCATATTTTTTATACCTTTCATGAATATGAAATCGTATTATTTATAAATTTGGTTCAAAATACGATTGTTATCAGATTCACGAGCCAATTCTGTCTAATAGATCTTTGTATGCATAAGCCACACAATTGGCAGCACAAAATACTGAAAATCGGATCAATTAATATTTAATTTCCCCATTTACACGAAAGGTATAAACTCTTCAGAATCGCCGAAGTCAGAAGCGGGTTTACTTGTTTATGGTTCAATTCTCTGCAAATATGTACAGACACGTGTACGCAGTTTATTGGAGCTTAGTCATGTGATCTTTATTATATGTTTATTCAGCTGTCTCCAATTAGTTAAATTTTACGCATTTGCTGCAAAACCTTTGCTAGATTTTAGTATAAAAAGGGCAACATTTCTTACCAATACTTCATAAGTACTGAAGTTAAAAACAAAATGAACGCGAATATAATTTTTCCGTTTTTGTCAATTCTGCCCACTGTTGTATTGGCAATGTTAAGTGGTAAATGTTCTTATAGATGCTTCCCTAGAAAAGATGCCAACTTTTTGGTGGCAGTATATCATGGAGACGAATTTTTCGCTGCAGGTGCAATAGTTAGTCCAAAGCATGTAATTACTGCTGATTTGCACCCGATTGAGCATGCAAATGATGTCAGCGTGTATGCCAGTTCTAATGAATTGAAGAAACCTCTGTTTGGAGCACAACAACCAGTTTCCAGGAAACATCATGTGTCTCTGGAACATTTTGGCTTTATTGGAATTGCTGAACTAGCTACACCATTTCAATTTTCCGCCACAATTTCATCAATAGCCTTGTCCAGTGATAGTTTAACGAAGGAAGCTAAAATGAATGTAATCGGTTGGAGTTGGAACGAAGAAAAATCGAAATATAATTTGATTAAATCTACGCAAATTCCTGTGCAAGTCGATACAGACGATGAAAATCTCTTGAAAACAGCAAACTTAAATATAAAATCATTTGATACTAAGTTAGCATTCGGTGTTAGTAGATATAAACTTCTTGGAGTGTTCTACATGCAACTCGACGAATACTACTATTTTCATAGATTGAACTATGATTCAGTTCTAAACAGCATTCATTGTATTTTACAATAATACAAATAAAATAAATTTTTGTTTATTTTTTTTTCGATATATGTAATTTATTGTGTGTAAAATAAATAAAAACAATAAAGTCAATGAATAAATTTTAATGCCATTATTTAAGAGTAATGCCTTTGTTTGGGATGTGTGTGTGTGTAAGGATAATTTTATGCGCAGGTAAATGCAAATTGATTTATTTTTTTTTCTTTAACTAAAGGCCAACTCAGGTCAGAAGAAAAGAAGTTAAGAGGAATCTGGATCGGTAGGTCCAAAGGCACTACAACAGCCACATTCTTTTGCACGCAAGTTCGTAAAAAACACGAACTAGATTAGCGAATAATATAGAAAGCAACAACCAAAACCAAGCCAGCTAGATATGTTAAGCGCGTCGAACTGAAAGCGCTGAGCTGTTTTTCAACCTGAATAGCCGTGTTGCCATGTAAAAGAACGCAGCTATTGTGAATAGAAATATGGAATTTGTGGAATCTATATTTTTGGAACATAAGTATAATCTCGTATTCTTTTATACAGAGGCTACAGAGAGCGGACTCTACCGGTAACTCAACAACACAACCGAACTCTGCTGGTGTATGGCAAAAATTCGAATCCGATATATCGCGACGCCTGAGTAAAAGATCACCCTATTTCAGAATTTGTTTTAAAAATGCCCTATTTTAGAATTTTCTTCAATAACGCCCTATTTCAGAACGTGCTTCAATAACATCCCATTTCTGAAATTATTTCAAAAACGCCCTATCTCAGAAAAATATGTATGAAATTTTCTCTGAAATGGGGTGTTTTTCAATACAATTTGTGGTATCACAAATTTATACTTTCATTGTTTTTTTCGTAACGCTGAAAATTTTTTGAAAAAAATGTTTCTTAATAAAATAAACTTCTTTCGGGTTTTTAACGCAAGGCTGCACAACGATATCAACAAAAAAATTTTGTTTTATTGAATATCAAATAAAAATTAACAAAAAAATTTCGTTTTGTTGAATATCAAAGAAAAATTATTAAAATTATTTCGTTTCGTTGATTACACTGCTCTACAGCCAAAAAATACTCTGAACGCGACCATCCTATTTATATGTAAAATCGGTCGCTGATTCCGAAAATCGGGTTCATTTTTAATTCTATGGGAAGGTTTTTGAGATATCGGCAATTTACCGTTATTTGGCTAATTGCTCCACTTAATCCTTTATACCTCTTTAACGCAGTAAGCTATCTTCCTTGGAGTGACACCAAACGAAATAAAATTAAATTTCCTTTTCATGGCTGCTACAACATTTTTCCCTAACTCTTATAGTTTCTGAAATATTAACGATTCAATTTGAATTTTTTAGATTTTTTACGATTTTTTGAAGAAAAAATTGACTTTGTCAGGCAATATCTTTAAAACCAATGTTTTCACCTTCGGTTTTACTCCTTTACGTGAAGCTCCATTCTACTGGGAAAAAGATAAGCTATCAACGAAGAAAATCCATGGTAAAATGGAAAAGTTATAGGCGATCAAGTAAATACAGCCAGGTCGCGCAATGCCTCTGCACGGGTATATTCTATGCATGTTATACCCGTAAATGCGCTGTTACCTACTGCGCTGCCAATGTGCTGCTACTGCAGATGTGTAGGTATTGGTATAATATGCATAGAATATACCCGTGCAGAGGCATTGCGCGACTTGGGTGTATTTACTTGATCGCCTATAACTTTTCCATTTTACCATGGATTTTCTTCGTTGATAGCTTATCTTTTTCCCAATAGAATGGAGCTTCACGTAAAGGAGTAAAACCGAAGGTGAAAACATTGGTTTTAAAGATATTGCCTGACAAAGTCAATTTTTTCTTCAAAAGATCGTAAAAAATCGAAAAAAATCAAATTGAATCGTTAATATTTCAGAGACTATAAGAGTTAGGGAAAAATGTTATAGCAGCCATGAAAAGGAAATTTAATTTTCTTTCGTATGGTGTCACTCCAAAGAAGATAGCTCACTGCGTTAAAGAGGTATACAGGATTAAGTGGAGCAATTGGCCAAATAACGGTAAATTGCCGATATCTCAAAAACCTTCCCATAGAATTAAAAATGAACCCGATTTTCGGAATCAGCGACCGATTTTACATATAGGTAGGATAGTCACGTTGAAAGTACAGACAAAAAATTTCATTTTGTGATCCAGTGTTATCAAAAACAAAATAATAATAAAAAATTGTTTCGGGCTTACGGCTTCATTATACCTTTCATGAGAATGAAATGGTATTATAACTTAGTGCCAAAAAATTTTTGTCGAAAGTACCAGAAGGAAGCGTGGGGGACCCACCAAAATATATACCGACTAGCTGGACCCGTGTGCATCTTGCGCAAAAAATAATAAAACATACGGCGCCAGTCGATATAGTTTCTGCTCTCACGCCTATTTTAAAAAACTTATATTTATTTGGTTTTATGTCTACAGTGGAACTTATGGAATTTTCAATGAATTACTTATGTATATGTTTGGCAAACATATCGCATAAAATGTTCTATTCTACCTACATATATATATGTATGTATATTATATTTTTATATATTTTACATATATTTTTATATATACATATGTACATACGTGGTCCCTGCCGACTTGGGTAATTTTTTTTTCCACACGTTTGCTTTGGCAAGCAAATCTGTAGTCCAAGCTTACTCGATTTATCTGTTACAGTTCTTGAGTTTTTACTTATAAATCTTTGAAAATTTGCTCCTCTTGGCCCATTTTTCAAAATTTCAGCACGTTTCCTCATAACGGCATAACGTCGTTTCATCACTCGGGCTTTATTAATGACTGAATTATCATGTTTTACGTGTTTTTCAAAATACACACATATGCCTTATTTTCAACCCCAACTTTCTCTGTTCCCATTAGAATCTGTGTACGAAATTTCATTAAAATATTTCTATTTTTGCGCAAGTTAGAGTGTATACGGCCGGACGGACGGACATGGTTCAATAATTTTTTTTTCATTCTGATCGTTTTGATATACTCGTATATATTAAGGTGGAGTGAAAATTTTTTTTTGGAAACTCAATTTGTTCCAAAGCCAGAACGGCACCTTTCTAGCCCAGAAATAAGCCTGTAAAATTTTATTGACCTACTCGCATGTTTGGAGGTGCCCCCAGCCCCACAAAGTTGACAAAAATAGCACGATCTGGTACAAATGTGAAATTTCTAAAATTATGAAATCAAAAAAACGAAGTATGAGGATTGATAAACAGCCTAAGTTGAGTATTAAAGTGATTTTTTTTTTTGGAAACAACAACAACAAAAGTTATTAACGGCCTTATTCCGGTGTGGTAACATAATTTACTTTACTGGTGAAATAAAGAATCTGGTACTTTAAACACTCTTTTCGTATTCTGGCAGCAGAAAATTAAGTTACCACCTCAATACGTGGTAATATTTTGTTACCATTTTCAGCCCGATTCAATTCCGTTCGTATGGAAATGCTTTGACAGCGTTACCATTTGTGCCAGAATACCAATTGAAAAGATGGTAACAATTTTCAGCAACATAAATTACCAGTAAAGTAATTTTCCGGTAACGCTCGGAATAGCAGTGTAAAGGTCAAAATTTATATTATGCATTTTTAAATTGCAATTACTTAAAAGCTACTTAACCGATTTCGAATGTTTGTATACCATTGGATAGGTATTTTGATTCCCTTTAATTTGATATACATTTTATGTGGGTTCCATAACACTCCCCGCTGCGGGGGTCAACCCCCCTTTTACCCCCCTTACTTTTCATATAAACTACCACGCCCAATAAAACACCGTTTCGCATGCATAGCTAATTAATACCTTTAAAACGATGCCTTACTTATTAATTTTGGTAAATTATGTGAGCAGAAAAAGGGATATTTATAAAACACCAATTAGAAATAATATATATGATATGATCAGAATCACGAGCTGAGTCGATTAAGCCATGTCCGTCTGTCCGTCTGTCCGTGTGTCCGACTGTCCGTCTGTCCGTCTGTGTAAACGCAAATTAGTCCCTCAGTTTTTGAGATATCTGAATGAAATTCGGAATACAGGTATGTTGTTATATGCAGCTGATCATTTGTCGGAACCGGCCGAATCGGACCACTATAACATATAGAAAACAACCGATTATTCAGATATACATGAAATTTTTGGATGTAATTTGTGCATAACTTCCCCATTTAAACAGCTAAGGATATGAAACTTTGAAGTAGACGTGCACATTTTGGCCCAAACAACCACTATAACATATAGCTCCCCTACAACCGATTGTTCAGATATGGACATTTTGGTGTATAACTCCTCCATTTAAATAGCCAAGACACCATTTTTTCTAATAAATCTTTCCATAAATAACCCACAGAATTAAAATTATAAATTAAACTTAATCCGGCTATGTACATACATAGGTAACTTTTCATTTCCCCAATCATGAAAGGTATGAAGTCTTCGGTACGGCCGAAGACAGCCGCGCTTTTACTTGTTTTTATTTGTTTTATTACTGAAGTAATTTAATTATTTAATTGCTGCTAAAAAAATTGCCAACTAAGCAATTTATTTTAAAATTAAGGGATAAAATATTGGATCAATAAACAAAAAAGTGTGTAGGTGAAAACCAGAAATTCAGTATTCAAAACAACTACACTACGTACTAATTAACACATGCTGCCATGGCGTATACGTAACCTGATATTGGCTGTGCTTTATACATATAGTGAAAATAATAATTAAACCAACATTAAAGTAAACCAAATATTTGTTTAAATTGGTGTGCGCTCGAAAACAAAACATTGGGCACAACTGGCAAATAAAGCGCTTATTTATGTTTTTGTAAGAGTTGTGTGTGTGTGCATGTTTTCACATACATCCATCGCTAAAATCAATATTTGCTAATATTGCACGTACTAACGCCATGACAGCGATTCAGCGTCGGATGCAAATAAACACGGCGTGCATTTTAAACGCCATAAACTGATTTTTAATTTTTGTGCAAAAATTTGCAATTATTTTTTATTATTTGTTTGTTGAAAGTAAATTAGATAAAAAACGCTAAAGGAAAAGAGAGGCAAGGAAAAAAAGGAAAGGAAAAGAAAGGAAAGGAAAAAGAAAAATAAAAAAAGAAAGAGAAAGTGAAAGAGAAACAGAAAGAGAAAAAGCAAGTGAAAGAGAAAAAGAAAGAGAAACAGAAAGAGAAAGAGAAACAGAAAGAGAAAGAGAAAGAGGAAGAGAAAGGGAAAGAGAAAGAGAAAGAGAAAGAGAAAGAGAAAGAGAAAGAGAAAGAGAAAGAGAAAGAGAAGGAGAAGGAGAAAGAGAAAGAAAAAGAGAAAGGAAATCGGAAAATAGAAAGGCTAGTCCAGAAAATGACATTTTGGAGGTCGCTAGAGAGATAGATATCAGGGATCGTAACTGTTATAACTTTTATCGAAAAAATCAAAAAGAAATTAAGTTTTTACTTATTTTTTAAGTAAAAAATTAACTGTTAAAAGTTTACTTTTATTTTTTAAGTCAAAAAATAACTCAAACTTTGGCCATTATTTTTTAAGCATCATATCATGATATCACCATCATGTGGCCGTTGTGGTGCAGCGGGTAGAGTGCTCGCCTGCTATGCCAGAGGTCTCGGGTTCAAACCCCTGTCCGAGCAAAACACCAAAAAACAATTTTTCTAATTAGTAAAAATTCAATTATTGTGTTTTTTAAGAGCAGCGGTCACCTCTCGGCAGTGGGCGGCATACCCTCCGAGTGTATTTCTGCCATGAAAAAGCTTCTCACAAAAAAATGCATTCGCCGGTCGGAGCCAGCATAAAACTGTAGGTCCACCCAATTAGTAGGAAAAACAAAAAGCAGCACACCTCGAGTTGGGAGAGAAGCTCGGCCATAAAACTCGCAAAGTTATAATAGCGCCATTGTATTATTATTATTATCATGACATCACAGCATCACATCACATCATGACATTACGTCATGACATCACATCAGGACATCCATCAGGACATCCGTCAGGACATCACATCATAACATCACATCACATCACGACATCACATCATAACATCACATCGCATTCACATTTACCTACTTTTCATATTCGGTTTTCGTTACTCGGTATACGGTATTTAAATTTGGTACCTGGATTCGGTATACATACATATTCATATTCATATTCATATTCGTATTCGCATTCGCATTCACCTATTTTTCATATTAATATTCGGTGTTCGGTACTCGGTTTTCGGTACTCGGTTTTCGGTATGTGGTATTCGTGTTCGTATTCATACTGGTATCCGTATTCCTCTTCACACACTTCATACTCATATTCATACATATTCATAAGCATATTCGTATGTACATTCGTTTCTCGGTACTCGGTATTCCTATTCGGTATTCGGTACCCGTATTCGCTTCCGTATTGGTATACGCATTGATCCATATACCAAATATGACTCAGATACCAATAATCTTTGGTTTACGCCATTTTGATTTTTATTTTCTGACTTAAAAAAGAAAAGTCAAATTTTAATAGTTATTTTCTGAATTAAAAAATAAAAGTAAAGTTTTAAGTTATTTTTTGAATTAAAAATAAAAGTAATTTTTTGTCTTTTTCGATAAAAGTCGAAAAAATTAAAAACAACTTCGAATTAACCATCTTTGACCCACGAGCATCGCATTGGTATACATACATAAATGTTAAAAATATTAACCCTTTCCCTTTGAATTTTGAGTTGAAATATCAAAAATAACTCTTATTTTCCATTCCTGATAAATATTCTAGAAAATTATTCGATATAAAATTTCACTGTGGCCCACCTCGGACAAAATCTGTAATATTCTTTTTAAATGATTTAGTTATTCAACAATTTAAGCAATTTCACTCTTTAGTTCTATAAAATGCCTTGCACTACACTAAATAAAATATTCGTAATCACTATTACACCAATTTTTTTTGTCATTTTACATTTGTTAAAATTGTATTGCGTATTGGCTCACAAAAGTAGTCAAGTGTAGTGCAACTGTTTGTGGTTAAACTGAATTAACTAGCATACACAGTTATGTTTGAATATTCTTTTATAGCTCTCTGAATAATTTTTTTACTCAGCTTACTTGTTTTAGTTCTTTTTTTTTAATTTTAGCTTTGCAGTTATTTAAGTATCTAAATGTTGCAATTTTTTTTTTTTTAAATAAGTGTTGCGGTGCATTAATTTATTATTTACTAGCGCTATGTAGCATTCGACCATTATTTAACCACGATTGGTTGTGAAATCGTAATTTAATAGCACAACAACAATTGCGGTTGTCCAAAAATTGTAGTGAAATGTAAATATTCACATGGTTGGAAATTGAATAATTTATTTAGTTTTATTGTAATTCATTTTGGCTGATTTCTAGTCCATAAACATTTGTCAAAAACTTAAAGAGCTGGAAAGCATAAAATATTTAGGCGCTAGATGGCGGTGGGTCGGTTATTATTCGTATTTGCTCTCTATTTCCCTCTCTACAGTAGAGTTTCGCATACGTAAAAATACTATTCAATTTGCTACTCAAATTCTGATAGATATGACTCAATTGTTTTCCTCTCGATAGCTGACGCTGATGCAAATATTGTGAACCTTTTGGTTTGCACGCTAACCCGCGCTTTTACATGCTAATGGGTGTAAAAAGCACATAAAAATCACTTTAATCACATTTATTGCCAATCGCAATTCAATTACCTGAACTACCAAACTTTCGATTTGCCAAAAGTGATGAAATTGTAAAATTCATTATTTCGATGGTAAATGAAATTATTAAAAACAAAGAATGTTAAAAAAAAAAAAAAATAAATAAAATACACAATCAAATACATTTGTATACTTTGAACATAGTTTCTGCCCAGCAAACATTTTCAGAAACATCTTTTTTTGGAGTAGCTTAACACAAGTCATTTACAAAAAGTAGTGGAGGTAAGTTATTAAGGTATAACTATGACTAGATATTGTGTGACTTTTAATTTAGGTTAGTTTATTATTCGCAAATTTTCTGCATCAGATATTGATGCTGTCTGATTGTGACTCACTTATGATTTACGCATGACTCATGTATTTATATCTCTTTTAAGAAACTGCTTTAGAGTTACATGCGTAATTAAATAGAGTTCTCAATTAATTTCAGTTGTGATTCATTTTGACTAATTTGTAATCGTAAATATGACGCAAGCTGAATTTCAATAATTTACGCTTTTAAATATGTTTACATAATAATTTTAGTTATGACTCATCGTGACTCATTTTGTCTTATTTGTAGCTCATTATGACTGAAAACTTTTTTAATATCATCACTTTTTTAATATCAAAACGCAAACATTTATGTAATTACAAGCATATTTGCTTATAATAATTTTAGTTATGACTCATCGTGACTTATTTTATCTTACTTATAACTCATTATGACTCAAAACTTTTTTAATTTCATCAAACATTTCTAATATCATCAAATTTATTTCAATATTGACTCGTTTATGACTCTGTTATCACTCACTTATGACTCACTCTATTGCAAAATGCGTGCTTACTAACAGCAAAACGTAAACATTTATGAAATTATGTACAATAATTTTTTCTTATAACAATTTGAGTTGTAACTCATCGTGACTAATTTTGACTTACTTGTAACTCATTATGACTTAAAGGTTTTTTAATAGCATATAAACTTATTTTATATCATAAATTTTTTTTTAATATCATCAAAGTTTGTGTTTAATATAATCCATAATTTATTTCAAAAATGACTCTATTATTACTCATTTAGGACTCACTTATGGCTAATTATATCGCGAAATGCTTGCTGGCTTACTAATTTTGACTTACTTGTAACTCGTTATGACTTAAAGCTTTTTTAATAGCATCAAACTTTTTTAATATTCTCAACCTTTTTTTAATATAACCTACAATTTTTTTTTTTCAAAAGTGACTCGATTATGACTCAGTTAGGACTCACTTATGACTCATTATATGGCAAAATGTTTGCTGGCTTACTAACAGCAAAACGCAAATATTTGTGCAATAACAAGCATTTTTTTGTCGAGTTGAAAAAGTTCATTCGTTTTGCATGAAAATTTAATTTTTTTTATTACGAGTAAAGTACATGCTGCCACAATGCCATGACCAAGCAACGCATACAAATAAAAAACTAATGGAATTACACCGTCCCTGCAAAAATTCCGAGTACTCCAATCGCTAATCCATGGAGTGCTCGCTATGGACCAACCGATTACTCCATAACTTGCCACATTTCATACAAAAAATATGGTCCATTTAACATTGCATGTCATTGCAATGGAGTATATACTCGAGTCCCGCATAACAATCAAATTAATCCATGGAGTACCTACATATGGAGTACCTAACAGTTAGCCGAACATAACAACAAAAACCAAATGTGTATGGCGACGACGACGAATGACGTGTATGCAGTCAAACATATGTATGCATTTAGTTATGTATGTATACACATATCATCGTCGTCGCGATAAACATTTGGTTTTTGTTATGTTCGGCTAACTACGAACCGATGCAGATACATGAATCGGTCGTTTGGGCTATGTTAGTGGTCACTTTGAAAGTACTCCAACCTACCACAAATGGAGCATATAATCCAATGATTTTTGCAGGGGTGCACATACATTTATGCAGCAAAAAATTTATATGTATGTAGATTAGGGTGGGGCGATTCACTAACATATATCGCGCCATCGAAATTCGGATTCCTCTCATTTTTCTGAGTAGAAAACTCCTCCATGAGATTTGTCTAAAATTAATTTTGATGTTCCGGAATTTGCTTTTTATGGACCAAGACGTATTTTTGAAAATAAAAATTGGGCAAAAATCGACAAAAAAAATAACCAGGCCAATATGCACATCGAATTGAAGCAGAATTTTATGCTGAATCCAAATGTGAAATCAGAATTAAAATCGGATGATCTGTTTTCGAGATATAGCCTGATTTCCGGTTATGGAGGCTGAATGTCGAAAATCGCATATTTTCGCGATTATTTCTTGCTGTGTACAGTATATCAAAAATTTTTTTTGCAAATTTCTCAAAGATAGATTAATACAATATATAAGCAATATTTTAAAATATTAATTTATCTTCCGGTATAGGAAAACTAGAATGCACTCTTTTTTCCTTTGCCCAAAATCGCGGTATAGGATCTCCATGTTATAGTCATACGATATCGATGATTTTCACTGACAGCGCTTTGTGTACAATAAATGCTTCAAATCCAAAATTTCAGAATTTTAACTGGAAAAAACGAAGAGTTATTCCCTAAAACGTAGACGTATACTGTTGGGACTTGTTTTTTGCTTTATTCAACTCTAAAAAAACTCAAGATTACTCATACGCCATAGGGTACTATTGAAAGCAAAACACAGTTTTCAAGCAGCATAAGTCTACGTATTAGGGAACAACTCTTTGTTTTTTCCAGTTAAAATTCTGAAATTTTGGATTTGAAGCATTTATTGTACACAAAGCGCTGTCTGTGAAAATCATCGATTTATAACATGGAGATCCCATACCGCGATTTTGGGCTAAGGAAGAAAGAGTGCATTCTAGTTTTCCTATACCGGAAGATAAATTAATATTTTAAAATATTGCTTATATATTGTATTAATCTATCTTTGAGAAATTTGCAAAAAAATTTAAGATATATTGTACACAGCAAGAAATAATCGCGAAAATATGTATGCGATTTTCGGCATTCAGCCTCCATAACCGGAAATCAGGCTATATCTCGAAAACAGATCATCCGATTTTAATTCTTATTTCACATCTGGATTCAGCATAAAATTCTGCTTCAATTCGATGTGCATATTGGCCTGGTTATTTTTTTGTCGATTTTTGCCCAATTTTTATTTTCAAAAATACGTCTTGGTCCATAAAAAGCAAATTCCGAAACATCAAAATTAATTTTAGACAAATGTCGTGGAGGAGTTTTCTACTCAGAAAAATTAGAGGAATCCGAATTTCGATGGCGCGGTATCGATTAATTTCCATCCATACAAATCGCCCCACCCTAATGTAGATATGTGTGCATGCTTACTACTCAACATAAGTGAGTTACAAATATTCTGTGAATGAACAAACACATTTATTGAAATTATGTAATGTTGCAAATGCGAGTGTGTTGAAATTTACATATATGTATGGAGGTATGCACTTATTTGTCTCTGTGAGTGCTAAGTTATAATAACGAACAGCATTTAGTGTAATTACATATTTAAAACAAGTAAGGAAGCCTAAGTTCGAGTAGAATCGAACATTAGATACTCAGCTGTATGCTTTCATTGTTTGTTTGCGTTTGTTCGATATAGGGTGTATTTTATATGACACGAGTGCTGCATAAACAGGGCGCAGCCACGCCCATTTTCAAAATTTGTATCAATCATCCAAATAAGCATATAAATATTATTGTTAGTGCAAAATTGCATCCCTCTATGACTTTTAGTTACCCGAGCTTCTCTCCCAATTCGAGGTGTGCTCCTTTTTGTTTTTTCCTACTAATTGGGTGGACCTACAGTTTTATGCCGGCTCCGAACGGCGAATGCATTTTTTGTGAGAAGCTTTTTCATGGCAGAAATACTCTCGGAGGGTATGCCGCCCACTGCCGAGAGGTGACCGCTGCTCTTAAAAAACCCAATAATTGGATTTTTACTAATTAGAAAAATTTGTTTGGCTCGGACCGTGGTTTGAACCCGAGACCTCTGGCATAGCAGGCGAGCACTCTACCCACTGCACCACAGCGGCCAACTAACACATGTTATAAAAGTGTATAAACCAAGTTTCGTCATAATATCTCAGTTATTTGTCGAGTAATAGGCACGTAGATTCCTTTGTATAAAAAGAGGCGGTGCCACGCCCATTTTCCAAACTTTTTTATTTTTTGTTTCCGGTCTATTGTAGAACTCATGTCACAAAATTTCAGTGATAGATCTTTATATTTGACAGAGATATCGCTTAAAATGTTTTTATTAGGTCACTTTATAATACCCATATATAAAAGTGGGCGTGGTCGTCAACCGATTTTGGTAATCTTTCGTCCACACATTTGGCTAAGTAAATATATCACGCGTACCAAATTTCATCGATATATCTTTAACGGTTTCTGAGTTATGGCTTATAAAACTTTCAATATTTGCCCCTTAATAAGTGGGCGTGGCACCGCCCATTTTCCAAAATTTTTATAATTTTTGTTTTATTTCCCTAGTTGGTCTCCTGCCACAAAATTTCAGTGATAGATCTTTATATTTGACAGAGATATCGCTTAAAATGTTTTTATTAGGCCCCTTTATAGTTCCCATATATAAAAGTGGGCGTGGCCGTCAACCGATTTTGATAATTTTTCGCCAAAACATTTGTCTAGGTAAGCAAATTACGCATACCAAATTTCATCGATATATCTTCAACGGTTTCTGAGTTATGACATATAAAACTTTCAATGTTTGACCCTTAATAAGTGGGCGTGGCACCGCCCATTTTCCAAAACTTCAACAAATTTCTTCATAAGGGCCTGAGCTCAATACGTGGGTAAAATTTTATCACTCTAGCTATATTAGTGGCTGAGATACCAAATTTCCGATTTTTTCTATATAGGAAAAGTGGGCGTGGTCATGGTCCGATTTCGCCCATTTTCAATACCAACCGTCCCAGTCTCGATACCAACTTGCATTTCAAATTTCATCAAAATATCTCAATTTTTACGCGAGTTATCCTGCGTACGGACGGACGGACGGACGGACGGACGGACGGACGGACGGACGGACGGACGGACGGACGGACGGACGGACATGGCTCAATCGATTTCTCTTTTCACCCTGATCATTTTGATATATATAAGTCCATATCTATCTCGATTATTTCATTATGTTACAATCCACCGTTATGAAATCAAAATTATAATACTCTGTGTACTAGTACAGCTGAGTATAATAATAAAAGCCGCACGCTAAGCTTTTGGCTACATGAATGAATGCAATGAATGTGACTCAGTAAATGCAGCAGCAAGAGCGAGCCATGGCACAAGGTCGCTAGTCGGTGGTCGGTTGAGTGGAAGGGAGTGAGTGAGAGATAAGGCTAGTGTGCATTTGGAAATGCAATTAGAAACAGTCTTAAAGCGTAAAGCCATTCATTTCTGGACTGCCTTTGTAGGCAAAAGCGCAAAGCTGGTACGCCACAGGGTGCTTCAAAGGCAACAAAAATTATAAAAAATGTAGTTGGGAATTTTAAGACTTGAAATGGAAAGAAGCTAAGTTCTTAGGGAAGACTGGTTTGATTTTTTTTAACGAAGAGAAGTCAAAGCTTTCATGAGCTTTCATGAGCTTTCAATGAAGTGTATACAAAGATAGCAAAGATAGAAGATATTAATGATCATCTGTTTAATTTTACTTTCTTTGTACTTTTACATCTTTATATCGAGTATAAATTTCGCAATAAGTACAGGGCTACACTAAAGCCTTCCATGTAAATTGGAATCCGTGATGATGATTTCCAATTCAGTTAGTCTCTCCTGCTCCAGACCAAAGTTCTCACACTCCAGTTGTGGATATATGTATTTCTAAAGCTCCTGCAACACCTTCTACAATATATAATGCTAGACTGAGCATAAGCATAATAAGCCTTGCGCTCTCTCACTTCTTTGTTGCTCTATATGAATTAAATTTCAACAAACTAAGCACATCTGCCATACTCGCTTGCATTCCGTTGATAAATTTACTCACAATTCGCTTACGGTCAGTCAGTGAGTTGAATGTGCAATTTTTGGCATAGAAAAGCTTAAAATATTTTATGGCATTTCAAGCGAAATTGACTTAGTAGTTACATACTATAACGAGCAAGGGCTTTGGCTTTGAAATGTAATCGGGTTTTTGGAACGCGCATACAAATATTCATGCATTCATACAAACGCACACATGCTTAGGTCTCTGTAATTAATGTTTGAAATTATCTCAAATGTAACTAAATCATAATGGACAAATACAAAAGCAGAATAGTTAAGTGAATGTGTTTAATACGTGGTTGGTTGAATGCACAACCAAAGGGTTTGGGGTGCTTTGGAATGGTTGATTGGCCATATAAAGGAGCAGTGAGTATATAAAGCTGGAGCCAGAAATGGCGGAAGAGGCTGTAAAGGACTGAAAAAGCTTCACGATGGAGGTTTTGGTCTTAAAACTCAATAAAAGCTTTCTGCAGCAAAGGGACAATTTATAAACTTGGAGTAACCAATCAAATAAACTGATGAATGGATAATTTCGGTTTTATTTTGTTTCTTGCTTGTCTTGAAAGCTAAACTCATAGCTAGTTGTAATTGCGGAAAAGGAAAGAGTTTGCATTTCCAAGGCATTACCGGATTTATATACCTACAAACAAGACCGGTTGAAACCATGACTAAATAAGTTTGATCAATTTCGTTATGATGAATTATGATTTTTCCCGTAACCAAAGCTCATACGCGTGAGCATCATACAACCGTTTTTGCTCAAATAACCTTTTCGGATATCTAAGCACATTTTACAGTTATCGTATTCCACGCTCTGGTGCCAAAAATCCGCTTTTAGTTGGAAAGAGAGAGAAATATGCTCTCATTGAAGTGGTTGACGCACTTTCGAGGCATTTTCACTGTGCAAACCTCCGTCACTTAAC
The DNA here is from genome assembly GCA_960531455.1 of Urophora cardui. Taxonomy (NCBI): domain Eukaryota; kingdom Metazoa; phylum Arthropoda; class Insecta; order Diptera; family Tephritidae; genus Urophora; species Urophora cardui. The sequence continues at coordinate 17,516,632 of OY482671.1, read as the reverse complement.
CACTTGAAGGTCTATCAGAGCAAAGAAGTAGATTTACGAGACCGTTAGAAGTATAGACACAACTTTTCCACTCTGAAAAAAATACCCGTAGTTAATCAACAACTTTCGGTTATTGAATCTACGTCTTTGATTCAACAGCAAAAGTATTTGTTTTTACAGCAAAGTTTTTGATCTAACAATTTATTCCAAAACGGGCGCTGTTGTTTCAAAAACTTGCTGGCTTTTAAAATTCTTTTTGTGAGAAAACATTTTTTTTGTGAGAAAACCAACAAAAACATACCCAGCGGCGAACATTGCCTACCACACTACTTCTCCCCAGTGATGTATACTACACATTATGAACAATGCCAACTAACATAAAATGTGTATGAACAAGTAAGGAAGCCTAAGTTCGAGTGGAATTGAACATTAGATACTCAGCTGTATGCTTTCATTGTTTGTTTGCGTTTGATGGAAACACGGATTATTTTATATAAAGCGAGTGCCGCATAAAATGGGCGTAGCCACGCCTACGTTCACCTTACAAGGTAAGCGAAAGTAGATTCGAGGTGCCTACCAACAACTTACCCTGTAAACGGAGTTGTATTCAGTCCGCCTACATCCACCTTACAACGTTGGCGAAGTAGGATTCGAACTGCCTACCTACAGCTTACAATGTATGCTAGTTAGTGATATGCTCATTGCATGAACACCTTACTACCCTGATTAACTTGTATGTAACGTGTAGGCGTTCACTCTACATTTGCGGCCATGTATATGAAAATGTATAACAGATCTGTATATGAGGTGGTGTGCATTACAGCCTTACATGTGTGCATGACTTAATCGATTCTGTAAGCAATATTTTCGCCGCTGAGATAATGATGGAGAGAAGATGAAGAGAAAAATCCAAAGAAAAGTTTATTTTTAGCAGAAAATTTTCTGCAAAAGTCCCCGTTGTTGATTTATAGGCAAAAGTATTTGATCCAACAGTTTCCGTTGTTAACAAAACTAATGAGAACAATTTTTTTTAAATTTTGTTTTTACAATGATTCATATAATTTATAGATGCTTTTTCGGGAAAGAGGAAGTATAAAAGGAAGTTTTAAATTCAATATAATGTTGGATGTTCCACTGTGTGATGATTGGATACAATTTCAGGTTGATATCATGGTTCGAATCCGGAGAAGAATACCAAATAAAGAAGAAATAGCAGAATAAGAAATAGAGATAGCAACCAGTGAATGATAAGAAGGAGAGAAGAAGAGGAGAACAAGCGGAGGCTACATATTTGCAGTTGGGACCCGGGTAGAGAGAAGATGAAGAGTTAAATGCAAACAAAAATTTATTTTTAGGTGAAAATTTTTACCAACAGTCTCCGTTGTTGAGTTAAAGGCAAACGTATTTGATCCAACAGTTTCCGTGGTTGACTTAAATCAACAGCGCTCACACCTTTGAAACAACAAAGGAGCGTTGTTGGGCACATTTCAACTGCGGAAAGTAGTTGATTTAACAACGAAAGTCTTTAGATTTACAACGTTTTTTTTTTTTTCAGAGCAGATTTTATTTTGCTCTTATTGTAGCGCTAGAGTTTCCTGTGCGAAATCTTATGGAAGAGAGATCTCAACCTACACCGCACCTACTTTCCTTATATGTTAACATTTCGCTTTTCTGCTACTAAAATATCAATATCAATTTAATACGCTTTAATACGGCAGTTCCGGTTGTCCATTCAAAGTTTTATTAGCATGTGCTTTTATGTACTAATACACAAGCTTTTATGTACGATACTAATGTAGATATGTACACTGAGAGAAAAAAAATATATGGAGGGGTCAAAGAAATTGTTTACCTATTTTGAACACTACTTTCTTTGTTTTGAGTAAATTTTCCTTAAAACATGTTAAAAGGTTTATAAAATATTGTTGTTACATGCGTTACCATGGTTTCATATACTTGTTTTGAAAAAATTCATACATTAAAATAATGAAAAATTCTTTAAGCGCCATTCCATTCCCAACTTTCCTTGTTTTGAAGACTTGATTTCTTTAATTTTGAGAAATTAAATTCCCATACAAATCCCCATGGCAACGAATTTGTTTGAATGTTTTTTTACGTTTTTTCCACATTTTTGAGAAAATTTACACAAAACAAAGAAAATTTTGTATTGGGACGCGTGTTCAAAATAAGGAAAATTATGTCTTTGATCGAGAGAAATTTTTTTTTTGAGTGTAAGTATATTGATATCACTTTCAACACCGCCCAAACAATTATCTCATTGCAAAAGAGCATTTCCGTCGCTACTCGAGCGACGAACACATTATCATTTTATATTAATGCTAAGCACATCCCAAAAGGCAATAACACATACATACCCATAAATCACAGAGAGGCTAGAGGAAGGATAAGCCAAAAATATGCTAAAACTACATTATTTCAATGGCAAGCGGAAAATTGCTTATTGCAATGGAAGAGCATGAAATGAAAGCACAAATATTGCGTATTTCTCTCTCTCCTCTCTCTCTCTCTCTAATAAAAAATAGATTAACTTTAAGCCAAAAGCAATTAATTTCGATTGTGGAAAAACTATTAACATTGCCGTGGTTTAAGTGGAAAATTGATAGTCGATGAAGTAGAACTGAAGTGATGGCTTACAGTTAGGTTTACCTTCAAAAGCAGGCTTAGGAGGCGACAAAGATAAATGACACTCCTTCAAGTATCTAATAGGTACGATTGCCGCAATGCAACAGTAAATAGGGTTTTATTTCCTCAGCTGCGATACAGAAGCCGATTGAGTCTTTCAAAACAAGGAAAAGCGAATGTAAAAACGTTTACATCTTCTCAGACAGCCAGACTGCACTAAAAGCATTTGGGACTACCAAATGTAAATCCAGAACCACGGAAAATTGTTGCAGATCTCTGAATATGATGACTGAGTAGTTTGCCATTTACCTTGTATAGATACCTGCACACTGCCACATACCGGGAAACGAGATGACAGACGCACTTTCTACAGGGGGCACATCCGCAAGTGATAAGTAACCCGAGGCTGAGTACTTGCAACCGTACTAAGCTATTTTGGCCTAACTGGGATGTCAAAATCAGATGAGATGGCATTTGGAGTATTCGATAGAAAGTTCTTCGGAGGATTTATGGAACTTTACGCATTGGCGAGGGCGAGTATCGACGCAGCTGTACGCAGACATTGAAATTGTTCAGCGAATAAAAATCCAGCGGCTGCGTGGGGCAGGTCATGTATTCTAGGCAGTTCGAATCCTACTTCGCTAACGTTGTAAGGTGCATGTAGGCGGACTGAATACAACTCCGTTTACAGGGTAAGTTGTTGGTAGGCACCTTGAATCTACCTTCGCATACCTTGTAAGGTGGATGTAGGCGGATTGTACACAATTCCGTTTACATAGTAAGCTGTAAGTTGACATTTCGAATTCAAAACCCACTACTATCCCCACTAATCATATGTATGTACATATGCAATGACTTTCAGATGATACAGCAAAGAAAGTTACATAAATGGCTAATGACTTCTTCAAACATAGGCTTGCGCAGTCAATTTATGCTGGGACTACTACTGGCATGTATTTAAGGAAACGTGCATAATTAGGAAAACTCAAGAAAAGACCACATAAAACGCCAAAAGAAAACACCGAAATCTTCCAATAATCCACTATACCTATATTGGGAGAACGTCCACGCATTTTTTTTAGCACCCAGACCTGTTTTATGCAATTTTAGACGATTTTATTCTATCAGAGCTTGATTCAAAAACGAATTTGAAACAAATCTTCAAACAAAATTTCTTCAATGTATTTTATTAATTTCATTTTTTTTTTTTATTTTTTTTATTTATTTATTTCTGTCTACTGGAGATCCTTACAGACAATTAAATTAAATTAAATTAGTAATTTCAGTTGAATATTGTAAATAAATTCAACTTAAATCTATATAAGTTAGTGTTGAGATCAATATTATTAACATAGCTATTACAAAGTCGAATAATTCTAGTGACAGGTTCATTATAACCATAATTTGTCTTATGATAAGGCTCGACAAGTAAACGGTTATGCCTTAAATCTCGCGACGGATCATAGAAATTGAACAGTAAACGCAAATCATCACAGTCTATGATATGATTAATTAAATTATATGCAAAAATTAGGGCAAAGTAAGTCCGTCGATCTTGCAACGATTGTAAGCCAAGAAGTTTCCTCCGGCCCTCATAGGGCGGTAAACCATTTGGCCAATTCATTCTATATAATGCCATTCTGGTGAATGTTCTCTGAACTCGTTCAATTTTATGAATTTGTGATGTATAAAAGGGATTCCACACCAAGCAACAATAGTCAAGATGACTTCTCACCAATGAGATGTAAAGTGATTTTATTGTACACGGATCCTTGAATTCGGCTCCATTTCTTCTAACAAATCCTAACATAGATAATGCTTTAGAGAGAATGTAATCTACGTGCTTATGAAAAGTAAGTTTGGAGTCAAAAATCACTCCAAGATCCTTTATTTCAGATAATCGGTCTAATATAATATTATTTAGCGAATAGTTAAATCTGATAAGGCTAGGAGACTTGGTATATGAAATAACGCTACATTTGTTTGTATTGAGAAACAGCTTATTAGCGGTGCACCAATGTTGAAATACCTCCAGATCTGATTGAAAGTTGTTATTGTCGGAATTGTTACGTATTGGCATATAAACTTTGACATCATCCGCAAACATCAAGCAATTTACAAATTTGAAGTGCAATGGTAAGTCGTTAATGAACAAGATGAATAATAGCGGTCCACAGTGAGTACCTTGTGGTATTCCGGACCAGGCATTGATAGCAATGTCGGATGTAGTTTCCCCTATCTTTACCAGCATTTTCTGACCAACTAAGAAACTCTCAAAGAATTTCAAGAGTGTACCTCGAATACCATATAAATAAAGTTTATGCAAAAGAATATAATGGTTCACCTTATCAAAGGCTTTGGAAAAGTCGGTGTAAACAACGTCAAGTTGATATTTATCTTCGAAAGCTTTAACAATTTTATTTACTATGGTTAGAAGATTCGTGCATGTAGACCTTCCTGGAAGAAATCCATGCTGAAACTGACTAACGAGATGTTTGGTATGTTGAAAAAGTTTAATATTAAGTATATTATCGAATAATTTGGCAAGAGTACATTGTTTCACGATTGGTCTATAGTTAGTGATTTTATTGCGATTTCATCTACATATTAAAATTCCCTAACTCTCTTTTCTGAAAGTTTATTTTTTGTTATATTTTTCCCCAAATAAATATATAATCCACATAGTAGATATGTATGTAAGCATTTTTTGCTATTCGTTGATATTTTTCTAGTCTGATTGCATTGCAATGCGCACTCACTTTCAATTAAACTTTTCGACTTTTGCGCTCAACCCGCCGCGCTTGCCGCTGTTGGCGTTTTGATAGCTTTCTGATCGGTTTCACTTGCGATTGTTGTGGTTGTTAGATGCTTTGTTTTTTGTTTTTTGTTTTTATACTACCAAAAAAAAACAAATTTATTTTATTGTAAATTGCTGCTGTGTTTTCCTCTTTTTCGCATTCGTTTGTTTCACAAACCCTTTTCAGTTGGAATTCGATTAAAAATAAATATTTTGAAACCACTTTTTTCTGAAAAGCTAACACAGTGGCTGTTGTTTTAAGGTGCATATCATATGCGCTCACAGAGAGCAACTTGCCTACATATTTCGAATCAAAATTGAAATGAAAATGTTGATTGTTAACGAAATGGAACAGCTATCGACTTTAGTTAAACTTTATAACCAGAAAAAATAAAAATAAAGTAAAATAATCACGAAAACAACGAAAATCTTTTAAAACAGGCAAAATGGAAATGAAGTTATAATGGATGTAAATGGATTTAAGTACCGTTTGAAGTGGCATAGAAATTGGCGTAAATGTGGGTGATATTAGAGCACAAATGTATATTAGGCGCATTTCTGTCGTACCCAAGCATGAAAAGAATACTCGCTTATTCATAAAATTATTAATTTTATTTATTTATTTTAAAAATAGTCGAGTTGGTGTTGTTGCTTTGAAGGTAATTTGATGCATAAGCGAGTATTCTTTTCATGCCTGGGTACGACAGAAATGCGCCTATTATAATTGTATTGTCTTATTACTAGCAGCAGTGTGGCCATGTTAGCATTTTCGAGGCTAGATTTGGCCTTTCTTTTTGCTCTTTAGCCTCATAATTTTCGTTTTAACTTCGTCGCTTTTTTCTAGCCTTTTTTTTACTCAAATGTTAATGTAATTTGTACAGCAAGAACTTGCAGTAATTTATGTGAACGCCTTTGTACATATGCAAAGCCATGAATGTGTTCTAACAGGTAAATTCTTTGTAGCAACTTGTGACAATGTTGTTTCGCTTCCCCCCAGCGCCCTAGAGTGGAACGGAGCTACGTAACTAAGAGCAAATAAGCTACCAGGTTTGCCAATAAGAAACATTTTTTTCATACCGAAAACCTACCAAAATTGTTTTCAACCTACCATTTTTATATTCAGCTGTACTAGTACACAGAGTATTACAGTTTTAATCACATAACGGTGGATTGTAACAGAATGAAATAATCGAGATAGATATAGACTTATATATATCAAAATGATCAGGGTGGAAAGAGAAATCGATTGAGCCATGTCCGTCCGTCCGTCCGTCTGTGCGCACTCTAACTCGCGCAAAAATTGAGATATTTTGATGAAATTTGAAATGTAAGTTGGTATCAAGACTGGGACGGATGGTATTGAAAATGGGCGAAATCGGACCATGACCACACCCACTCCCCCTATATAGTAAAAATCGGAAATTTTGTATCTCAGTCACTAATAGAGCTAGAGTGCTAAAATTTCACACACGAATTTAGCTCAGGCCCTTATGAAGAAATATGGTGAAATTTTGGAAAATGGGCGGTGCCACGCCCACTTATTAAGGGGCAAACATTGAAAGTTTTATGAGTCATAACTCAGAAACCGTTGAAGATATATCGATGAAATTTGGTAGGCATGATATACATAATTAGGCAAATGTTTGGACGAAAAGTTTCCAAAATCGGTTGACGACCACGCCCACTTTTATATATGGGTATTATAAAGTGGCCTAGTAAAAACATTTTAAGCGATATCTCTGTCAAATATAAAGATATATCATTAAAATTTTATGGAAGGTGTCCAACTATGGACATAAAACAAAAAATACAAAAATTTTGGAAAATGGGCGTGGCACCGCCTCCGTTTAGAAGCAGGAATATACGAGATTTCTTAGCCTATAACTCGACAAATAATTGAGATATTATGACGAAACTTGGTTTATACACTTTTATAACTTGTGTTAATAGACACGCAAAAATTTATTGAAATCGGTTTATGACCACGCCTACTTTTTAACAAAGATATTTCTGGAACACCCTTTAGGAATTTGTAACGTGACATCTTTATAACTCATAAAGGGATGAAATTTTGCACAAAGAATAATATTCATAAGCTTAGTTGGATGACTGATAAAAATCGCTTTATATAAAGTACACAGTGTTTCCATCAAAAGCAAACAAACACTCGAAGTTAGGCTTCCTTACTTGTTTGTTATCGCATTTATTTGAACAGCAATCGCCCAGTGGTCTAAGTTCGAACAACCCTATTTTTGAATTTCCATTACATGAAAATTTCATCTTATGTTGTAGTTTTTGTTTTTGATTCTTTTATAAATGTTTATATAATGAAATTGAATTAATAAAACAAAAAAAAAAATAAATAAAAAAAATTTATAAAAAAAAATTTTATAAAAAAAAATTTTTATTAAAAATAAAACATTTTTTAAATAAGAAACAAAAATGTTTTAATTTCTTGATATTTTTCTTTATTAATAATAATAATTTTTTGTTTTTTTTTAATGTTTATGTAATGAAACTGAATTCATAAAACAAAAAAAATAAATAAAAAAATTATATAAAAAAATTTTTTTATTAAAAAAAAAATTTTTTTAAATAAGAAAAAAAAATGATTTAATTCCTTGATATTTTTCTTAAATAATAAAAAAAAAACCGTTTGAAGATATCTACATACTTTGGAAGCTATTAGAGTTTTGAGCCGCTAGCGAAGGCGAATCACCCACTGTGCGACAACGTATGTATACATATGTGTATGTCATGTACTATTTAGCCGAGAAAAAGCGTCCGATATATGTTCAAACAAGTCTGGTTCCTTTAAGTTAGGTTTATAATTTTTTTATGCAAATGAACAAAACACAAATAAAAGCTTAACTTCTAACAAAAAATGTTTTTAAATTTTTCTTAAATAAAACTGGCCAGTAGCTCATACAAAATTCACACAAATAAAAAAAATTTAAATGGAAAAAAATTTAAATTTCTAAAAAAAATGCTGATTTTTTTTTTACCTTCTTTCTTTATTAATTTCAGCCTTTTCTAACTTTTTTTTTTTTTGCCAATTTAGCCACAATTTTTATCATCAGCTGGCCACACTGCCTAGAAGCATTACTGTGTCAGTCGTGAAGAAAGTAACTAATGTGCTGTTTTGTAAATCTAAACAGCATAACGTTTGTGTATTTAATGTGAATTTTTGGCACATTCTCGAATAGCCCCTACATATTGTATTTATGTAAATTTGCATAGCGCCTGTGGATATGCTTCTTTTTTATTTACCTCTTTTGATTCATTTTCTACGCGAATTTATAATTTTCGATAGCTGTGTAGGTATATCCAGCAGAATTTTAAGTTACCCAAGTGTAGCTGTATAGCCAAGACAACTAAAATTAAATACTGCTTCCTTCCGCAAACCGCTGCAACAGCATATGGAATGCAAATCGCTGGACAAGGGACACAAAGGACTACATATTAAGCAATATACTTCACATATATGTACCTATTCCACTGCATTGCGCTTTCTTCATTTATTATTTATACATATGTACATGTTCACTTGCTTGCATGCAAAGCTTCATTCATATCACTCATTATCATCCATCTTTGTACAACTCCATTCGTCTCTTTTCATTTGTTTTCGTAGTTGTAAATGTTTTATTTCTTTGTTGGTTTATTTGTTTGTTGGTTTATTTGTTTCTTGGTCTGTTTGTTTATTCATTTAGTTAGCATTCTGTGTTCGTTCACATCACTCAAGTGTTACAACAGAGTTTGCTATTGTTGGTTTTTGCAAAATACTAGATGACATTTTTGTTGGTTTTTGCAAAATACTACATAGATGACATTTTGAGTGTACGAAAATTACAAGTTCCATGTGCAATATGCGGAACTTCTTTGTTGAGTATGTGGCCGCTTGGAATTCGAAATTAGAGAGGACAGCACGTAGCATGCTAATATATGTATGTATTCCCATTTAGGAGTAACAAAAGTACATACAACGGGTGCCGAAGAAGCTTTAAATCGATATTTCTTAGATTAACTTTTTGGTTGCTTGTTTTTCCGACAGGGTAGGAATATGATGTATTGTGGAACGATTTTCCGTCATCCCTTGTCAAGTTTGGTTTGGAGACAAACCGGTTTCGGCTAATATGCGCCATCTTCAGTGTCTTCTTTCGTTCTGAGTTATTTTCTGTAAGTTCGATAGCATTTATAGTAACTAACTTCCGTCGTTTTGTTCAGGTACTTCGTGTTCATGTGATGTGTTCGTGCATTCGTGCGTTCGGGTGCCGTGTATGTGAGTCTGTGTTGTGTGTTTAGGTATGCAAATCTATTTTTTTGTCATATTTTCATTATTGTACCCTCATTAACCAAGTAGGTAAAAGTCCGTTATTGTCCGTTTGTGTGTTGTTTTGTTTATGTCGGTTTTAGGTCTTTTGTCCTCTTTCGGGTATATTAGCTTAAGCAGTTCAAATAATGTATCCGATGCGGTGTTTATTTGTTCATTTATTATTTTACCTACGAATGTTTTTTGTTTGTATATCTCCATATTTTCTAATATGTTAAGTCGTCTTCCTTTATGCTGTATGTGGAGAATTTTAGCTGTTTTTCCTATTTTCATGGGTGTACACTTGTTTTCTGCCATGTGGTTGGCGAAATTTGATTCCACTGTCGTTGATGATTTTCTTATTTTCTTATTGTAATCCCTTATGTGTTCTCGATATCTCGTCTTGATTTGGCGTCCTGTTTGTCCTATATAACTGTTTTGGCATTCGCAAGTCAATTTGTATACGCCTTGTTTGTCAAAGAGGTCTTCCTTATTAATGTTGTTTCGTAGAAGTTTTCCCATATTGTTCCTCGTTTTAAATGCTGCATTAATGTTATATTTTTGGAAAACTTTAGCCAACTTGTAAGATGTTGCTCCGGTATATGATAGGACTGCCCATTTCTTCTCTTCTTTTTCTTTGGTTTCTGACTTTCTAGAATTTATGTTTTTTTGTATTTTCTTCACTAAACTTTTTTGATATCCGTTGTTCTCTGCGATTGTGTATATTGTGCTAAGTTCCTTGTTGTAAGCTTCTTTTTCTAACGGGGTTCGTTCAAGTCGTGTTAATAAATGTCTGAAAGCGGCGTTCTTGTGCTGTTGAGGATGGTTAGATTTATTGTGTATTATTGCATCTGTTGCTGTGGGTTTTCTGTATATTTCGTAAGTAAATTTGTTAGTCTCTTTGTTTATTTTAATTGTTAGGTCCAGGTAGTTGATTTTTCCATTTTTCTCTGTATCCATAGTGAATTTTATATTTTTGTGTTGGCTGTTGAGGTGCTCCAAAATCTGTTCTTCTTTATTTCCCGATATTAGGCAGATGATGTCATCTACATACCTGGCATAAAAATTTAGTCCCAAATTTTCCGTCAGTTCTTCCATATAAATTTCCACAATACATCATTTCTTAGATTCCTTAATATTTTTTAAAGATTCTAAAAATAAAAACCCCAGTATGAGCTATTGTTGGGGTAACGAAGTTGCGCTATATCCAAGCCTCTTTACTCTATTAACAAGGGCAGACGTACATAGTTGCAGCAAGCACTTAATACTCCGAAAGACTCCGAACTGTTTCCCATCTTTAAACTGCAAACTCTAGAGCCGCTTTTCAAAAGCAGTCTATTAAAGCATGAGTTAGATTTTAATGCCACCAACTAAGATTTAACCTTTACTTACACTGCAAATAAATCTGAGCTCTGTCAACTGACCACATTTTCATACGCAAGTAACGCTACTTCTTATACATATATCCAACCAAGAATTACATTTGAATTTATGAAGATGTACAGGAAACTCATAAAAGCACACACATACATACATGCACTCGTATATAGAATTCTCACTGCACAACACGTTTGTGGCAAACTTAAATGGCCTCATAACCGTCAACGCCTTTGAAGATCCTTCTAATGCACAACTCATGTCCTACTGAGCACAAGGGCCAAATATGAATAAATGGATGGATGGATGAATGTATAAATATTGAAAATACAATTTCAGTTTTGTTGTGATTTTGATTAATTACACAAGCACACATTTGGCAATTGCATTTGTTTGGAAGCGAAAGCATAGAAGATATATATATAATTGTAAATCTAAAGTTAAATTTGATGCTTATTACATTTTCGGTTTCATTGGCATTGCTAATACATATGTATAGTAACATTGTGAATTCTTAATGAATTAGTTCCCAAAATGCAGTGAAGTAAACTAGCTTATTATGCAATATTTTCCAAACCCTTTTATTTAAGGTTTTCCAAACTAGTTTGGAAATACAAAATTTCCCAAACGTTTTGTTATGTTTTACAATCAGAAGGTGAAGAGAAGTTGAGGTGAAGCATTTGAGCGTGAGCATTTGAAAATTTCTCAAATAATAAGAAAAGAAAAAAAAAAAAAAATACCTGATTGAATAAATTCGAATTTAGACAACAAAATTCCGAATACGATTGTAGCATAATGGTGAGGCGTGCTGCCTACGGACCAAAGGAGCGCAGGTTCGAGTCCCGTGTAGAGCATTTTTTTTTTGTTTTTTTGAGAGAAATTTTTCACCTCACGTTTACAAAACATTCACCCCGATTCTAAACGAAAAATCCACAAGGATTTTTCCGCTTCTCCCTGTTCCCTTATTCTAAACACAAATTCCTTGTGGATTTTTTCGCTTCTCCCTTTCCGGCTATTCTAAATGATGTTCGAAAAAGTGAAAAGCGAACAAGGAAGAAAAGTAGGTATCATGAATGAAAATAAAAGCGAGAATTTATGCAATTATTTTGTAAGATTTTTCACAAGACAATTTTAAGTGAATGTTGAACAAAATGTGAGTGAATATAACTTTTGTTAATAAAAAATACATAATTGAATTAATTATGTACTGGTTTGTTTATTTTTATGACGGAAAGTATAAACAGCAAATAGATATTTTAGTAAGTTTATTGAAAGGGCAGCCGGATATTTCGCGGCTTGTAGGCTGTAGTATCCCTTCCGGTTGTAGTAAGGGTGCTTGTTTTGATATGGAGCGATGATACGGACATGTGTTCCATCAATACATTCAAGGACACTAGAGCTGTCGTAGTTTTAAAAACCGCACTTAAAAACTTTCTTTTTCGTCGCTGTTCATAAATTTATGAATCCAAATCGGATACAACTCATTTTCAAAAATTTCAACAACTTTTAGAACTTTGCTGAAGGTGGATTGAGCCAATCAAACGTCAGAATTTTTTTTGATATCCGTCTTCAAGCAAAAAAACGGAAGAATGCGCATAGTTTTATTATAGGAGAGATTGCAAATAGTTTCTTTGGCTGCTGTGTATGTGATATTAAAATGTCCAATAAATATTTGAACGCAGGTTTATTAATTCTATAGTATTTAATAAATCTGCAAATTAATAAAATCAATGCAATACTCTCAAAAAACTTTTATTTCCTATAAATACTCCGTCAAACAGATTCGTACCATCGCGCAATCTTCCTCTTATAGACCTCTGCTACTTTCGAAAAGCAATACCATGCATATTCACTCTTAATTTTGTTAAATTTGCAATTTTTTAACAAAAATGCAAAATTTGTGGGGAAATTTCGATACGGGCCAGGCCCCTGAATTTTCGGTTTTTTTTTTTATTTTATGGTAGGGGGGTCATATGGATCACTAAATGCAAACGAAATCTTGGGAAAACTTATAGTTTATTAATAATAAATTATTTTTGCGTAGTACACCCTAATGCGTTGGCGGCCTTCGGCCCTCAGCCGACAGAATTCTCTTTCTGGAGTAAAATCTACGGACCGATCCACAGTTGTTTTGAGTAGAAAAACATTTTGCGTTTCCGGCCTTCGGCCTCGCTTCAAAAAAAAAATTACCCTCAGCCGGCGGAATTCCCTTTCTGGATTTATATTTCTGGAGCAGTCCACAGCATTTTTGCATAGTGGGGTTTTAAAATTTGTAAAATTAACATTCACATAACATTTCCAGAAAATTTTATTGAAAAATTCTTAGTGGTTTGAAAATAAATACGGCATTCGCATAATATCGAAGGCGACACAGGTAGGCGCATAGGCAAATTCCGAAGTTACTTTTTTATTTACAAAGGTAGAGTGTAATGTAAAAATCAAAGCGAATTCACATCATGGCCCAATAGGAATGGGCCAGTCCCAAGTGAATTCAGGTTTTAACCAAGGCGAAATATCATTTTGACACCACACTACCAAATACAATAACAAAATGCATCGGAAATTTCTGAATCCGCTTATGCGCCTACCTTCCTAGATCTGCCTTGCAACAAAAAAGCTGACTTCGAAAATCCGCTCACATGTTCGAAATTCTGTTCGCCAGTTTTTCTTCTCGCTAGTGAAAGAGAATAGGAGGAAATTTTCCTGGTGAACAAAAAAATCCACGAGGGCTGAGATCCTGGCGGATATTTAGAATCGGGGTGATTATATCAGGCTTCAGAAAAATTCGTTTTCAAATATTTAAAATTCATGAATTTCATTTGTTTATACTGGCTGCGAAAAAATTTGAAAACAAATAATTCTTTTCACTTTGAAAAGAATTTAAACCGAAAAATTCTTTTCATGGCTACGAATAATTGAAATTTGTAAACATTCGGGAAACAAATTTTAAGTTTTTTAAATATTTTTCTTTCTTTTGTTGAGTATAGAAGAATACATTTTTTGAATCGTTTTCCAAATCAAACATTCGCAATCAATTACACTGGATCACAAAATTAAATTTATTGTCTGTAATGTAGCGTTAGGTTAGGGAGGTGGCTGTCTCCGCAATTCATGAAAGCGGGGACACACTTAGGCCGAGGTGGCCCATTGTGATACCACACGGGAGCCCTAGCTTCCTTATCCCTATTTACAAACCTTTCCGGAAAAATTAGATTCAAAAGTATGATAAGATTAGATGCCCGTGAAGCTAAACCAGCGCGTTTGTTTCATGAAGCGCAGAAAATCTAGTGTTCTTGCATTTTCCATCTCCGCCAGGCACTCGAAAAAGTGTTTATGGAGGAAGCGGTACCTGGATAGCGACAGTGCGGGGCAGTGGCATAGATTCAACACTCTCTATTTCCTCCACGTCCCTACAGCTGCGGCAGAAGTCGTTTTTATATAGGCCCATGCGAGAGGCGTGAGTGCCCATAAGACAATGGCCTGTTAGAAGTCCCACCAGCGGACCTATAGAGAGCCGATTCAGATGCAGCACCGATACAGACCTAGCCTCATCCAGTCTAGGCCAGATTTGCCTAGAAATCACACAAGTTGACTCCTTGGCCCATCTAGCGTTAGCCTGTTCAATGGAGCGAGATCTCAACCAATGCTTGCATGAGTTAAGCGGGGGGCCAACCCATGTCGCAGATGTGATATCCTGCAAGCTTGTGCCTTCCCTTGCCAACTCATCTGCAATGCAGTTGCCCCGAACGTTGCTATGGCCTGGAACCCAAATGACGTTCAGGTCGCACCTTTCGGCTAGTTTGTTCAAAGACTCCCTACATTTCATTGCAACTATAGATGTAGTATTGTTACTCTGTAAGGATTTTATGGCAGCTTGGCTGTCAGAGAAGATTTTGATAGAATTTATGTCTGGAAGATCTGTGAGGCGACGAGCTGCTTCCCATATGGCTATGAGCTCAGCCTGATAGACGCTGCAGTGATCAGGTAGGCGCAAACTTACTTTCAGATGAAGCTTTTCGCAGAAAAACCCACTTCCAACTCTATTGTTCAATTTAGAGCCGTCCGTGTAAAGGTGCAGTGTATTAGGGTCGGGATCCCCTAAGTTCTTCCACTCGCTCCTCTCCGGGATTCTTGTGGAGAATTTGTTATCCCAACAGAAGGCTGGTATTGCATAGTCCAGCTTTAGAAAATTGGCAGGGACGTTACTAAGAATTTGAGCGTGCCCGAATCTGGTGTGCCTCCAGGGTTCGGTTGCATTGAGCCTTGCCGCGTTGCAGCTGGCAATGAGTTTCCCCTGTATATCCGTGGGGAGAAGAAATAGGATGGTTTCGAGAGCTTTAGTTGGGGTGGAGGGAAGGGCTCCGCTAATAAGCATGGAAGCCATTCGCTGCACTCTAGTTAATTTGCTCTTATTGGTTTCGAGTTCCAGTGCTGGCCACCATATGGTGACTGCATAGAAGAGAATAGGTCGCACTATCGCTGTGTACTGCCAATGGACGATTTGGGGGTTAAGTCCCCATCTCTTGCCTATCGCTGATTTACATGCGTAAAGTGCTAACATGGCTTTTTGGGATCGTACTTCTACGTTCCGTTTCCAGTTTAGTTTTCTGTCTAGAATAACACCAAGGTATTTAACCTCGGTAGAGAGTTTAATCTCCTTCCCATTTATGGACGGAGGTTTGAATTCAGGTATCTTATGTTTGCGGGTAAACAGAACCATTTCCGTTTTCTCAGAGCTGACACTGAGCCCGCATTTCAGAGACCAGGTTTTTACAATGTTGAGTGCATTTTGCAAAAGGTCGCTCAGCACCGGTATATGCTTGCCAGTCGCTGTCAGGGCGATGTCATCGGCGTACGCAATGACCTAGCAGCCCGTGTGCTGAAGTTTAGAGAGCAGGGTGTTCACCGTTAGGTTCCAAAGCAGAGGAGACAAAACTCCACCCTGGGGTGTTCCCCTGTTGGCATACCTAGTTATCGATGAATTACCCATTTCAGAAATAATGGCTCTTCTACTAAGAAGAAGTTCGACAAACCTCACGAGAGCCTCTTCTACCTCCAAGTCCCGTAGGGCGGTGGTAACGGCTCCCGGTAGAACATTGTTCAAAGCTCCTTCTATGTCGAGAAAGATGCCCAGTGTGAATTCCTTAAAGGCTAGCCCCTTTTCTATCTTGGAAGTGATAGCGTGTAGAGCAGTCTCTACGGACTTGCCTTTGGAATAAGCGTGTTGAAAAGGAGATAGAGTATTCGCACGGAGCCTGATATAGACATCCAGCAATCTCTCAAGAACTTTGAGTAGAAAAGAGGTCAGGCTTATCGGCCTGAAATCCTTTGAGCTGCTGTAGGAGGCTCTGCCCCCTTTAGGAATAAAGATCACCTTCGCCTTAGTCCATTCTAGAGGAATGTATGACAGGTTGAGGCAGGCTTTATAGATAGGAACAAGTAGAGGGATTAGAGTATCACTTGCTGCCTGTAATTCAGCAGGAAAGATCCCGTCTATTCCCGGAGATTTGAAGGGTTTGAAGGATTCAATTGCCCATTTTACCCTTCTGTTAGTAATTATGTGCTCCAGGTCATTAGATGTCCTGGGGTTAGAGTAGGTTCTATAAGGCTCCGAGGTGCACCCTGGGAAGTGTGTGGTGACCAGGGTGTTTAGAATATCAGTACTAGATGTGGCCCAGTCCCCATTTTGCATTCGGATACAGCTTGGGGGAACTGGGTTAGTAGAGAGGACCTTTTGTAGACGATTGGCCTTAGAGATTTCTTCTATGTCGCTAGCGAAGTTTTTCCATGAGTCTCTTTTAGCTCTTTGGATCGACTTCTTGAAAATTTTTAAGGCATCCTTGTAGGCTTGCCAGTTGCCAGTTGTTTTCGCCTGGTTGAAGAGTTTTCTGCTGTTAAGCCGAAGCTTGGAGATCTCCGGGTTCCACCAATAAGGTTTCTTTTTACCCCGAACTATGACCTCCGGGCAGGCACTCTTGAAAGCAGCGTTACAGGATTTAGTAACAAAGTCAACTGCTTCATCGATTTTTGACGATGTGTCCAGCACACCGAGAGAAACAGACCCGTTATTGGAGATAGGCGCTTCATCAGTTGTTAACGGTAGGCTTAACATACCGAGGGAAGCGTGCTCAAGGAGCGTAGCAGACAGTTTCTGATTAAACAGAGCCCAATCCGTACGCCTCCTGTTCCTGTATCCCGCTCTAAGCGGAGGTCTCAAGAGTAGATTAAAAGTTATATACATATGATCAGAGAAGGAGTTTTCTCCGGACACCTGCCATTCCTTGACATAGTCAGAGAGCGGGCCTGTGACCAGAGTGATATCAAGTACCTCACTCCTGTTTGCGGTGACAAAAGTAGGTTTGCCTCCAGAGTTACATATAGATAAATTATTAGATATAATAAAATCAAAAAGAGACTCACCCCTCGCGTTTACATCCGATGAGCCCCATGTTGTGTGGTGGGCATTGGCATCGGCCCCTATAAGCAGTTGGAGCCCTAAACGTTCGGCTTCCTTAACCGCACCAAGTAGCCGATCTTGCCCAGAAATGGGGCGGTCATACGCCAAATAAGCAGAGGCGACCCATATCGGTTTACCTTTCAGCTCGAGGCTGATGCAGACCATATCTTCGTCGCTGAAAAGAGATACCATAAAGTAGGAAAGAGTTTTGTGTATTAGAATACATGATCTGGTCCTACCTGTCGCAGGTGCTGCCACCACATGGTAGTCCCCAGATTTGAGGCCACAGACCCTGGATCCAACGACCCAAGGCTCCTGGACCAGAACGATCGCCTCAGCAGTCTTGCTGAGACGTAAGAGTAGTGCAGCCGAAGCTGCTTTGGAGTGATGCAGGTTAATTTGCAGTACCTGCATCATTTTGGTCGTCGGAATGCATCTCGACGTCCGCCGCTACTGTACCCGCTCCTTCGGAGACCTCAATGACTGTTGAGTCAAAGTCGGCCTCCTCCGGATCCGAATCCAGCAGCGTGCATTCGTCGAGCATGTTGTAGAACGGGCCTACCAACTCAGACACCGAGAACGTATCGCTCTCGGAGTCCAGAGTGCTGTCTGCCCGTTCATTAGCGGCCCCATGTCCACTCGAGGTGTTGCATGGAGCCCGGACGTCCATAGTTAAGGGGGTAGTGGGTTCGCTCATGGCGTTGCCCCCTACCTCCACAGAAATGGAATTGAATGCTTTCGTAGAACACCCCCCATCCCCAGAGCCCTGCGGATCGGGTGCGCTCAGGGCGCTGCCCTCAGCCCCAAGGCTGGGAAGACCAGGGTTGTCCTCGTCGGCTACCAATTCATCCTCCTTCTGGGGATCATCCCTTCTGATTTTCGGCGTGATGGTAAAAAGGCCGTAGCGGATTGTACCACCTCGCTTCTCAATCCACGGGAGAGACGCCTCGCTTATGACAAGCCCAACCTGGCGTTGCATCTCCCTCACGTCACCAACACGTACTACCCTCCAATCGCTTGTGGGCATTTCCGCGTTGGAGCGAGAGATGATCCTCAGAATTTTATCCGGATCAGATGGCTCAGCCGGGGCCCAGACCCAGGCTCTCGGTCTGTTCGGAATTTCTTCCTTACTGACCGCAACCAAGTCAGACCCGGGCCACAGCTCACCCACCTCGGACATAGCCAGTTTATAAAGCTCGTACGAGCGCTCATCTGCGCATGTTACGAGCTTTATTCTGCCCTGATGCCATCCGCCATCCCGGATATCAGGAGGAGGCCCCGGAAAACGGTCCAGAAGCTCCTCATAGTTCCTGAGAAGACCTATGAGGATCATCTTCCACTTTTCCGGGGACAGGTTCCCGTCCGGGTGGCCGCGGTCCATAACTGCCAGCGTTAAGGTGGCTTTCGCCGCCTCGCTGAAAGTTTTGGTCAGGGCAAGAGGAGTGTTCGAAGGCCTGTACCTCTTTGGAACGTTCGAAGCGTTCTCTAGAGATCGGGGTCTCTTTGAGGTCAGTGCCTGTTTAGATGTCGAGGGACCAGACTGGGGGGTGATTGTCGGACCGGAAGTCGCTTTAGCCTGTTTGGCAGCGAGAATCTTCTTTGCCCAAACCAACGAACTCTTCTGCTCCGCCGTCAATTTGTCGTAGGGAAGATTTTTAGTCCTCTCTACGATTTTGGTGGCGCTGCGAACATTTCGCTGGCTGCGCACCGACATCGGAATACTCTTACTAGCCTTAGAACACTCGGGGTGTTCAGCGGGCTTGGTAAGAGAGTCCCTGGCAGGAGCAGGGGCTTGCACTTCGTCCGTGGAGGACTTGGTGCTGCTCTCCACTGCCTGCCGTTCAGAGGTGCCCGGTTAAGGAATGGGGGAGACCACCCGTGCCCGCTCAGCTGGTGGTTGCTTTCCCTCAAGGGGCTTAGCTGTACCAGCTTTGACGGCAGTAGTCGGCTTACCCTCAAGGGGTTTAGTCTTCCTGCCTGCTTGCATAGGTGGTCGAAGTTGTGATGTGGGCCGTGAAGGCCCGCTCGGCGCCGTCTTAGCGGTACCCGAGGGGTTGGTTACTACTTTATCGCCAAGTCCAACGGCGGCATCGTTACCCGTGCAGGGATCCGAGGCTATTTGTTTTTTATTCATTTTATTTCTGTTTTGTGCGGTCGCCTACTGAGACGAGACCTTTCGGCGACCTGAAGTAAGGAAAGGGGGAAAGGGAACGGTCGACTACGGTAGAGCCCCTTACCGCAGCAAGTCCACCGTTACTCCCGGAGGTGGACCGGTATCCGGGAGGCTCCGTAAGAATACAGTCGGTTACCCCTGACTGCAAACCATCCAATGGGCACGGAAACGCATAACACCCTGGATTAGGGGGTTTTTGTGTGTGTGTTGGTGCGGTGATCTCCGCATGGGACACCTGGGATACAACCTGCTTGCCGCGATAGGCAGGATGCGCCCAAGGGTACCATACGGAGCTTCCCTCTTAGTTCATGGAGAGACAGGGCAGGTCCCTCAAGGGGAATTCACCCTGGTCCCCATTTAAGCCCCATCTCCAACGACAAGGAGACCAACGTGATGGAGTGTCTGTAATGTATTGTGGAACGATTTTCCGTCATCCCTTGTCAAGTTTGGTTTGGAGACAAACCGGTTTCGGCCAATATGCGCCATCTTCAGTGTCTTCTTTCGTTCTGAGCTATTTTCTGTAAGTTCGATAGCATTTATAGTAACAAACTTCCGTCGTTTTGTTCAGGTACTTCGTGTTCATGTGATGTGTTCGTGCATTCGTGCGTTCGGGTGACGTGTGTGTGTGTGTGTGTGTGAGTCTGTGTTGTGTGTTTAGGTATGCAAATCTATTTTTTTTTTGTCATATTTTCATTATTGTACCCTCATTAACCAAGTAGGTAAAAGTCCGTTATTGTCCGTTTGTGTGTTGTTTTGTTTATGTCGGTTTAGGTCTTTTGTCCTCTTTCGGGTATATTAGCTTAAGCGGTTCAAATAATGTATCCGATGCGGTGTTTATTTGTTCATTTATTATTTTACCTACGAATGTTTTTTGTTTGTATATCTCCATATTTTCTAATATGTTAAGTCGTCTTCCTTTATGCTGTATGTGTAGAATTTTAGCTGTTTTTCCTATTTTCATGGGTGTACACTTGTTTTCTGCCATGTGGTTGGCGAAATTTGATTCCACTGTCGTAGATGATTTTCTTATTTTCTTATTGTAATCCCTTATGTGTTCTCGATATCTCGTCTTGATTTGGCGTCCTGTTGGTCCTATATAACTGTTTTGGCATTCGCAAGTCAATTTGTATACGCCTTGTTTGTCAAAGAGGTCTTCCTTGTTAATGTTGTTTCGTAGAAGTTTTCCCATATTGTTCCTCGTTTTAAATGCTGCATTAATGTTATATTTTTGGAAAACTTTAGCCAACTTGTAAGATGTTGCTCCGGTATATGATAGGACTGCCCATTTCTTCTCTTCTTTTTCTTTGGTTTCTGACAATCGCAGAGAACAACGGATATCAAAAAAGTTTATTGAAGAAAATACAAAAAAACATGAATTCAAGAAAGTCAGAAACCAAAGAAAAAGAACGGAAGAAATGGGCAGTCCTATCATATACCGGAGCAATATCTTACAAGTTGGCTAAAGTTTTCCAAAAATATAACATTAATGCAGCATTTAAAATGAGGAACAATATGGGAAAACTTCTACGAAACAACATTAACAAGGAAGACCTCTTTGACAAACAAGGCGTGTACAAATTGACTTGCGAATGCCAAAACAGTTATATAGGACAAACAGGACGCCAAATCAAGACGAGATATCGAGAACACATAAGGGATTACAATAAGAAAATAAGAAAATCATCAACGACAGTGGAATCAAATTTCGCCAACCACATGGCAGAAAACAAGTGTACACCCATGAAAATAGGAAAAACAGCTAAAATTCTCCACATACAGCATAAACGAAGACGACTTAACATATTATAAAATATGGAGATATACAAACAAAAAACATTCGTAGGTAAAATAATAAATGAACAAATAAACACCGCATCGGATACATTATTTGAACCGCTTAAGCTAATATACCCGAAAGAGGACAAAAGACCTAAAACCGACATAAACAAAACAACACACAAACGGACAATAACGGACTTTTACCTACTTGGTTAATGAGGGTACAATAATGAAAATATGACAAAAAAAATAGATTTGCATACCTAAACACACAACACAGACTCACACACACACACACACGTCACCCGAACGCACGAATGCACGAACACATCACATGAACACGAAGTACCTGAACAAAATGACGGAAGTTAGTTATTATAAATGCTATCGAACTTACAGAAAATAACTCAGAACCAGTGTTGCCACTTTAGCTATTTTGTAGCTAGATTTAGAAATCAGGGTTTACATTTTTTGAAATAACATTTGAGGAATAATGAGGGTAAGCAACTAAGGAAACGTAAGAAGATTTATCAAGGGAAATAGCGGACATTGTTTCCACTTGGTACAGCAAACACATTTACTACCTAGGTAGGCCTGATGGTCTGTTGTGATACCACAAGGAGCTCTTTATTATACACCATGTAGACGAACAACCTTGTTTGCTTCATATAGTGTAAAATGTCAGATGCCTTTATGTTTTCAATCTCCTCCAGTTGTGTCTGTGGCGGCAAGTGTACTTAAAACTCAAAGAAAACGTTTCTATTTAGCAGAGTTTTGTGACAAGACTCTACTGAGAAGACATGTTTTCTCACCAGTGCTGTGGCAAAGTGACCAAATGTACCAAATCATTCATGTCAGTTGAACGAAGTCAAAAACCTACCAAAATTCAAATCGTCCTACCAACCTACCAAAAGGAATAAAACCTACCAGTTTTGGTAGGAAAAGCCCAAAAGCGGCATCCCTGGCTGTAACTGGAATCGTATCAAGACATTTGAATGATTTAAACGAGTGTAAAATCAAACTCAGAGAAAAGAAATCAAGAATACAATTTTTATTTACCTACATAATGCACGTTTTAAACCCGACCATTTTTATTTTATAAATGAAAATTTTTTGAATTAAAAATGAAATTTTTTTTGAATTAAAAATGAAGATTTTTGCAAAAAAAATTGTTTTTTAAAAAGAAACATGATTTAATAAAAAATTAAATTTTTGAAATAAAATTATATTTTGCATTTAAAAAGAAATATACTGAAATTAAATGTTAAAATGAAATGTTGATTCAAAAGCTCGCTCTGCGTTATAGGGTCTACTCTGAAAAAAAAAAAAACGTTGTAAATCTAAAGACTTTCGCTGTTCAATCAACTACTTTCCGCAGTTGAAATGTGCCCAACAACGCTCCGTTGTTGTTTCAAAGGTGCGAGCGTTTTTGATTTAAGTCAATAACGGAGATTGTTGGAAAAAAAATAAATTTTTGTTTGCATTTTACTCTTCATCTTCTCCCCACCCGGGTCCCAACTGCAAATATGTAGCCTCCGCTCGTTCTCCTATTCTTCTCTCCTTCTTATCATTCACTGGTTGCTATCTTTATTTCTTATTCTGATTTTTCTTCTTTATTTTATATTCTCCTCCGGATTCGAACCATGAAATCAACCTGAAATTCTATCAAATCATCACATAGTGGAACATTCAATATTATATTGAATTGTAGTAACCTATTTGTACTTCCATATCCTAAAAAGGAGTCCATGAATTATTTGAATCATTGTAAAAACAAAATTTAAAAAAATTTGTTCTCATTAGTTTTGTTTACAACGGAAACTGTTGGGTCAAATACTTTTGCCTTTAAATCAACAATGGGGAGAAAATTGTTGCTAAAAATAAACTTGTTTGGATTTTTCTCTTCATCTTCTCTCCATCATTATTTTATTTGTTGGTTTTCTCACAAAAAAATATTTTCTCACAAAAAATTTTTTAAAGGCAAGCAAGTTTTTGAATCAACAACGCCCGTTTTTGAATAAATTGTTGGATCAAAAACTTTGTTGTAAAAACAAATACTTTTGCTGTTGAATCAAATACGGAGATTCAACAGCCGAAAGTTGTTGGTTTAACTACGGGTATTTTTTTCAGAGTATACACGATGCGTCTGATTCAAGACTCAGTTTAGGTGTATTAGTGAAAATGTGCATGTACTAGTTACACCGACATGACTCTGGCATGACTCAAGAAAATCAAAACTAGTTTGATATTTTGCTGTGACGCGGCGAGTCAAGACGTACACAGATGACTCGCGAGTCAGAGTCTTTTGAGAAAATATTTTTTGTGTGAGAAATCAAACAAAAGCAATTATGAGAATGAATTTTTAACATTTTTTTAGCGGTTTTACTTGTCTTTGTGCAAATCTGTACGTGTACGTAGTTTATTGGAGCTTACTCAAATGAATTTAATTATTTGTTTGCTCAGCTTTCTCTAAATAGTTAAACAATTTTTTTGTTACCCGACGAAGTAAATACACTCCATCCATCGCTATTGCTAAATATTTTACATATAACTTTCATGAATATGAAATCATACGAGTATTATTTATAAGTTTGCGTCAAAATACGATTGTTGTCAGATTCACGAGCTGAGTCGATTAAGCCAATTTTGTTTTATAGATCTTTGTATGCATAAGCCACAGAATTGGCAGCACAAACTATTGCAAATCAGACCAATTAACATTTCATTTCCCCATTCACGAATGAAGTTTTCGGTGCGGCCGAAGTCAGACGCGCTTTTACTTGTTTTTGGTTCAGTTCTCTGCAAATATGTACATACACGTGTACGCAGTTTATTCGAGCTTAATCAAGTGATCTTAATTATATGTTTGTTCAGTTGTTCCTAAATAATTAAAGTTTACGCATTTGCTGCAAAACCTTTGCTAGATTTTAGTATAAAAAGGACAACATTTCTTATCAATGCTTCATAAGTACTGTAGTTAATAACAAAATGAAAAACACGCGTATAATTTTTCCGCTTTTGTCAATTCTACCCACTGTTGTGTTGGCAATGTTAAGTGGTGAATGTTCTTATACATCAGTCACTAGAATGCATGCCAAATATTTGGTGGCAGTATATCGTGGAGACGAATATTTCGCTGCAGGTGCATTAGTTACTCTAAAGCATGCAATTACTGCCGATTTGCGACCGATTCAGAATGCAAATGATGTATCCGTGTATGCTAATTCTAATGAATTGACGGAACCTCAGCCTGGAGCAAGGAACCGAGTTGTAAATAAACATCATGTGGCTATGGAAGGTCTTGGCTTTATTGGAATTGTTGAAGTAGAAGTATCATTTCGCGATTCCAGCACACTTTCGCCAATTGAATTGTTCAGACCTGGTATGAGGGGGGGCAATCAAATGAGTGTGGTCGGTTGGAGTTGGAACGAAAACCGATCGAAATATGATATGACTAAATCTAAGCAAACTCCTATGGAAATCGATCCAAATAATAACAGACTCATGAGAACAGCAAACTTGTGTATAAATTCATTTGATACTAAGTTGGCATTCGGTGTTTTTAGGGCATCACTTTTTGGAGTGCTCTACAAGCAACACGGTGAATACTACTATTTTCATAAATTGACACCAGTTCTAGGCCGCATTAATGGTATTTTACATGGAGTGCAGGAACTATCACTATTTTCATAGAGTGAACGATCATTATTATTTTACAATAATACAAATAAAATAAATTTCGTTTTTTTATTTCTTTCTATATAATTTATTGTATGTAAAATAGATAAAAACAATAAAGTTATTGAATAAATTTTAGTAGCATTGTTTAACAGTAATGTCTTTATGTAGGGTGTGTGTGTGTGTGTAAGGATAACAGAGCTCAACAAAGAAGTCGATATTTTGGTGCAGCCCTGCTTGTAACTGCATTTGGTAGTATACGATGCACTGATAAAAAAAATGATAACAACTTTTTGGAATCGTACGTGTAGTTTTTGATATATGAGCCCTTAATAGGTTAAGGCATATTTGGCCCGATAACTATATTTCTGCGTATCCTATCAACACACGTTTGACGTCGTTAAAAAGGTGACATTCCACCGGTTCTTTCCGTATATTAATTATTAATGTATCTTGATAAATGCAAGAGAAACTGTAAAAACAATCTCAAAAATTCAATTTTTGGTTAAATTTTTTCAATTTTCTTCATATTTAATCACGGTTTTCTCGAATAATTTGTTAACCAGTGTATATGCTAAAATATTTCGGTATAATCTCTGATTAATTCTGCTTTCAACGATGTATAACTTTTTTATATCCGCTTAGGCGTTCCTATGATATTCTACTTTAATCAATTTCTACTGTGAAATTTTTCATACTAAAGTATGGACCTCACAGGTTAAGGTATGTATGTATGTACCCTGCAGCAAGTCGAACTAGTACTTCCAGGATAGTGCAGAACAAGTTCAAAGTGAGACAGGGTTGGTGCTCGTTCTATACCAACGCAATGCTTTCAACTGTCTCTTTTAACATGGCGATGTTCTACGAAGTGGCAATTGTGGCCTTCTGCAGACCTTTTGAACGCGTTCCAAACTACTGACTATTTGGACAGTTCTGGGATATAGTTCAAAAATCAATAGTGTGGGAGATAGTTCAGAAGGAAGCACTTCAGGACTAGTTTAAAAATGGTTAGCTTAGAGCTAGTTCTTAAATTTGTGGTTATGCACTAGTGCAGTAAATATATGTACATATATCAAAACAAATTTCAAAGAAAAGACAGATTAATACAGGGATTGCAAATAATCGTTATTTTTTAAATTTTGACTAAAAAAAATCATACTGAAGGAGAAATGCTAAACGCAAAAGAAGTACACAGATGTAATTACCGTAAAGCAGACTACCTCTAGGTGCATTAACTTCTCTGAGCAGAAAAATAAAACTCAGAAAATAACTTTTATTTTCTGAGGGAAAAATAAAATTCAAAAAAAACTTTTATTTTCTGATCGAAAACTAAAATTCAAAAAATAACTTTTATTCTCTGAAAGAAAAATAAAACTCAAAAAATAACTTTTATTTTCTGAGGGAAAAATAAAATTCGAAAAAAAACTTATTTTCTGATCAAAAAATAAAACTGAAAAAAAAATTTTTTTTTTCTGATCGCAAAATAAAACTAAAAAAAAAACTTATTTTCTGAAGGAAAAATAAAACTCAAAAAACATCTTTTATTTTCTGATCGAAAAAAAAAACTCAAAAAAAAAAACTTATTTTCGATCGAAAAATAAAACTCAAGAAATAACTTTATTTTCTGAGGGGAAAATAAAACTAAAAAAATAACTTTTATTTTCTGAGGGAAAAATAAAGCTAAAAAAATAACTTATTTGCTGATCGAAAAATAAAACTAAAAAAAAACTTTTACTTTCTGACCAAAAAATAAAACTCAAAAAATAACTTTTATTTTCTGAGGGGAAAATAAAACTCAAAAAATAACTTTTATTTTCTGAGGGGAAAATAAAACTCAAAAAATAACTTTTATTTTCTGAGGGGAAAATAAAACTGAAAAAATAACTTTTATTTTCTGATCAAAAAATAAAACTGAAAAAAATAACTTTTATTTTCTGATCGAAAAATAAAACTCAAGAAATAACTTTTATTTTCTGATCGAAAACTAAAACTCAAAAAATAACTTATTTTCTGAAAGAAAAATAAAACAAAAAAAAATTTTTATTTTCTTATCAAAAAATAAAACTGAAAAAAAAAATTTTTTTTCTGATCGAAAATAAAGCTCAAAAAATAACTTTTATTTTCTGAGGGAAAAATAAAATTCAAAAAAAAAAACTTTTATTTTCTGATCAAAAAATAAAACTGAAAAAAAAAATTTTTTTTCTGATCGAAAAATAAAACTCAAGAAATAACTTTTATTTTCTGAGGGAAAAATAAAACTCAGCAAATAATGATTAAAAACCAACTTTTTGGATACCACTCATAACCGTTACGATCCCTGGTCTAATATTTAAAATATTTTATTTTATGAGAACAATTTCAGTTACATTTACAGTTGTATGTACTACATATGTATGATACAACGAGGATTACAAAGAAATAAAACTTCTTCTTTTAACATAGCGGTGATCAAAAATTCAAAAGCCACTTTAAAAATTAACATTTGTCTTAAAGAAAAAAAAATAAAAAAATAAATTAAATTAAACGAAAATATAACCCCCTTATTCATAAAAAATATCAAAAGTTTATAGAGCTTTTTAAAGTGACAAATTTTCAATTATAAGAGTTTAATAAACCTATTTTATTTTTTATGAATCAGGGGGTAAGTATTTAAGGAAAAGCGTGGGAGTGCTCAATAATATTTGAACATGAAAATACTCGATTCGTACAACTAGTACAAAAATATACCTAATTGCGAAATTAAAGAGTAGGGTAAGCTGGGGTGCCTTTGACACCTTTTTTTTGAAGTCTCATATCTCAGACATTTTTGGAGAAAACTAAGATTTTAACAATTGACAGTAACTATTCATTATTCATCTCAATATTTGAATAGCTAATGAGTTATAAAAAAACACGTAAATACCTTTTTCAAATACTGTTTTAAAAAAAGCCATTTTGTCAAATGTGCCCCGTGGTAGGGGTACCTGTGACTTGAACAGGGGCACATTTGGCCGTCACAATGTAAACTAAATTTTATTAATTTTTAACTTTAAAAAACGAGGCATTATGTCATAAAACAAAATTAAAGTTTTTATTTAAACAGTATAACAATATTGTAATAATATGCGAAAATATATGGTAAATTCACTAGCTCTTTTAATGTTGTACGTTGTAAATTAAATGTGTATTAGAAGGCAACACCTGTGGTATGTAGGTTGTATTGTATTTTATTACCAGATGCTTCCTAAAATTTTAATATCGAAAACAGTAAGCAAAAGTGAAAAAGGTAATATTATAAAAATATAAATGATAAAAAACTTGAAAAAAAGTCAAAAAATAAAAATAAAATCGAATAGGAAACTCAATAAACATAGGCTGCGTTGTTGTATTGATGTTATTCTAATTTTTATGGGAAAAACTAACCCTGCTGATACAATTGTTGTAAACCTATACCACTTTATAACGTTATACTACTTTAAAATAGCTTGTGAATTACCCAATGGATATTTGAAAGTTTATATCGAAATAATATTTTTTACGGCATCGAGATGTTCTAGATGGGTTTGTTTTGGCAAGTTTAGCTTTCTTAGAGGCACATAAACGTTTAATTGGTCTTATTATTTCATATGACATTCGTCAAAGGCTCCCCAAACTGGAAAGTCAAATGTACCCCAAATGACTTTATCCAAAATAATCATCACAAACATTTTTTTCTTTCAAAACATTTAACAATTAGGATTTATTTTCAATCTTTAAGCTTCGAAGAACCAGTAAAGAACACTCATTTAAAAAAAAATTTTAGTTTTACTTGTGAAAACGCTTACGTGGCACTACACAAAAATTACATCAGCTAACGGAAAATCATCGAATCATGTGTTACTTCGCTAGGCATTAAAGCAGAGCTGCCAAATTAGGTATACACATGTGTTATTGTATAAGGCTGCATTCAATTCTATTTTTGTGAAGTTTTTATAACGTTTTTACACCGAAAATGGCAAAGTCAACGGTGCCCCAAAGTCAAAAGGACCCCAACTTACCCTACGTTATATGAGATCTCAAAAAAGTCAAAATAAAAATATTAGTAAAAAAAAAAACTGATTTTAAATATTTTTTGACATACTGAGCACCCGACGCTTTTCCTTAAAGCTGATTCCACATAAAACTTTTTCCGCTTTGCGTTACGCCGCTTTCTATGTCAAACAACGCAAAATTGAAAAAATATGCCACAATGAACGCTGCAACATCACTCAAAAATATTTATTTTCTGAAAAATCTCTCATTATCCATTTTATTTACAAAAAAGTAAATAAGAAAATAAGAATCTATTAAATTATTTTTCAATTGTGTGAAATTTAAATTTGTTTATTTACCTTTGAATTAAAGTGAAACTGAAAAAAAATTTCAACGCCCCCAAAAGTTGAGATTTGGGTAACTTTGTGCTTTGCGTAACTTCGGCGTTGCGTTACTTTTTATTATGTGAGAAACCTCATATAGATACATGTATTTTAATCTCAGCTGTCACGCAGAAAGTGTCACGTAGCGCAACACAAAGTTCTATGTGGCATCAGCTTAAATACTTATAGGTATTTTCGTTCATCATTTTGTTTCTAATTAAATTATTTCTCAATGTTTAGTACAAATTTTAAGATTAAAGCGTGTTTTTTAGTTTTTTAAGCTATTAATATATTATTTTGAAAGTAGATTGGCAAAATCTTACACTGTGCGCCGTCCAAAATCCAATGCAATCTCATTACTTTCACTGACATCAAAACACATTTTCTTTACTTCTTCTGTATTGTTTTTATTTTTTGGAACATAAACTCAAACTCTTTTGATTGCAAATGCTAACTGCAGCAACAATTTGCACACAGTTTTCACGCTTCTAATTTTTGAGTAAGAAAACAAGCAAAAATTTGGTTGCGAGTTGTCGTAACAACTCTTGTAAAAGTCTTCTTCTTGTAGAGACACAGAGGCAAGAGTACTTCGTGGGACATTCAAATTTACGCTTTAAATTGTCAAGCAAGTTGTCATTGACTCTGACGACGACAAAAAGTATGTATGTATGTACATGAACGAGCATGAAGTAATGAATGAAATGCTTTTGAAGTGCACGTAACTTTTCTGTTTTTTGAAAGTGCTTCCACGAAGTTTATATTATTTAAAAAATCCTTCAAAATCCGAAAGGAACGCGCAAGTTTTTATAGAAAAAATTCTCTAATTGGCATTTATGGCCAAAAAATAAAAATACATATGTTTTACATATCATATACACCAGGGCCGTAGCCAGGAATTTTTTTTCGTGGGGGGTTTTATCTTTGTGGATTTTTTTTTTTTTTTTTTTTTTTTTTTTTTGAGAAAAATATATACATATGTAACTTATTTCATGCGCTAAATAAAAATAATAAAAAAATCTGGTTTCTAAAGTGCTATTTAACATTTTTATACTCAGCTATAATAGTACACAGAGTATTATAGTTTTAATCACATAACGGTGGATTGTAACACCATAAAATAATCGAGATAGATATTGACTTATATATATCAAATTGATCAGGGTGAAAAAAGAAATCGATTGAGCCATGTCCGTCCGTCTGTCCGTCTGTCTGTCTGTACGCACGATAACTCGCGCAAAAATTGAAATATTTTGATGAAATTTGGAATGCAAGTTGGTATTAAGACTGGAACGGATGGTATTGAAAATGGGCGAAATCGGACCATGACCACGCCCACTTCCCCTATATAGTAAAAATCGGAAATTTTGTATCTCAGTCACTAATAGAGCTAGAGTGATAAAATTTCACCCACGTGTGGAGCTCAGGCTCTTATGAAGAAATTTGGTGAGATTTTGAAAAATGGGCGGTGCCACGCCCACTTATTAAGGGCCAAACATTGAAAGTTTTATATGTCATAACTCAGAAACCGTTGAAGGTATATCGATGAAATTTGGTAGACGTGATATACTTACTTAGGCAAATGTTTGGACGAAAAATTCCCAAAATCGGTTAACGACCACGCCCACTTTTATATATGGGTATTATAAAGTGGCCTAATAAAAACATTTTAAGCGATATCTCTGTCAAATATAAAGGTATATCACTGAAATTTTATGGCAGGAGTCCAACTGCGGATATAAAACGAAAAGCACAAAAATTTTGGAAAATGGGCGTGGCACCGCGTCTCTTTAGAAGCAGGAATATACGAGATTTCTGAGCCCATAACTCGACAAATAATTTAAATATAATGACGAAACTTGGTGTGTACACTTTTATTGGTTGTGGTAATACATGTTTAAAATTTTAGCGAAATCGGTGGGCGACCACGCCCACTTTTATATATGGGAACTATAAAGGGACCTAATAAAAATATTTTAAGCGATATCTTTGTCAAATATAAAGATAATTCATTCAAATTTTGTGGCATGAGTTCCACAATAGACCGGAAACAAAAAAATAGAAAAATTTGGAAAATGGGCGTGGCACCGCCCCTTTTTATACAAAGGAATATACGAAATTTCGGAGCCCATAACTCGACAAATAATTGAGACATTAAGACGATACTTGGTCTATACACTTTTACAACTTGTGCTAATAGACACGCAAAAATTTATTCAAATCGGTTTATGACCACGCCTACTTTTTAACAAAGATATTTCTGGAACACCCTTTGGGAATTTGTAACAAGGCTTCTTTGTAACTAGAAGTCATAAAGGAATGAAATTTTGCACAAAGAATAATATTCATATGCTTAGTTGGATGACTGATAAAAATGTTGAAAATGGGCGTGGCTACGCCCACTTTATGCGGCACTCGCTTTACATAAAATACGCCGTGTTTCCATCCAACGCAAACAAACAATGAAAGCATACAGCTGAGTATCTAATGTTCGATTCCACTCGAACTTAGGCTTCCTTACTTGTTTTTACAAAGCTTTTGATTTTCAAATTAGGGTTTTTATAAGAAGTTTTAAAAATCAGAAAACTTTTATTCATTTAAAAATCAGACTGTTCTATTGCAAACACGATGAATACATACTTTATTTTTGGTGATTTTATCCAAGTGAAAAAAAATATTTTATGGACGAAAAACTCGGTTAGATTACCCAGCTGTTTTCAGCTGTAAAAGTCCGCCCCAAGATTTTTAGTTTATGTTGGACTCTAACTTGTTTTTTTTTTGCAACTTTGTCATTTGACATACGATTTTTAAAATTGATAGATATGTCATTATTTTAGTCTTTTGAGCAGGGTTTGAAATTATTTTCAACTTTTTTTTCATTTCCATTGAATTTCATTTTCATTTGAAAATTAAAAAATAAACAGCGCAGCAGAAGTATAAAAAATAAAAAGTTCTACTGCACTGCAACTGCGAAGCCTTTAGTTTCAAAATATTATAGTTGACTGTTGCCGTATTGTGGAAATTTGTACAGCACAGCAAAGGGCAAACATAATTTCGAGTTTTTACAGCACTGTTGTTATTGTTTTTTTTTTTGTTCATTTGTGGGAACACAATCGAAATTTTAATGTACAAAAAAAAACCAATTTTAAAAGACCACACTTAAAACTAAAATTCTGTTTATCTGTGCTTTACTGTCGACTGATCTGTTTGAAATTACACAGTAAAGTAACAGCTCAAAAAACAAACAAATATATTCGACAGTTCTGTGCTTCGACTTAAGATATTTTCAAAGGAAATCGAAATTCAAAAGTTCTCAAAAATTATGATAACTTTCGCAGAACAGCAACAGCTTATTTTTTGAGACTGTTGGTGTTATGCTGGCAAACAGTGCTTGGGAAGCTTTATATTACCCTCTAATGTCCTTTGATCTGTGAAGTTGGTTTTATATAGTTGGGTCACTTAACCGAGTTTTTCGACCATAAAACATGCTTTTTGTTTCATTTGGAAAAAATCGCCAAAAATAAAGTATTTATCGAATCTTTTTAATATTACGCTTAAAATGCGTGCAATAAAACAGAATAATTTTAAAAAGAATAAAACTTTGCTGATTTTTACAACTTCTTATAAAAACCAAATGTTTTCAATAATCGCAAAAAATCAATAAAATGTTGAATTTGAAAAGTTAGTATTGAAAATAGGTGAAATCGGACTATAACAACGCACACATCCCATATATAAGATCTTTCGAAAATCAC
Source organism: Urophora cardui (assembly GCA_960531455.1). Classification (NCBI taxonomy): domain Eukaryota; kingdom Metazoa; phylum Arthropoda; class Insecta; order Diptera; family Tephritidae; genus Urophora; species Urophora cardui. Next base: position 17,483,312 of record OY482671.1, on the reverse strand, counting down.
ACAAAATGTTGTAACTCAATAATATAAACCGAGTAATGAATTTTCGGCCATGTAATGACTTTATGCAGTTATAAGGAAATATGCTAAAGTTTTAGAAAATGTATGTAACATAATTTAATATATAAGTGGTATGTATGTCGTTAGAAGCGTACTTTAATTATCTTTCGAATGGAGTAGATACAGTTTGCGGGTATTTGTAACTTCAGCGAAAAGAATTTTTGATTGAAGTTGTGAACTCAGAGAAAAGGTGTCGGCTAGAAACAAGCTGTGTCGTACTTGAATTAAGAATTACAGAAATTAATGAAAAATAAATGAAATTTAAGTTTCACCAATTTTGAATCAAGAATGGCATTCTTGAAACAAGATAAAAAACTGAAAAAATCTTGGTTTAAGAATGAAATTCTCAATTTAAGACCACCATAGCCAAATGTTTACCACAAAATATATAATTTTCAATAGTTGTTGACTTTTGTGTGAAAAACATTAAAAAAACAAAAAAACAATTTATCTTTTCCCCGCTGGGATTGTGAATGGAGCTTCGCGTAAAATTGTTTTCTCGGAAAAGGAACAGGTAAGAGTTATCGCATTGATGAGAATTTAGCTTATGTTTTAATATGGTTTTTAATAGTTTGAAATAGATGAAGAATTACATCAAATGTGGAGGATGGTATGTACACATGAACTGCGAAAGCCTTTGACTTTTCTAAACCGTAGCCAAAATTGTTGGATCCCAGACCATCGTTGTTGGTAAGAAACGGTTCAAAATAGTTTGCTACAGGGATACTACCACTCAAATTGGGTGGTAAAACTCTATGTTCGTAGTGGAAGTATTGAATGGGTTTTTTAATCGTGCCAACGTATTGGGATCAGGCTCTCATGAAGAAATTTGATGAAATTTTGGAAAATAGGCGGTGCCACGCCCACTTATTAATGGGCAAACATTGAAATGTTTATAAGCCATAATTCAGAATCCGTAGCAGATATATCGACGAGATTTACTTACTTAGGAAAATGGTTGGACGAAAAATTGCCAAAATCGGTTGACGACCACGCCCAAATTTATATATGAGAACTATTAACCCTTTGCTTAAGTTTGTACGATATATCGACCAAATTTTTCGTGTCCCTTTACATGATTTTTTTGTTAAAACTAAGCACTACTTTTGCCAAAGAAAGCAATATTATATTAATTTGAACTCTTCCCTATCTAATACAGCCAGAAATTATATAATTTTTGTAAAAAGTTTCTCAGAAAAAAACATATTCTTCACATGCTCCCTTTCAGGAATGCAATTGTTCTAGGAGTCACCATAAAAATCGATTTTTATAAATTTAATAAAAGCAAAGGTGCCCAAAATTTATGAAGTTTTGTGCATACAATGCCCTACCGAATATAATAAAAATATTAAATAAAATAAATATACGTAAAAATTAATTTGAGACCTGCGCAAAAAAGGTGTACGATTTATCGTACAAAATTAGGTAACTCAAATGTACGATATATCGTACATAATTAATTTGGTCGATATATCGTACAAAATCCGCGAAAGTTGCTGCTCAGTGCTGCTTGTTACGTTAAATTCAAACGCAAATTTTTCGACGTTGCGTGGCACGTAGCTGCTTTAGATAGTTATACACAGCGCAAAATGAAGTTTCAGAATTTGAACAAACTCAAAATTTTTAAACTAAAATGTTAATTGAATTACAAATAGCCATAGGTTGCATGCGACGTGGTAGAATGACAACATTTTGGTATCCTACGATTTCAATACAGATTTTTAAGGATACGATGTCACTAAAAAGCTTCATACTGTTACGACAGAATCTACACTCAAAAAAAAAAAAATTACTCAGATTGTGGAAAAGTGGGAATTTTCATTGTTTTGATGTACAATTTTCTTCAAATCAAGGAATAAAACCATCGTTTTAAAGAAAATTGTACATCAAAACAATGAAAATTTTCTTTAGCGCCGAATCATTCCCACTTTTCCACAATCTGAGTAATTTTTTTTTTCAGTGTACACTTTATTGACAAATTCTATAAAGTTCGTCCGTTAGTCGAATCAGTACAAAACCGTTCAATATTCACTTATGTATTTAAAAAAAACACTAGAAATAAAATCTTTTTTCTTTCCTATCGAATAAATACATGCATATGCATACACTAAAAAAACTTCTCGCGATCTAAGATATATTTTTTTTATTATTTTGAACACGCGTTCTACTACATTATTTTTCTTTGTTTTCAGTAAATTATCTTAAAAATATTCAAACATATTCGTTGCAATGGTGATTTGTTTGAAAATTCAACTTATCAAATTAAGAAAATCAAATATTCAAAACAAGGACAAGTTGGGAATGGAATGACGCTTAAAAAATTTTTCCTTATTTTGATGTATGAATTTCTTTAAAACAAGTATATGAAACCATGTAAGTAACTTTATTTCATAATCCTTTTAACATGTTTTAAGGAAAATTTGCTCAAAACAAAGAAAGTGTTCAATACAGGGAAGTAATTCCTTTGAACGCTAAATATAACGTTTTTTCTCTCAGTGCATACATATTTTTATATCCTTAACTTAAATTACAATTTAAAAATATGTGTCGCAATGAATTTTGTATTGAGGTTACAGCTTTTAAGTTTAAAATTATATTTTTTTATTTTGTCTTTACTAAATTTTTTTTAATGTATATATGTATTTTTTATATATAATAATTATGTATTTAAGTATGAATTTTATTAAATCTGGATAGAAGTCACAATTTTTAAGCTTAATATTAAAAATATCTTTATTTTGTTGCTTTAAAAAATGTTGGTTTAAAAAAGTCTAAACAAATTATAAAAGCAAAATTTGCAAGATTTTGGCTCATTTCACGAACTTTGTACGATATATCGTACAAATTTCAAAGGGCTGTAAAACCTAAACTAATTAATTTTTTTTAAATTTTCTTACAAATTATGCTTATTTAGGACTAAATGAATGAATTATGTGCCAATCGATTTTTTTCCTCCACGGGTAAAGAAATTGAAAACAAAGGGTTAAGGGGCCAAATAAAAACATTTTAAGCGATATCTTTGTCAAATATAAAGATATGTCATTGAAATTTTGTGTCATGAGTCCAACTATAGACATAAAACAAAAAGTAGAAAAAATTTGGAAAATGGGCGTGGCACCGCCTCTTTTTGGAAACAGGAATATACGAGATTTCTGAGCCTATAACTCGAGAAATAATTGAGATGTTATGATGAATATCAGTCTGTAGACTTTAAGAACTTGTGGTAATACATGCTCAAAAATTTAGCGAAGTCGGTTTATGACCACGCCTACTTTTTAACAAAGATATTTCTGGAACACCCTTTGGGAATTTGTAACGTGACATCTTTGTAATTAGAAGTCATAAAGGGTTGCAAATTTGCACTAACAATAAAATTTATATGCTTAGTTGAATGATTGATAAAAATTTTGAAAATGGGCGTGGCTGCGCCCACTTTATGCGGCACTCGATTTATATAAAATACACTTTAATTGAACAAACGCAAACAAACAATGAAAGCATACAGCTGAGTATCTAATGTTCGATTCCACTCGAACTTAGGCTTCCTTACTTGTTAGTTTTAGTTTAAATATAGATAAAATGCAATGAATTGAGATTTAAAAGGTGCCTTTGTTTAATATGTGCATACGTAGGTCCACTCCCAAACATAAATTTAAGTAAAAATTGTCTGGACGAGTTTTAAGTATTTTTTTTTTTTAATTTTCCGTTAGATATTGAAAACCCCCCAAAATATTTTTCTGTATGCGCCACTGATGGGAGCTATATGTTATAATGGTCCGATATTGACAATTTTCGGTAACCCTGTTTGGGCCCATATGGGTACAACTACTTCAAAATTTCGCGCCGTTAACTGTTAAAATGGATGAGTTATGCACCAAAATGTCTATATCTGAACAATCGGTTGTAGGGGAGCTATAGGTTATAGTAGTCCGATCTTAACAATTTTCGGTAACCCCGCTTGGGCCAAAATGGGCACGTCTACTTCAAAGTTTCATGTCCTTAGCTGTTTAAATGGGGCAGTTATGCACAAATTACATCCAAAAATTTCATGTATATCTGAATAATCGGTTGTTTTCTATATGTTATAGTGGCCCGATTCGGCCAGTTCCGACAAATGATCAGCTGCATATAACAACATACCTGTATTTCGAATTTCATTCAGATATCTCAAAAACTGAGGGACTAGTTTGCGTTCACACAGACGGACGGACGGACAGACGGACAGTGGGACAGACGGACAGACGGACAGACGGACATGGCTTAATCGACTCAGCTCGTGATTCTGATCATATCGGTATATATTTTGGTGGGTCCCCCACGCTTCCTTCCGGTACTTTCGACAAAAAAATTTTGGACTAAGTTATAATACCATTTCATTTTCATGAAAGGTATAAAAATAAAAAGAAATACTCAAAATCGTCCATGAGAGGGATGCGACTTACGTGTGAACATTAAATTTTCAGTAATTTGTGAACAAATTACGCCACTAGAGATACATTAAAAAAAAAATTACTCAGATTATGGAAAAATGGGAATGATTCGGCGCTAAAGACATATTTCCATATTTTGATGTACAATTTTCTTTAAAACGTGGTTTTTATTCCTTGATTTGAAGAAAATCGTACATCAAAATATGGAAATATGTCTTTAGCGCCGAATCATTCCCACTTTTCCATAATCTGAGTAAGTTGTTTTTTCAGTGTAGTCTGTTCGGCAGAGTAGCAGTGAAGCAGTAAATCAACCAGTCCATCAGCTCTTCAGGCGGCAGCAGTGTTGCCAGAATATTTTGAAGCTTATAGCTAAATAAAAAAAAAAAAAAAATTGCTAAAAATAGCTAAATAATTTTTTTCATAGCTAAAATAAATAGCCAAAAATTTTGTTTTTCAAAAATAGCCAAATAATCATTTATTTAAAAAGACGTGACATAAAACAACTTCACATATGTGAATATTTATATATACATATATTATATATTGTAGCCACATACATATATTTGTTTGTATGTACTTATACCCAATATGCAGTGAAGTAAACTAGCTTATTATGCAATATTTTCCAAACCCTTTTATTTAAGGCTTTCCAAACTAGTTTGGAAATAAAAAAATTCCCAAACGTTTTGTTATGTTTTACAATCAGAAGGTGAAGAGAAGTTGAGGTGAAGCATTTGAGCGTGAGCATTTGAAAATTTTTCAAATAAGAAAAGAAAAAAAAAAATACCTGATTGAATAAATTCGAATTTAGACAACAAAATTCCGAATACGATTGTAGCATAATGGTGAGGTATGCTGCCTACGGACCAAAGGAGCGCAGGTTCGAGTTGCGAGTAGAGCATTTTTTTTGTTTTTTTGAGAGAAATTTTTCACCTCACGTTTACAAAACATTATATAAAAATGTTTATTAAGAATTGCTTTCCAAACGTGAAATGGAATTATAGAATTAGGGTTCCTTTTCGTTGATTCAGCAATTACTATTAAATGAATTACAAGTTTTATATTAAAGATTTTCCAAACGTTTTGCTTACTGAAGTAAGTTTAATGTAAACTTATAAGTTATAACAAATGTATTTTACATATTGGGTTATAAAATAAGATACATAAATAATTTACAATGAAATGCATTTTGAGCTGAAAAGACATACAATTATTGTGCACAAGATAGTAATTTTACTGTAGTTGAGCAGAAAAGCGCTGCAAATGCCATTTTGATCTATACAGGCTTTAACATGTCTTTCATTAAAAGCTTAGTGAAAGCTCCATAAAAGCTCGTTGAATATGCCAACGAAAACTGCAGGGACGTCAAACAATTAATTAAAAAAAAAAGCTTCATGAAAGCTTCACGCAATCACCATGCTAGAAGCTTAATGAAAGCTTAGCGAAAAAAAGTTGCAAATAGCTACTAAGCTACTGCTACTACTATGAAGCTACTAAGCTAAGTATGCTAATTTATCATTTGTTACCGAAAGCTCAAAAGCATTTTTATCTTTTTTTTCTACTGTAACTTGTACGCCGCTTTAATTTTTCTTTATTTCTTTAACGCAAAATATTTCTAAATTTTCGTGAAAGCTAAGGGATTTTCATAAAAGCTCGACGAAAGCTTAACATCTGAACATAGCATTTACTAAAAATCTGGGGAAAGCTCGAGAGCTATCCAAGCAATTTTAAAACTCTTCGAAAGCTCGAAAGCTACCAAAGCTCTTTTGAAGCTCTTCAAAATCTTCATTAGGACTTTATGAAATTTTCACTTAAAAGCTCTACATCTATTGCTGCAAGACTACACCAGGGTTGTCAATGAAATTTACAGCTAAGGAATCTTCATAAAAGCTCAAGGAAAGCTCAACACCTGAACATCTATTGCTGCAAGACTACACCAGAGTTTTCATTGAAATTTATAGCTAAGGAATCTTCATAAAAGCTCAGGGAAAGTTCAACACCTGAACATTCCATTTACTAAAAATATGGTGAACGCTCGATAGCTACCAAATCTATTTTAAAACTCTTCAGGAGCTACCAAAGCTCTTTTGAAACTCTTCGAAAACTTCGTTAGGACTCCACGATATTTTCACATATAAGCTCCACATCTATTGCTGCTTCGAAAGCTCGAAAGCTACCAAAGCTTTTTTGAAACTCTTCGAAAACTTCGTTAGGACTCCACGATATTTTCACATAAAAGCTCCACGTCTACTGCTGTTAGACTACACCAGGGGTTTCAGTGAAATTCTCAGCTAAGGATTCTTCAAAAAAGCTCAAGGAAAGCTCAACACTTGAACATTATATTTACTAAAAATAGATTTAAAGCTCTAGAACTACCAAAGCTACTTTAAAACTCTTCGAGAACTCGAAAGCTACCAAAGCTCTTTTGAAACTCTTCGAAAACTTCGTCAGGAATCTTCGAAATTTTCTCTTAGAAGCTCCATATCTATTGCTGCTTCAAAAGCTACAAAAGATCTTTTGAGACTCTTCAAAAACTTTGCTGGGACTCCACGAAATTTCCACATAAAAGCTCCACATCTGTTGCTGCAAGACCATACTAGATATTTCAGTGAAATTTACCGAAAGTATAGACCCGCTGAAAACCTACGTTAGTTGCAGTATTTATTTGAAAGTTTCCACACACCACACATACTAGATATCAATAGTCTCAGCTTTTATTTAAAAGTCGTCAAAGTATCCACTAATTTTTTTGCTATACGTAGAAACAAATACAGCGATTTGCTTATTTATGTGCATACGTATGTATGTATTTCCATATGTATGTATAAATCAACAGGATTTTCCATTATCCCCAGACACAAATTTACATAATTTTCTAGTCACATTTTGCTGAATAAGTTGAAATCAATCGGCAAATAACCCATGAAACTGCTATGTATGTACATATGTATGTACTACACATGTTGTATGTGCGAGTATGCAAATATTTAAAAAATAAAAAAAAAATCACTTAAGCGCATAAGATCAAAATATCAAATGTGAAAGCCAGACAAAACACTTCTGCAGAAACTGTCAACGAATCACGAGAAGAAAATAAGAAATGCATGAAATCGTACAACAACACTTTGGCATGTGTGTTTTATAGGTATGTGAGTGTGTGTTTGCCTTACTCAATCCATATTTGCTTGCAAATACGTGCAAATATTTTTATACATATATATTTATTGTTATTATATGAAAAATAATATTTGCTTATTCAGTTGGAAAAAATATTTATAAACACGCTGTTACGAGTATGGATATATGTACATATGTATGTACATATGTACATATAGTACACTGCATTATGCATGCACGTATACAGTGTTGTGCAAGGCAAAAGCAGTGCTGAGTTAAATAAGTTTAACGACTTATATAGCTTTGACTCGCTAGGTGGCGCCAGAGCTGAGTTAACAGAAAATGTGTGTACAGCTGGAGTGGACTTTCCAGTATTGGAGCTTCTCTGAATAGAACACTGTGGTTTTTGCTCCAAATAATAGACTGCGTAGAAGAAACTTGCAAAGCGCAGCAGGACCACAAAATGGATGCTTAGCTCTTTGGCTAAGCATTGGAATGATTATATAATAAATCGGATGCATTTTAGCTGCCATTTTAGCTACATAAGTGTTTTCAAGTTGAGGTTTATGATTTTCTTTGGCTACTTTGTAAAATTCTACAAAGTCTTCATTTTTATGCTGAATAATTACTACTTGGTTTTTGCGCATTTTCCCAACTCTCCAAAGTCTCCACTTCTACAAAAGCGGGCAAATTCGCCAACTAAGTTCGCTATGCTGAATAATTACAGCGTAGTTTTTACGCATTTTCAAAACTATCCAAAGTCTCCACTTCGACCAAACCACCAACTCGCACATTTTGGATTGATAAAACACTCTTCTTCTTCTTTTGACCATTTTTAGAAATCTCGAAGCTTTCCAAAAATTTCTCCAAATCTTGTGTACTTACAATATGAATTTATTTGTTGATGATTCACTTATTTCTTGGAATTTTTTTTAATATTTTCAAATTCTTCAAAATCAAATTCATCGTTTGTAGAAACAATTGGGCAGCGTTTTGTTGAAGCGCATATATTTTTTGACATGCAGAAGCTCTTCTTATTTTATTTTTAGAACTTCTTAAAAGTCTAAAGCTCTCCATAATTCAAAGCAACAAAGAAACTTTCAGCTCTGAAGTCGTAGAGTTGGGCGTCAGAAATTCAATTTTAGTTTTTGGCACAAATGTCCGTTGGGCGGTTACGAAGTTTTATATATCTTACTTGGAGAATTAAACTGAATCCTCTATTCAATATGAAGTTTCAAACCAAACTCTGCTATTTTCTTGCTCAGAACTACATTTAATACACATATGTATGTATGAGCTTCGAGAGCCGTTGACAATGCAAATACTCATATTTTTACTGGTTTTTGATGTCATTTGCATTTGTGTATAGGTTCCTTTGCTTATGAGTGTGTAACTTTATGTGTAATGAAATGCACGCTCCGCAAAATCCATTTTTCCGTATGGTCAATAAATATTAATGTGTTTTGGTATACGTAGGTATTTGTATATGTACATATGTACAAGTGCAACAGGAAATAGCTTTATACCCAGTTATGACAGTTTGACGAATAGAAAAGCGGAAAAATTACCACATTTTAAAAAATCGAAGCCTTGGAATAACAGTTTTGTATACATACTCCATTTGCAGCTGGTTATAAAAAATCCTGCTCAGAAACTCAGATTAAGCGTTGACAGATGATCTTTTCTCGCTGCCGCTTCCCTTGCCGTTTACTGTGTTGTATTGTCCCCAGTCACCTGATCTTTTTGCTGTGGCTTTCTTTTTGTTTTTGTTGTTTTTAGTAAACCTTTCAAAATACTGTCACTCGTTGACAATTTTCTTTGTTATTAATTTTTTTAATCGTTTTTTTATGTTTTTTTTTTTTGCAAAATAGCTTAGATCTCGCACATGCACAGCAGCGGAAGCTTTATTGATTTATTCGCGTTAATACCATGTTGAGCTAGTTGCTTTGGTGAATATTTGTAAACTCTGCTCAGCTGGACCCAGCTCAACTTGGCAGGTGACAGTAAACTGATATGCGATAGAGGAATATAAAAATATAAAGCAATTCGAAGGCCACATGTGCCGCGTGTGGAATAAAAGAGCCGGTTGATAATATGTAGATATTTAATAGGAATGAATTATGTATCACTAGGCGATTGTTTATACTAAATGCCAGTTGTGCTATTTGTGCCTTGAAATATGTATCCTCTTGTTACCGATAACTGTGTTAAGAAAAACAGAGCCATCTGCTAAGCACTTTGCTGCTGTATGTGGAGTGAAATATGAATGCATTTCTTTTTAGCTGTTTTCAATAAGGTCCACGTTTTGCGCATCATAATTTGGCTATTTTTGTAAAAGTCTCCAAAGTCTCCGCTTTTTCAAAAGTCGTAAATATATGCCTTTTCCCCAGCTTTATAGGGTTTTGCATATTTTGCAATAAATTTTTGCAAGTCTACAAACTCTACGTAGCTCCTAGTTCTTCATGATGCCGATAACTGTGTTAAAAAAAAATTAAAAAGGGGCTTCCGCTAAGCACTTTGCTGCTGTACATGGAGTGAAATATGAATACATTTCTTCTTTTGTTTTCAATAAGGTCCACGTTTTGCGCATCATAATTTGGCTATTTTTGTAAAAGTCTCCAAAGTCTCCACTTTTTCAAAAGTCGTAAATATATGCCTTTTCCCCAAATTTATAGGGTTCTGCAGGTTTTGCAAACAATTTTTGCAAGTCTACAAACTCTCCATAGCTTCTAATTCTTCGTAATGCTTATAACTGTTAAGAAAATTAAAAAAGGTCTGCCGCTAACCCTTTCAAGCTGTAAATGGAGTGAAACATGAATACATTTCTTCTTTAGCTGTTTTCAATAAGGTCCACATTTTGCGTATCATAATTTGGCTATTTTTGTAAAAGTCTCCAAAGTCTCCACTTTTTCAAAAGTCGTAAATATATGCCTTTTCCCCAGCTTTATAGGGTTTTGCATGTTTTTCAAAACATTTTTGTAAGTCTCCAAACTCTCCGTAGCTCATAAATCTTCATGATGCCGATAACTGTTTTAAAAAAAAATTTAAAAAGGGCTTCCGCTAAGCATTTTGCTGCTGTACATGGAGTGAAACATGAATACATTTCTCCTTTAGCTGTTTTCATTAAGGTCCACGTTCTGCGTATCATAATTTGGCTATTTTTGCAAAAGTCTCCAAAGTCTCCACTTTTTCAAAAATCACAAATATATATATATATATATATTCTCTAGCTTTATAGGGTTTTTCATATATTGCAATTTTTTTTTGCAAGTATGTAGGTACACACATACATACATATGCGTTTGTATTTCTGTACGGATCATAGCGCAGTGTGGAAAAAAGAAAACATGAACAAACACAATTCTATGCAAATACATACTAAGTGAATATCTGCGCACTTTTGGTAACTGAAACAACTCCCCTTTGGGTGTGTTTGCAAGAGGAACAAAAAAGGCAGCTAAACAAGCAAGAACAAATGTAACTAAAAGCCGATGGGTATGTCGTCTGTTATTTGTGAAGTGTGTGGAGAGATTTGGTGCATTTTTAGTTATTTGTGGCTGGAAGACAGAAAATATAAAAAACAAGTACGCACATTGCAAAAGCAAATTCATGCACGACTAATGGAACAAAATAATCAGACATGGTTGTATAGAAAAATGTCAAAATTAAATTAAAATGCATGAAATAAAAATAATAATTTATTTTTTTTCATAAATAAAAAGATCACAAATAGGCAATTAGTTTTGTTTATTAAATGCAGAAGCCTTTCAAAACATTTTTATTTTGGTTTTTTTTCAACTTTGAGAAATTTTTGTATAATTTGGAGAGTTTGTAGAGTTTGTAGACTTTAAAAAAATTCGCAAAAAGTAAGCGAAATCTGTTTAGCGTTGCGGATGGAAGTGAAAAAATAAATTTGCAGCTTGTTTTTGTGAAAGTAGAGAGATTGGAGACTTTTGCAAAAATACGCAAAATGTGATCTCAAACACATTTGCTTTTCAAACGGTGTGTAAAGAAAAAGACATAGCCACTTTTTATGCTGTATGTAAAAACAAACTTGCAGCCGCACCAGTAGGTGCCATGGGCTGTACAACTTGAGCACAAACGAATTACGAAGAATGACAAGCAACCAAAAAGGGTAAAAAACGGAAAAAAAGGCTTCTATTATATGTACATATTTTTTTTTATTAAAAATTTTGCTTTAAATTACACAATTAAATGAAAATCCCACGTTAAATTGCCGTAAAATCAACAACAACAACAGCAACAGCCATTACCCTATAACAACAACAATCATCGATTAAAAATTTTTTAGAATTATTTAATTGTGCGATGATTTTCATGGTTCAGAATGTTGAATTGCAAATCTCTAGCTAAATTATTTCAGTTTAGTTTGCAATCTGGGCGCACTTATGCAGTTTTGCTGGGATTTTGCATGCCTAAGCGCCTGAATGTATGCAATGATGCATATTTAAATCGACCACACACGCACGCACACGCACAAGCGAATGCGTTGCAGCTTGGTGAGTGTGGAAGTGTGCGCGTCAGCTTGTACACTGATTACAAATACAATTAGTTGTAAGCTAATTTGGGATTCTGTTCGCAACAGCAGCAACAACAACAAAGCCAAGAGCGAAACAAGCCACAATATTAAATTTCGCTGGCAAATTGTTACACCATGCAACATTTTGTTTATGTTTTATATACATATAATAAAAATTATTTAAAAAAAAAGGCTGCCTAAAAACTTCCGTCAAAGCACATTTAAGTGCACAGCTTCGAAGAAACACAGTTCCCCCCTTAAAATATGCAACACTTTTTTATTAAGCTGCATATCAAATAAAAAAAAATACAGCTTTGCTTCATATTCATGAGAAATCGTAGCACAGTATAGTAGTGTTATTTACATATGTAAATCGCCATCATCACGCACAAACGCGCAATCAAAATTATTTCAGCGTTTATTTGGAAATGCACAATTTATGCCCAACGGTCATGTAAATACCCAAGTGTGCGTTGTGTGCGTGTCCACGAGTTCACGCGCGCACCACACCAAATGGAATTTGCCTCGATGCGCAATCAACAAGAACTCCAACAATTTTCAATGCATATTTTAATGCGCTTTTACTCGCTTTTCATAGTACATGCATATATATCATCCTCGCTGTTGGCTTGTTATAGTTTGCCCAAGGGTCAATGCTCAGCGCATGCAATCGACACTAATTGCTGATTTTAGGTTTTATTGCGTGTGAAAAAAAAAATTTTAATATGTAGGTATGTATGTATATGTGCATAGGCTACGAATATTCTATTGTCTCATTGATTGTTAGCTGCATTGAGCGCTAATTGGGCAATAGCGCAATTTTTCAGTAGTGCTTTGGCTAATACATATATTTTTGGTTTTTTTACTTGCCACTCAATTTCACGTTAACAAGATTTAAAGCTATAAAAATTAAAGTCTCCAAGCATTTTATTACTATAAATCAAGAAAAAAAGAAACGCGTAAAAAATATGAGAAACGGCCACTATGATACACGGTAGGCAGGAAGCGACGATAGGTTGCATGAAAATGTCGAGAAAAAAGGAAAGTGGGGTTGTGTTATGTGATGTTTATAGATGAAACATCCGTTGAAATTAAAATCCGAGCTGCTCCTTTTTCAAGGATATCCACATTTTTTGTTTTTTTTTGAAAGGATCAAATATTGAGGAAATCGAATATTCGCCACCGTCCAAATTTTTCCGATTTCAATACATTATTTGGTCGCTAAGGGATACAAAAAAAGGTATTAAAAAGAAAACAGGACACCTGTAGTGGAAAAATCCAATGTGAACAGGACCTAAAGGATAACCACTGAAATATAAAATAACACAAAAAGTACCCACTTTAATTTGCGTATAACTCCTAAAATGTTAACTCTACGTGAAAATTTCTTATTATATGTTTCATTCAGAATAAATAAAGAAATATTTCTTTAATATACAATTTTGATGTACCTGCAGTGCTTAATGTACTTTTGTGCATCTAAAGTGAAAATTTCAAAAAAAGTACGTTTTTTTTATGGTGCTACTTTAAGTTCAAATATTTTTCTAGTTTATGTAAATATTTTAATCTAATGATCCAACTCTCATTCCTACATATCTCTACGTTAATACTAAAAAAGAGTTAGAGCTGAGATACGCGCTAGCTGTGCACGGTGGGCGGGAAGCAACAATAGGTTGCATGGGAATATCGTAAAAACGATGGCCCAACGAATATGTGCCTAGCTGTGTGCTGGTACTAATTTTCGTTTAAGAAAAATGTTGGAGATTTTATTCACGCTTGCTGTGTGTTTATGAAGTATATTAGAATATCATTTTACGTAAGTGTTTAGCCGGCGATCGTTTTTTCGATATTTTCATGCAACCTATTGTTGCTTACCGCCCACCGTGCACAGCTAGCGCGTATTTCAGCTCTAATTCTTTTTAATATTAACGTATAGATATGTAAGAATGAGAATTGGATCATTAGATTAAAATATTTACATAAACTAGAAAAATATTTGAACTTAAAATAGCACCATAAAAAAAACGTACTTTTTTTGAAATTTTCACTTTAGATGGACCAAAGTGCATTAACCACTGCAGGTACATCAAAATTGTATATCAAAGAAATATTCCTTTATTTATTCTGAATGAAACATATTATAAGGAATTTTCACGTAGAGTTAACATGTTAGGAGTTATACGCAAATTAAAGTGGGTACTTTTTGTGTTATTTTATATTTCAGTGGTTATCCTTTAGGTCCTGTTCACATTGGATTTTTCCACTACAGGTGTCCATTTTTCTTTTTAATACCTTTTTTTGTATCCCTTAGCGACCAAATAATGTATTGAAATCGGAAAAATTTGGACGGTGGCGAATTTTCGATTTTCTCAATATTTGATCCTTTCAAAAAAAAAAACAAAAAATGTGGATATCCTTGAAAAAGGAGCAGCTCGGATTTTAATTTCAACGGATGTTCCATCTATAAACATCACATAATACAACCCCACTTTCCTTTTTTCTCGACATTTTCATGCAACCTATCGTCGCTTCCTGCCTACCGTGGATAAGGAAAGCATAAGCGCGCAATTTTTGTTTAAGTCTCCAAAATCGCCACTACTAACAATAAGCTAAATAACATAAAAATAACATTAAATATAATTAAATATAATTTCTGTGCTGAGTTTAGAGCAACTTCACATATTTTCAATAAAGTCTCCAAACTCTCCACTACTTTAAATGAATTAAATAACGCAAATATGACGTGAATAATATTATTTCTAACTAAAAAGTGTCATATCGTAGTATAAAATTATTTTCAAAAAGTCTCCAAACTCTACAAGTTTTGGAAAACTATATAATGACTTTTAAAAATTTGGAAAACTATATAATAACTTTTGAAAATAGTTAAAAAACGTTGAATTATGTTATAAACTTATTTTAAAAAAATCTCCGAACTCTACAAATTTTGGAAAACTATATAATGACTTTTAAAAATTTGGAAAACTATATAATAACTTTTGAAAATAGCTAAAAAACTTTGAATTATGTTATAAACTTATTTTCAAAAAATCTCCAAACCAAAAATTTTATAAAACTATATAACGACTTTTAAAAACTTGGAAAACTATATAATGACTTTTGAAAATAGTTAAAAAACGTAAGATTATGGTATAAACTTATTTTCAAAAAATCTCCAAACTCTACAAATTTTATAAAGCTATATAACGACTTTTAAAAACTTGGAAAACTATATAGTGACTTTTGAAAATAGTTAAAAAACGTTGAATTATGTTATAAACTTATTTTCAAAAAATCTCCAAATTTTACAAATTTTACAAATTTTATAAAACTACATAACGACTTTTAAAAACATGGAAAACTATATAATGACTTTTGAAAATAGTTAAAAAACGTTAAATTATGGTATAAACTTATTTTCAAAAAATCTCCAAACTACAAATTTTATAAAACTATATAATGACTTTTAAAAATTTGGAAAACTATATAGTGACTTTTGAAAATAGTTAAAAAACGTTGAATTATGTTATAAATTTATTTTCAAAAAATCTCCGAACTCTACAAATTTTGGAAAACTATATAATGACTTTTAAAAATTTGTAAAACTATATAATCACTTCTGAAAATAGTTAAAAAACGTTGAATTATGTTATAAGCTTATGCTCAAAAAAATCTACAAACTCTACAAATTTGATAAAACTATATAACGACTTTAAAAACTATATAATGACTTTTGAAAGTAGTTAAAAAACGTTGAAGTATGTTATAAACTTATGCTCAAAAAAATATACAAACTCTCCAAATTTTCAAAATATTTCATATGACTCGAGAAATGTGTAATTTCGCATATAACACTGCTCTACAGCCAAAAAATACTCTGAACGCGACCATCCTTTCTATATGTAAAATCGCTGATTCCGAAAATCGGGTTCATTTTTAATTCTATGGGAAGGTTTTTGAAATATCGGCAATTTACCGTTATTTGGCCAATGAGTCCACTTAATCCTGTATATCTCTTTAACACAGTGAGTTATCTTCCTTAGGGTCACACCAAACGAAAGAAAATTAAATTTCCTTTTCACGGCTCCTATAACATTTTTCTCTAGTTCTTATAGTTTCTGAAATATTGACGATTAAATTTGAATTTTTTCGATTTTTTACGATTTTTTGAAGAAAAAATTTACTTTGTCAGGCAATATCTTTAAAACCAATGATTTCACCTTCGGTTTTACTCCTTTGCGTGAAGCTCCATTCCATTTCCAAAAAAATAAGCTATCAACGAAGAAAATCCATGGTAAACTGGAAAAGTTATAGGCGATCAAGTAAATACAACCAAGTCGCGCAATGCCTCTGCACGGGTACATTCTATGCATATTGTACCAATACCTACACATCTGCAGTAGCAGCACATTGGCAGCGCAGTAGATACAAGCGCGTTTACGGGTATAACATGCATAGAATATACCCGTGCAGAGGCACTGCGCGACTTGGCTGTATTTACTTGATCGCCTATAACTTTTCCATTTTACCATGGATTTTCTTCGTTGATAGCTTATCTTTTTCCCAATAGAATGGAGCTTCACGTAAAAGAGTAAAACCGAAGGTGAAGACATTGGTTTTAAAGATATTGTCTGACAAAGTCAATTTTTTCTTCAAAAAATCGTAAAAAATCGAAAAAATTCAAATTTAATCGTCAATATTTCAGAAACTATACGAGTTAGAGAAAAATGTTATAGGAACCGTAAAAAGAAAATTTAATTTTCTTTCGTTTGGTGTCACCCTAAGGAAGATAACTCACTGTCTTAAAGAGATATACTGGATTAAGTGGACCCATTGGCCAAATAACGGTAAATTGCCGATATGTCAAAAACCTTCCCATAGAATTAAAAATGAACCCGATTTTCGGAATCAGAGACCGATTTTACATATAGATAAGATAGTCACGTCCAAAGTACAGACAAAAAATTTCATTTTGTGATCCAGTGTAATTGATAAATATCGCGCAAATGTACCACAAAGTTAGATTAGGTTAGGTTGGCCGGATACAGTGATCCTTCACAAGCACATATGGTCCTTAATGTTACCAACGTCGTATTGGAGGCGTTATACAAAACTTCGCAAGTTTTAGTATTTTGTGTATTTTCCGCAGAGTATTTTGTGTATTTCTGAAAAGCATTTTGTTGACCACTCGATTCTACAACAGGGGTGAGCGTGCCCCCTCCTTGTGGGATGCCGCTATGTGCCCCCCTTGACTTCGTCGAAAGACCCCACCCACCAGTCACCGTCCGCCAACTTCAAACTTACTCGATCCAGCACCGAATGATTGCGAGTATTCCGATCCATTCGAGTCCCTGCAACAGCGCCGTAGCGGAGACATTGCTAAAGGCACATGAATTATCAAGAAAGACACCTATCGGACTCTCTGTATTAAAGCGCCTTTTCGATATGTTGTTGTTGTTGTTATGATTCTTTATCCTGTTTATGCTCCAAAACGACAAGATAAATGTTTTTATGCCTTCCGCCAGGCACCTCGTACCATGATTGAGGCCGTCTCGCACCTTCCCCACTGGCGCGCTCCACGCGGGGACCTATTTGACCGGATGACAGCCTTTTCTAGACCTACGCGTTAAACCCTCCACAGTCTGCGCTGGATTAAGCACCAGGAACAGTCACCGGGGAGGATAGATGGAGGTTCATTGCCCAGGCAGCAACTTCTTGCAAGTTTCAGCCGAGGATTTTTGCCGCCCAAATGTACCACAAAAAAGTCGAAAAAAAAATCTTGTGTTAAATTTTTCATCATTATTCATTTATTGTTTCTATAACCTTGCCAATTCTATGCGTTTGAGAAACAATGAAAATCAGCTTCTCTCATTCGCGGTTCTCATTATGAATGTTGTAAAAAGTCGCTTAACAAAGCCAATGCAATTAATTTCCTGAGCCAATGCCATGTGCGATTCACTAGTTCACCTATGCAAACTTTAGTATTATTCTTGTTATACGCTGAACTATTAAATGATATTAGGTACATCCCATAGCGCTGTTGTTAAGCAGCATTCGCAATTTATCAATGCAACCGCAAGCGAACTAAATGGGTTATATAGAAAGAGAGTGACTGAGAGAGAAAGAGGGGAGGAGGGAGGGTTGAAGAACAAAAATGCGCAGCATGCCTTAAGTATGCATGTATGACATGGCAGTTTATAGTTGACCCAGTGGCCAGTGAGTGGCACCTCAATGTACAACTATCAATATTTCACAGGTAAAACCGATTAAAAAGCAAATAAACTCTACACAGGAAATCTCGCCAACCCTCTACACCGCCCACCAATGCCACTCACTGAATGCAGTTTTATTTGAACCAATTGACCTGAACTAAAGTGGTAATAGAACCACAAAACGCAATGTACGTGTACGTACCCTGTAGGGAAAATCTCTAGTTCCGAACTAGGTCGCCTCTAGTGCATTTTTAGACACTACTAGTGCGAGCTAAATCTCTTTTGCATGTTATCAACTGGCGAAGTTAACACGGCGATGTCCTAGGCGGTGTCAATTGTCACTCTCTGCACTACATTTTCGATAGTTCCGAACTAGTACTAAATTCTACAGTTTACACTAGTTAGTTTATTGGCACCATTTCGATAGTTCTGAACTAGCTACAAGTACCTACAAATTCTACAGTTTTACATCTGTCGCTTAAGTGCAGCCTTTGACATACTTCATGCAAGTGGCGCGATGGCCGACTGGCTAACGCATGTGCCTTTCAATCTGAGGGGCGCGGGTTCGAATCCTGTCGGTGTATTTGTATTTATTGAAAAAGCATTAGTGCAATAAGATCTAAGATCTTTTATAGCACAACAACAAAGAACATAACAATAATAATGATAGAAAGATGTTAAAAACTATATATAATCTGTAATGACAAAATTTAAATTTAAATTTAAAAAGGTGTCAAGGTGGATGATATTTTTTTTTAAATTTTTTTTAACTAATATTTTTTTATTTATTTATTTAATAAAAATTTACAATAATATTTAAAAAGTAATAAAATAAAAAAAAATTAAAAATAAGCCTGAGGGATCGGAAAAGTATAATTAGGGGAACATTTCATTTCATACAAGATGGAAATAAAAAACTCTTTATATAAAATGCTTCACTAAACATCTGAGAATTGCAGAAATATACAAAGCCGACGGCAATTGAACGTATGAAAAATTTTCATAGAAGTTTTGTCACTTCGAAATTGCATACAAATCAAAGTGTGTCTTATAATGATCACTCAATTCACTCCTTCTGAACTGGTGAGGGTCTAACTACAATTGATCTAGTTCCCTTTTGACACCTTTTCGCTAGTTCGGAACTAGAAATTTTGCTCACTAGTTATTGAGTTCCCTGCAGGGTACGTATGTATACATATGTGGTTGTGGGCGTAGAGAAGGGTAACTATTGTGCTGGGTGCAGCAGAGAGAGGGAGAGAGGAAGCAAAGGTTGAGTAACATCAAGCGGAGATGTTGCAACAAAAAACCATATTTTTTTCATTTTTACTTTACTTTGCTGCTGTCCGCAGCAAAATTGCACTCGTTGGAACCTTTCAAGCATTTGATTGGCACCCCAAAACCATGGCTTGGATAAATGTTTGAATAGATCAATGGTTGAATAGATAGATGGCTGCATAGATGAATGTTTGAGGACAAGTTAGTGAAAGCGTGTGAGTGCAAGTGTGCGCAAGAGTGAGTTGGAGGGCCAAATGATGGATTGCGTGAGCAGCTGGTAGCAGCAAAAAATGAACTTTGGCAAGGATATTCAATGGTTAGTTGAATGCAGAAAGCACATGTGAATCAATCACAAGGTATGTACATACAAACACTCAGGGAAAAACAGCATTTTAAAATCAAAAATAAAATTTTTGTTTTCATAATGCACGTTTTAAACCAAACCATTTTTATTTTAACAATGAAAATTTTTTAATTAAAAAAGAAATTTTTTAATTAAGAAGGAAATTTTTGAAGTAAAAATGCATTTTGTATTTAAAAAGAAACATACTTAAATTAAAAATGAAAATGAATTTTGTTTCAAAAACTCGCTCTTTGTTCAAAATTTTTTTGTGAGAAAATAGGTCCGTTTATTATTAGCTATAAACAAACGAATACTTTTGATTTTATTACTTTTGAAATTTTCTGAATTGTTGAAATAGAAATAAAGGAAATTAAATGTTTTTTTAGAAAATATAACCATTAACAGTCAAAAATAGCATTCATATTACTAATCGCTAATTTATACTATCCGTTTCTTGAGTCTCTGTTCGTTTCGCTCTTTATGAGCGCAATTCTTTCCGTTTTGTTCACTTGACAGCTAGCTGCTAGTTTAATGAGAAAAAAACCTTTTATTAGGTCCGTTTATTATTAGCTAGTTATGAATAGTTAGCCAAGTTTCGGCTGGCAAATCGTTTATTGAGTCAAAAAAATAGCAGAAGAGAGCCATTGACAGCTCCAAATTTCAGCTAGTAAAATTTCCCTAGCTGAAATTATTTGCTGCCAAAGTAAGAAACAGCTGTTTGAAAAAATAAACAAACGAATACTTTTGAATTTATTACTTTTGAAATTTTCAGAATTTTTGAAATAGAAATAAAGAAAATTAAATGTTTTTTAGAAAAAATAACCATTAACAGTCAAAAATAGCATTCAAATTACTAATCGCAAATTTTTACTATTATTCCGTTTCTTGATTTTCTGTTCGTTTCGCTCTTTATGAGCGCAATTCTTTCCGTTTTGTTCACTTGACAGCTAGCTGCTAGATTAATAAGAAACAAACCTAATATTTTTTTGTCAGAAATCCAACAAAAACAATAATGAGAATCGATTTTTTTACAAGCTTTTATTTAACTTCACTTTTTGTATGTCGTGGAATTTTGCAACGAACATTTAAGATACTTCTAGTTGAGCTAGGTACTTGAAATTTGGAACATAGTTCAGGACCCGAAGACAATGCAATGTGAAATAAAAAAAAATCCGATAGATGGCGCTGGTGTCGAGATATTTGTAAAATTCGTATTTACCGACCGAATTTGTTCATATTCGGTATATATATTGCCTATGAGAAAGTAAATACATCCGAGGAAAAAAATCGCCGCTAGGTGGCGCTGGTGTCAAGATATTTGTAAAATTCGTATTTACCGACCGAATTTGTTCATATTCGGTATATATATTGCCTATGAGAAAGTAAATACATCTGTGGAAAAAATCGCCGCTAGGTGGCGCTGGTGTCAAGATATTTGTAAAATTCGTATTTACCGACCGAATTTGTTCATATTCGGTATATATATTGCCTATGAGAAAGTAAATACATCCGAGGAAAAAAATCGCCGCTAGGTGGCGCTGGTGTCAAGATATTTGTAAAATTCGTATTTACCGACCGAATTTGTTCATATTCGGTATATATATTGCCTATGAGAAAGTAAATATATCCGTGGAAATAAATCGCCGCTAGGTGGCGCTAGTGTCAAGATATTTAGAAAATTAGTATTTATGAACCAGATTTGTTCCTATTTTGAACACGTATTACGAAGTAATCTATTCACAAAAGAGTATAGTAAAACCAGATATTAGATGTAATATGCATTGTAAAACTAAAAAGGCAAAAATAAAACAAAGTAAAAAAAATTTTTTAAAAAAGCTTTTATTTAATATTAATATAACAATTTACTAAAAAGGAAAAAAATAATTTTTTTATATTTTTGAACAAGATTTATATTAGTCCTTAGTTCATTTGGATCTTAATTTCAATCTAAACATACATTTAACGTATTTCTTCAAAGCATTTCTGTATATGTATCAACATAAATAAAAGCGCGGGTACTCATTACATATTCATGTTATAAAACCGTATTGGTGAAATGGAAGGAAGCGATAAAAATTTTAAATTCCAATTACGTAAGATATGCATTACGTAAAGAGCACCCGCGCTTTTATTTATGTTGATACATATACAGAAATGCTTTGAAGAAATACGTTAAATGTATGTTTAGATTGAAATTAAGATCCAAATGAACTAAGGACTAATATAAATCTTGTTCAAAAATATAAAAAAATTATTTTTTTCCTTTTTAGTAAATTGTTATATTAATATTAAATAAAAGCTTTTTTGAAAAATTTTTTTTACTTTGTTTTTTTATTTTGTTTTTACGATGATTCATATAATTCATGGATTTTTTTTAGGAAAAGGGAAGTATAAATAGATTACTAAAATTCAATATAATGTTTAATGTTCCACTATGTGATGGCGTTGGATTGAATTTCAGGTTGATGTCATGGTTCGAATTAGGAGGAAAATATAAAATAAAGAAGAAAAAGGAGAATAAGAAGAATAAGAAATAAAGATAGCAAACAGTTAAGGCGAAGTAGAAAAGAAGGGGAGAACAAGCGTAGGCTAAATTTTTGTAGTTGGATTGAGAGAAGATGAAGAGAATGCCTTTGGATACAATTTCGAATCCGGAAGAGAAAATAATATAGAGAACACTGCATCGTTTTTTTTTTTTTCTCTTAAAATAAAAATAAACATTTTTAAATTTCAAATGTTTTTTCTTGATTTACAAATTTTACAATGAACCTTTTTAAAATAAATATTTTGGTATTTACATCACTTTTAAACACGTTTTTGCGATTTGAAGCACATTTTCATATGTTTTTATAATTTTTTTCCCCAAGTGTACATATGTACATATGTATATTTGATAGGATCTAACAGGCAAAAGGATAGCAGAGTGGTGTCCATGGGCGTTGCTTGAATGTGAGCATTAGATACGCAATAAATAAAAAAAATTAAAAATGTTTTAAAAATTAATCAAATATAGAGCAATTGTTGAAATGCAATTTTTTCTCCGTATTATTATTATTATTATTATTATTATTATTATTATTATTATTATTATTATTATTATTATTTCCTTTGCTCCTTTTTATACCTTTCATGAGAATGAAATGGTATTATAACTTAGTGCCAAAAAATTTTTGTCGACAGTACCAGAAGGAAGCGCGGGAGACCCACCAAAATATATACCGCTATGGTCAGAATCACGAACTGAGTCGACTAAGCCATGTCCGTCTGTCCGTCTGTCCGACTGTCCGTCTCTCCGTCTGTCCGTCCGTCCGTCTGTGTGAACGCAAACTAGTCCCTCAGTTTTTGAGATATCTGAATGAAATTCGGAATACAGGTATGTTGTTATATGCAGCTGATCATTTGTCGGAACCGGCCGAATCGGACCACTATGACATATAGAAAACAACCGATTATTCAGATATACATGAAATTTTTGGATGTAATTTGTGCATAACTTCCCAATTTAAACAGCTAAGGACGTGAAACTTTGAAGTAAATGTACCCATTTTGGCCCAAACAAGGTTACCGAAAATTGTCAAGATCGGACCACTATAACATATAGTTCCACAACATCCGATTATTCAGATATACACATTTTGGTGTATAACTCCTCCATTTTAACAGCTAACGGCCTGAAATTTTGAAGTATTTGTACCCATATCGGCCCAAACGGGATTACCGAAAATTGTCAAGATCGGACCACTATAACCATACAACCGATTGTTCAGATATGGACATTTTGGTCTACACAAATTTAAATAGCCAAGACACCATTTTTTCTAATAAATCTTTCCATAAATAACCCACAGAATTAAAATTATAAATTAAACTTAATCCGGCTATGTACATACATAGGTAACTTTTCATTTCCCCACTCATGAAAGGTATGAAGTCTTCGGTACGGCCGAAGACAGCCGCGCTTTTACTTGTTTTTTTTTTTTGTTTTTTTATAAAACACGCTGAAGATATTATTCAAGCACGTGTATGACACTAGTTTATTCCTCTGTATTTTTCTTGTAAGTATTTTATGCTTTATTCAGTACGAAAGAGATGGTCAAATTCTGTTTTGTGTATGTGCAAGCGAGTATGGTGTATTGTAAAAAGCTAACGAAATGCAAGCAAAATATGTACAATCTTTTAACAGTCGGCTGTTTTTATACTCAGCTGTACTAGTACACAGAGTATTATAATTTTGATTTCCTAACGGTGGATTGTAACAGAACGAAATAATCGAGATAGATATAGACTTATGTATATCAAAATGATCAGCGTGAAAAGAGAAATCGATTGAGCCATGTCCGTCCGTCCGTCCGTCTGTCCGTCTGTCCGTCTGTACGCACGATAACTCACGCAAAAATCGAAATATTTTGATGAAATTTGGAATGCAAGTTGGTATCAAGACGAGAACGGATGGTATTGAAAATGGGCGAAATCGGACCATGACCACGCCCACCTCCCCTATATAGTAAAAATCGGAAATTTGGTATCTCAGTCACTAATATAGCTGGAGCGATGAAATTTTACCCACGTGTTGAGCTCAGGCCCCTATGAAGAAATTTGATGAAATTTTGGAAAATGGGCGGTGCCACGCCCACTTATTAAGGGGCAAACATTGAAAGTTTTATGAGTCATAACTCAGAAACTATTGAAGATATATAGATGAAATTTGGTACGCGTGATATATTTGCTTACGCAAATGTTTTGACGAAAAATTGCCAAAATCGGTTAACGACCACGCCCACTTTTATATATGGGTATTATAAAGTGACCTAATAAAAACATTTGAAGCGATATCTCTGTCAAATATAAAGATATATCAATGAAATTTTATGGCAAGATTCCAACTAAGGACATAAAACAAAAAACACAAAAATTTTGGAAAATGGGCGTGGCACCGCCTCCTTTTAGGAGCAGGAATATACGAGATTTTGGAGCCTATATCTCGACAAATAATTGATATATTATGACGAAACTTGGTGTATACACTTTTATTACTTGTAGCAATACATGTTGAAAATTTTAGCGAAATCGGTTGACGACCACGCCCACTTTTATATATGGGTATTATAAAGTGGCCTAATAAAAACATTTTAAGCGATATCTTTGTCAAATATAAAGATAATTCATTGAAATTTTGTGGCATGAGTTCTACAATAGACTGGAAACAAAAAATAGAAAAATTTTGGAAAATGGGCGTGGATACGCCCACTTCATGCAGCACTCGCTTTATATAAAGTACACCGTGTTTCCATCAAAGGCAAACAAACAATAAGCATACAGCTGAGTATCTAATGTTCGATTCCACTCGAACTTAGGCTTCCTTACTTGTTCGTTATTTTTTTCTGACAACTGATTTAATTAGACAACTACATATATACATAAATTCAGCACTATGCACTTTGCCGATGAGGTGGAAAATGGAAATATCCTCCAATTAATTTAAATTTTGCATTTAACAAAATCAAACAAATAAAATTATGGTTTTGAAAAATATATTCAATTAATATTTTCGTTCATTTCAGATACGAGTATGTATGTAAATGTCAAGCCATGACCAAGTCAACGAATTTTGGAGGTACAGTTTGTCTCTTTTCTACAGAATTGTTTTTGTAATTTGACATTCGGTAAGTTTTTCAAACAAAAAATACAAGAAAAATACAGAGAAATAAACTAGTTTCATACGGGCTTTAATGGTTTAAAAAAAATTTTTTTTTTTACCCGACGCAGTAGACATACTCCATCCATATTTTTTATACCTTTCATGAATATGAAATCGTATTATTTATAAATTTGGTTCAAAATACGATTGTTATCAGATTCACGAGCCAATTTTGTCTAATAGATCTTTGTATGCATAAGCCACACAATTGGCAGCACAAAATACTGAAAATCGGATCAATTAATATTTAATTTCCCCATTTACACGAAAGGTATAAACTCTTCAGAATCGCCGAAGTCAGAAGCGGGTTTACTTGTTTATGGTTCAATTCTCTGCAAATATGTACAGACACGTGTACGCAGTTTATTGGAGCTTAGTCATGTGATCTTAATTATATGTTTGTTCAGTTGTTCCTAAATAATTAAATTTTACACATTTGCTGCAATACCTTTGCTAGATTTTAGTATAAAAAGGGCAACATTTCTTACCAATGCTTCATAAGTACTGTAGTTAATAACAAAATGAAAAACACGCACATAATTTTTCCGCTTTTATCAATTCTGCCCACTGTTGTGTTGGCAATGTTACGTGGTGAATGTTCTTATAAATCGGTCCATAGACGCGAAGCCAACTTTTTGGTGGCAGTATATCATGGAGACGAATTTTTCGCTGCAGGTGCAATAGTTAGTCCAAAGCATGTAATTACTGCTGATTTGCACCCGATTGAGCATGCAAATGATGTCAGCGTGTATGCCAGTTCTAATGAATTGAAGAAACCTCTGTTTGGAGCACAACAACCAGTTTCCAGGAAACATCATGTGTCTCTGGAACATTTTGGCTTTATTGGAATTGCTGAACTAGCTACACCATTTCAATTTTCCGCCACAATTTCATCAATAGCCTTGTCCAGTGATGGTTTAACGAAGGAAGCTAAAATGAATGTGATCGGTTGGAGTTGGAACGAAGAAAAATCGAAATATAATTTGATTAAATCTACGCAAATTCCTGTGCAAGTCGATACAGACGATGAAAATCTCTTGAAAACAGCAAACTTAAATATAAAATCATTTGATACTAAGTTAGCATTCGGTGTTAGTAGATATAAACTTCTTGGAGTGTTCTACATGCAACTCGACGAATACTACTATTTTCATAGATTGAACTATGATTCAGTTCTAAACAGCATTCATTGTATTTTACAATAATACAAATAAAATAAATTTTTGTTTATTTTTTTTTCGATATATGTAATTTATTGTGTGTAAAATAAATAAAAACAATAAAGTCAATGAATAAATTTTAATGCCATTATTTAAGAGTAATGCCTTTGTTTGGGATGTGTGTGTGTGTAAGGATAATTTTATGCGCAGGTAAATGCAAATTGATTTATTTTTTTTTCTTTAACTAAAGGCCAACTCAGGTCAGAAGAAAAGAAGTTAAGAGGAATCTGGATCGGTAGGTCCAAAGGCACTACAACAGCCACATTCTTTTGCACGCAAGTTCGTAAAAAACACGAACTAGATTAGCGAATAATATAGAAAGCAACAACCAAAACCAAGCCAGCTAGCTATGTTAAGCGCGTCGAACTGAAAGCGCTGAGCTGTTTTTCAACCTGAATAGCCGTGTTGCCATGTAAAATAACGCAGCTATTGTGAATAGAAATATGGAATTTGTGGAATCTATATTTTTGGAACATAAGTATAATCTCGTATTCTTTTATACAGAGGCTACAGAGAGCGGACTCTACCGGTAACTCAACAACACAACCGAACTCTGCTGGTGTATGGCAAAAATTCGAATCCGATATATCGCGACGCCTGAGTAAAAGATCACCCTATTTCAGAATTTGTTTTAAAAATGCCCTATTTTAGAATTTTCTTCAATAACGCCCTATTTCAGAACGTGCTTCAATAACATCCCATTTCTGAAATTATTTCAAAAACGCCCTATCTCAGAAAAATATGTATGAAATTTTCTCTGAAATGGGGTGTTTTTGAATACAATTTGTGGTATCACAAATTTATACTTTCATTGTTTTTTTCGTAACGCTGAAAACTTTTTGAAAAAAATGTTTCTTAATAAAATAAACTTTTTCGGGTTTTTAACGCAAGGCTGCACAACGATATCAACAAAAAAATTTTGTTTTATTGAATATCAAATAAAAATTAACAAAAAAATTTCTTTTTGTTGAATATCAAAGAAAAATTATTAAAATTATTTCGTTTCGGTGATTATCAAAAACAAAATAATAATAAAAAATTGTTTCGGGCTTACGGCTTCATTATACCTTTCATGAGAATGAAATGGTATTATAACTTAGTGCCAAAAAATTTTTGTCGAAAGTACCAGAAGGAAGCGTGGGGGACCCACCAAAATATATACCGATATGATCAGAATCACGAGCTGAGTCGATTAAGCCATGTCCGTCTGTCCGTCTGTCCGTGTGTCCGACTGTCCGTCTGTCCGTCTGTGTAAACGCAAATTAGTCCCTCAGTTTTTGAGATATCTGAATGAAATTCGGAATACAGGTATGTTGTTATATGCAGCTGATCATTTGTCGGAACCGGCCGAATCGGACCACTATAACATATAGAAAACAACCGATTATTCAGATATACATGAAATTTTTGGATGTAATTTGTGCATAACTTCCCCATTTAAACAGCTAAGGACATGAAACTTTGAAGTAGACGTGCACATTTTGGCCCAAACAACCACTATAACATATAGCTCCCCTACAACCGATTGTTCAGATATGGACATTTTGGTGTATAACTCCTCCATTTAAATAGCCAAGACACCATTTTTTCTAATAAATCTTTCCATAAATAACCCACAGAATTAAAATTATAAATTAAACTTAATCCGGCTATGTACATACATAGGTAACTTTTCATTTCCCCAATCATGAAAGGTATGAAGTCTTCGGTACGGCCGAAGACAGCCGCGCTTTTACTTGTTTTTATTTGTTTTATTACTGAAGTAATTTAATTATTTAATTGCTGCTAAAAAAATTGCCAACTAAGCTTTTTTTTAAAATTAAGGGATAAAATATTGGATCAATAAACAAAAAAGTGTTTAGGTGAAAACCAGAAATTCAGTATTCAAAACAACTACACTACGTACTAATTAACACATGCTGCCATGGCGTATACGTAACCTGATATTGGCTGTGCTTTATACATATAGTGAAAATAATAATTAAACCAACATTAAAGTAAACCAAATATTTGTTTAAATTGGTGTGCGCTCGAAAACAAAACATTGGGCACAACTGGCAAATAAAGCGCTTATTTATGTTTTTGTAAGAGTTGTGTGTGTGTGCATGTTTTCACATACATCCATCGCTAAAATCAATATTTGCTAATATTGCACGTACTAACGCCATGACAGCGATTCAGCGTCGGATGCAAATAAACACGGCGTGCATTTTAAACGCCATAAACTGATTTTTAATTTTTGTGCAAAAATTTGCAATTATTTTTTATTATTTGTTTGTTGAAAGTAAATTAGATAAAAAACGCTAAAGGAAAAGAGAGGCAAGGAAAAAAAGGAAAGGAAAAGAAAGGAAAGGAAAAAGAAAAATAAAAAAAGAAAGAGAAAGTGAAAGAGAAACAGAAAGAGAAAAAGCAAGAGAAAGAGAAAAAGCAAGAGAAAGTGAAAGAGAAAAAGAAAGAGAAACAGAAAGAGAAAGAGAAAGAGAAACAGAAAGAGAAAGAGAAAGAGAAAGAGAAAGAGAAGGAGAAGGAGAAGGAGAAAGAGAAAGAGAAAGAGAAGGAGAAAGAGAAAGAAAAAGAGAAAGGAAATCGGAAAATAGAAAGGCTAGTCCAGAAAATGACATTTTGGAGTTCGCTAGAGAGATAAATATCAGGGATCGTAAATGTTATAACTTTTATCGAAAAAATCAAAAAAGAAATTAAGTTTTTACTTATTTTTTAAGTAAAAAATTAACTGTTAAAAGTTTACTTTTATTTTTTAAGTCAAAAAATAACTCAAACTTTGGCCATTTGCCGAAGACAGCCGCTCTTTTACTTGTTTTTGTTATTATTGCTCTGCACTCGCCGTTGCTTTTGAAATGTGTGAAAAGTGTGGCTTGGTTGGTCAGGGCAACAAGCAACATGCAATTTATTAATGGCAAAAAGAACAAGTGCAAAAGGAACAACAAGTAACAGGCAGCAAAATTGAAAAAATAAAGCATGTAAAACTAAAATTAAAACAAAGTGCTTGACAAGTGATAAAAGGCAAGGAGTGTGCGCCAAACGAAGCAAATGTGAAACAGCTGGGCGGAAATTCGATTTATTTGAAAGCGTTGCAGTTCAAAATGAAATAGAAATTATATAAGCGAAATTGGTGAATAAAATGAAATAGAAATTACATATATAAGCGAAATTGGTGAATAAAATAAAATACACTAGAAATATTTTTTTTTTTTTTTGAATACACTTTTATTTGCAATCTATCTACCATAAGACATTAAGCAAATGAGATCTTAGAATAAAATAGCAGAGGTAGATTTACACATGTGTAAACTACATAAGAAAGTATATACAATGTGCTTATTAATAAGTAAGGAATAGTAAAAAAAAAAAAAATTTGTTTACATGTTGCTTAGCTTAATTTGTTACTTCATGATTTAACTTTTATCCAAATTTTTTTTTCAATCTTAATTATTTGAATTTAGGGGCAAACAAATTAGAGGAATGGCAAGTCTAGTATGTGAGTGCGTTTTAGCCTAATAGTTTCCTCAGTTGTATCTAATAAGCAGATAGCAGCTGGATTTTCATGGTTAGATAGACGCGTGAGATATCTACTACTGTATTTGGAAATTTCACTTTTTACAAATGGAATATCCAAATCCTTGTGGATAGATTCATTGGTGACAAACCAAGGTGCTTTAACAATAAGTCTTAATGTTTTGGATTGGTAACGCTGAAGAATTTGAACATTGGATTTGCTGGCCGTACCCCAAAGTTGGATGCCGTAGGTCCATATAGGCTTAAGAATAGCTTTGTATAGTCTCACTTTATTTTCTAGGCTAAGTTGCGATTTTCGACCAAGTAGCCAGTACATCCGCTTTGTTTTAATTTTTAGCTGTTGTTGCTTAGCCTTAATGTGGTTTTTCCAAGTCAGGCGGCGATCAAGATGCATCCCTAAATACTTGACTGTGTCACTTGTGGGAATCTGGCTATTGTTTAAAAATACTGGAGGGCATTGTTCTTTCCTCAATGCAAATGTAATATGGGTTGACTTCTCTGGGTTTACTTTAATCTTCCATCTATTGAGCCAAGATTCCAGGGCGGCAAGCTGATTTTGTAGCAGAGAGGACGCTTCTGCAGGAGACTCGCAAGAAGCGATGAAGGCTGTATCGTCAGCATAAGTCGCCACCTCTACTTGTTCTGTTGATGGCATATCGGATGTAAATATGGTATATAAAACTGGACCTAAAACACTACCCTGCGGTACACCAGCATTAATCCTATATATTTCAGATGTGGCATCCTTGTGTCTTACAAAGAAATGTCTATCATTCAAATACGACTTGAGTACCAAATAGAAGTGTGCTGGTAAAAGTTTCTTTATTTTGAAAAGGAGACCCGAGTGCCACACTCTGTCGAATGCTTGTTGCACGTCAAGGAAAGCTGCCGAACAGTATTTTTTAGTTTCCAAGGCATCTGTGATTACATTTATAATCCGATGACATTGTTCGGGTGTGCTATGTCTTATTCTAAACCCAAACTGGTGTTCAGGTATGATATTATAATCCTCAACTACGGGCAACATTCTTCGCAAAAATATTCGTTCGAATATTTTCGAAAATGTTACCAGCAAACTAATAGGACGGTAGGATTTTACAGAGTTTTCGGGCTTATTAGGTTTTGGGAACATAATTATTGCGGCACACTTCCATTGGGTAGGGTAGTGGTTTATATTGAGGATAGCGTTGTATACTTCAGTTAGAAGTGTAATAGCTTTCTCAGGAAGAGCTTTAACAGCTTTACTGTCAACACAATCGTATCCGGGTGATTTGCAATTACTTAGCCTAACCACCTCATCAGAAACCTCACTAATCGTAATTCGGCTGATTGGAAAATCCATTTGACATGGCGCATCCAGGAAGCGTGAGACCTCGGCATCATAACTGCTATCTATTGATAAGTTAGGCTGAAATGTCTGATAAAGGTGTTTAGCAAACGCTTCTGCCTTGGTATCATCACTCCTGCACCATACTCCATCTGCATTTTTTACAGGAACATTACGTTTTATTGGTCGCTTTAGGTACTTCGTGGCTTTCCAGAGACTATGCTCGTCGTTTTTTGTAGGGTCAAGATTCTTCACGAAGGTACTGAAGGACTGATTTCTTAAATCAGAAAGCTTTGCTTTCAGATCTTTGGTAACTTTACTAAGCGCTCCTTTATCCGTCGGATACCTATTTTCCTGCCAGACTTTTCTCAATCTTCTTTTAGTACGAATAAGCTGCAATATATCAACTGGAACTTGCATATTATGATTGGGAGTGGGATTTTTTTTTATCGGACTAGACAAATACGCAGCCTCATGTATGAGATTAGTGAATGATTCTATAGCTGTGTCCAGTTGAGTACCTGTTTCTAGTTGCACACTTAAGTCAATGTTTTTATCGATCCAATATTGAAAGGATTCAATGTCAGTTTTCTTGTTCAGAATCTGATATTTCTTAGCAGAGAGGTGGATACTATCATTGTATGTTACAATTAACGGGGAGTGATGTGAGCTGAGCTCATTACAATTTTGTATACTTAGCTTTGAACTAGATATACCGGAATAAACTACAAAATCAAGGAGATCCGTGATCTTCCTTGGATCGCTTGGCCAATACGTTGGTGTGCCTGTAGATAAGACGGAAAAATTTCGTTGACAGATACAGCTTTCTAGCTCTTTGCCCTTTGGATTTATAAGCCTAGATCCCCACATAGGGTGTTTAGCATTATAGTCACCGCCTACAAAAAATTTGGAACCAAATAGCTTAAAAATGTTAATATATTGATCCTTTTTTATGCTAAATCTTGGAGGAAAGTACGCAGAATATATAGATAAATCTTGAGTGCCGCATTTAATTTTAACCCCAGCTGCTTGCACGTATTGCTCACACACTTCCTCTAATACATCCTATTTTATCCTTGATCTAATCAAGACAGCCGCACCTCCATGAGCTTTGTTTTGCGGATGGTTAGCACAGATAAGATCATAGCCAATAATTCTAAAGTACGACTTACTTGAGAAGTGCGCTTCTGACACTAACATAATATCTATATTATTTAAATTTAGGAACATTTTTACTTCTTCGGTATGGTTATTCAGACCATTGGCATTCCAAATCGCAATTCGAATGTTTACTTGCATAGCTTTTCCAATAAAGTTGACATCATTTTTATTAGACTTTGAGTTAACTCAAGTTGAGTGGCAATCAAACTTTCGATTTTTTTTAGGATATTATTGTTATTATTTTGTTCAGGATTACCCCGTAAACATTGGCATATGATGTACTCGCATTTGGATTAACAAATGTGTTTTCTTGCTGTGTGCTATTGAGATGGGGAAAACTTTGGGGGTTATAGGAGTGTGATGGTAAAGTTTGTCTTTTATCTGACATGTTTGGCTTTTTGGCAATGTTTTGGTACACCTTGCATCCCTTGTAGTTAGCTGGATGGTTTTGCAAACAGTTAACGCATCTGGCAGGTGTATCATTGTTTTTTTCACATACAGCCGTCGCGTGATCAAGCCCACATTTCACACATCTGTAAGGCTTCGTGCAGTAAGATTTTGTATGTCCAAATTCTTGACACCTATGGCATTGTACAACATCTGTTACCTTTTTAGGGGCGTGGGTGTGGGCGTGGTCGTCAAACGATTTGGACAATTTCTCTTCCAAGCGTTCGTCTTAGCAATTATATCAAGCGTATTAAATTTCATGAATATACATATCTGCTACGTTTGCTGAGATATGACTCATAAAACTTTTAAAATATGTCCTTTAATAAGTGGGCGTGGCACCGCCCATTTTCCAAAATTTCACCATATTGCTTCATAGGGGCATGGTACCATTACGTGGATGACATTTTGTTACTCGAGCTATGTATATTAGTGACTGAGTTAGTTATGACATTTTCGATATATACTATATAGGGAAAGTGGGCGTGCTCATGCTCCGATTTCGCCCATTTTCAATATCAACCGTTCCTGTCTAGACAGGAACCTCTACAACAAATTTCATCAAAATATTTCAAGTGCGTACAGACGGACGGATGGACAGACGGACGGACATGGCTCAATCGATTTTTCTTTTCACCCTGATCATGTTTATATATATAAGTCCATATGTATCTCGATTATTTCATGCCGTTACAAATCCATCGTTATGTGATTAAAACTATAATACTGTGTGTACTACGTACAGCTGAGTATAAAAATTTACTTGTCTACCCTAATCGCGTATTAAATGCTTAAATTTACTTCGTACCGTTATTTATACTTTATGTATTTGCGTCTCATTGAAAGTTCCCTATCTGTATTAAAGTTTCGTGAACTTGTCCGTTCATTGAACTACCGTGAAATTTCAAATGAACTCACATTTTTTTTAACTTCTCACTTAAAAAGCACCGTTCTGTGTACACACGCTTATCGTCTTACCATACGAAAAGTAGCACTTTAAATTTTTGGCTGACGAAATGTGGAAATTTCGACTTTTGGCTGACGAAAACTAGCAATTTCGTTTTAAGCACAACAATTATAATGTATAAACAATATATAATTATTGCTACTTTCCTTCAGCCAAAATTCGAAAGTGCTACTTTTCGTGCAGAATTTTTTAATTGCCAGTTTTCGTAAGAAATTTTGAAAGTGCTAGTTTCGGTATGGTACGACGATATGACAACAACAAAAACGTATTGAATTTATTTCTAGACAATTCGAAATGAACGGAGTTGTTATTTTACGATAATTTTGTTGAAATACATCCCTGAATACAACGCAGATATTCATGCACGTTTTAAACCAAACCATTTTTATTTTAACAGTGAAAAGTTTTAAATTAAAAATGAAATTCTTGAATTAAGAATGAATTTTTTGAAGTAAAAATCCATTTTGGATTTAAAAAGAAACATACATATGTACTTAAATTCAAAATGAAAATGACTGTTCCCAGCGGCGAAAATGTTGCTTATAGAATCGATTAAGTCAGGGATGGGCGCCGCAAGGCTCATAAACGCAGCAGAGGGCGATCATGGGCTTTCATGGGCACTGCTTTCGAACTTACAATGAACATTTTTAAAATAAAAATGTTGGTATTTACATCTTTTTTAAATACGTTTTTACCCATTTTAAGCACGTTTTCATATGTTTTAATATTTTTTCCCCTGAGTGTACGAACGAAAATTAGTTGGTGGTACCAACGGTGACAGGTAACAAGGTCAATGGAAATAAGGTCAATTGACATTATTACGTTTTTGGAAAACCAAACTTGACAAGGGATGACGGAAAATCGTTCCACAATACATCATATTCCTACCCTGTCGGAAAAACAAGCAACCAAAAAGTTATTAATAATGCCAGTCGGGCACATCAAATCCGGACAAATATTCTACTGACAGCTTACAAAAGGCGGCTACAGAAAATACACAACACAAAAGCCAACATATGGTTTAATAAGGAATGTCTAAAGACCAAACTCATTCCAAAATACGCGCAAATAGGGCACAAAGTGAACAGCGAGGATAATAGCAAAATTATACGGAAAGCGGAGAACAGCTTCCTCAGATGCGAGATCAGGAACCAACACGCAAAGAAGGAGCGCATAAATGACGAACTACTACGCATCCACCTGGAGCTGATGGAAAACAACCTAGTTAGTTGCCTTATGGAAACGTTAGACACTATAAAGGAGGAGATCAAAAAGGCCATGGAACACAAATACAAAAAACTCAACAAAAAACTGGAGGAACTCGACACAAAACAAAACAACAACAAAAAAGGCTCACAACAGAACAGAACATCATTCCATCCAAGATCTGTTAACTTAACAAATCTTTCCATCAACGTCAAAGAAACAGAGCTACTACAAAAAGGTTTGAAGTACAATATCGAAAGCTACAATAGAAAAAAAGACGTAGAGAACACTATTGCAGACACGGAGATGGCCATATCACTAGTACCAAACGAAGAACAGGAGCACGCAAGGCATCTATGCAGACGCATAATCGAAAAGAGTATAAAAGATGCTGGAAATGAAATGGCAACGGACGACAATAAAACGGCAAAAGTATTAAGGAAGAAACTAATCGATAATAAGGTGATAGCAACAAAAGCAGACAAAGGAAATACAACGGTGCTAATGGACGAAGAGGAATACACCGCAAAAACGGGTCAACTCATGAAAGAAATGGGCTGTCGAGTGATAAGGAAAGACCCAACGGAAGAATACCAAATGGCAATAAAGCGTGCAATAAAACAAGCAAAGAATATAATAGACAACAAGATGACCTACACTCTCACGGCAATGAATCCATCGGCCCCGTCACTGATCGCACTACCTAAAATCCACAAAGCAGGAACACCTATGCGACCAATAGTAAACCATAAGTCGGCACCAGGATATAGACTATCAAAACACCTAAACAAGCTACTAACCGAGAAACTAGACCTATCCAATAAATACACAATCAAAAACACGACGGAACTAGTCAACAAACTGAACAACCTGAACGTACCCAAGGACTCAAAACTGGTATCATTTGACGTGAAGGATCTATACCCTTCGATACCAACGACAGAAACACTAAAAACTTTAACTAAAATACTGACAGAGAAAACGAACAAAGACATTGCTACAGAGATAGTAAATACGCTGAGAGTAACCCTGGACCAGAACTATTTTAAATTTGACAATAAAATATACAAACAAACTCACGGACTAGGCATGGGTAGCCCCACATCAGCTATCCTTATGGAAGTATTTATGCAACATTTGGAAGAAATTTATATGGAAGAACTGACGGCAAATTTGGGAGTCAATTTTTATGCCAGGTATGTAGATGACATCATCTGCCTAATATCGGGAAATAAAGAAGAACAAATTTTGGAGCACCCCAACAGCCAACACAAAAATATAAAATTCACTATGGACACAGAGAAAAATGAAAAAATCAACTACCTGGACTTAACAATTAAAATAAACAAAGAGACTAACAAATTTACTTATGAAATATACAGAAAACCCACAGCAACAGATACAATAATACACAATAAATCTAACCATCCTCAACAGCACAAGAACGCCGCTTTCAGACATTTATTAACACGACTTGAACGAACCCCGTTAGAAAAAGAAGCTTACAACAAGGAACTGAGCACAATATACACAATCGCAGAGAACAACGGATATCAAAAAAGTTTAGTGAAGAAAATACAAAAAAAACATAAATTCGAGAAAGTCAGAAACCAAAGAAAAAGAAGAGAAGAAATGGGCAGTCCTATCATATACCGGAGCAACATCTTACAAGTTGGCTAAAGTTTTCCAAAAATATAACATTAATGCAGCATTTAAAACGAGGAACAATATGGGAAAACTTCTACGAAACAACATTAACAAGGAAGACCTCTTTGACAAACAAGGCGTGTACAAATTGACTTGCGAATGCCAAAACAGTTATATAGGACAAACAGGACGCCAAATCAAGACGAGATATCGAGAACACATAATGGATTACAATAAGAAAATAAGAAAATCATCAACGACAGTGGAATCAAATTTCGCCAACCACATGGCAGAAAACAAGTGTACACCCATGAAAATAGGAAAAACAGCTAAAATTCTACACATACAGCATAAAGGAAGACGACTTAACATATTAGAAAATATGGAGATATACAAACAAAAAACATTCGTAGGTAAAATAATAAATGAACAAATAAACACCGCACTATACCCGAAAGAGGACAAAAGACCTAAAACCGACATAAAAAAAACAACACACAAACGGACAATAACGGACTTTTACCTACTTGGTTAATGAGGGTACAATAATGAAAATATGACAAAAAATAGATTTGCATACCTAAACACACAACACAGACTCTCACACACACACACACGTCACCCGAACGCACGAATGCACGAACACATCACATGAACACGAAGTACCTGAACAAAACGACGGAAGTTAGTTACTATAAATACTATCGAACTTACACAAAATAACTCAGAACGAAAGAAGACACTGAAGATAGCGCATATTAGCCGAAACCGGTTTGTCTCCAAACCAAACTTGACAAGGGATGACGGAAAATCGTTCCACAATACATCATACTCCTACCCTGTCGGAAAAACAAGCAACCAGAAAGTTATTAAACGAAATGCTTTAAATAATAAATATTCATGTTGAAACAAGCACTTAAAATATGTACAAAAAAAAAACTAAAAAATTAACTTTAGATGTGCTAAGTTTCGACCATCTGGGAGCAAGTAGAGAGTATGGGGTCGGGAAAAAAGCGTTGAATTATTGTTCGCCAGTCTATTTCCAATATGTGGGTATGTTTTTTCTGTAATTGTAACAACTTTACAAAATTCAATTTTGGCCGCATAAAACTTGAAAATCTACCTATGTGAATTGATTGTATGGCAGCTATATGTTCTAGTTATACGATTCGGCCGCTTCCGACAAATAATCAACTTCTCCTAAAAATACACTCACTGTCCGAATTTCAAGCAGATATCACAAAAACTGAGGGACTAGTTTGTGTTCACACAGACGGACAGGCGCACATGGCTTAATCGACTCAGCTCATGATTCTGATCATATTAGCATACATATATTTTGATGGCTCTGTCACGCCTCCTTCTGGTACTTACTTTCAAGATTTATATTTCGGCAAGAAGTCATAATACCATTTCATTCTCATGAAAGGTATAAAAAGCCAACAAAGGCCGCTAAGAACGCTTTAACAAAAAGTAATATCCACCAAAAATATCCTTCTTAAAGCTCAATCTCTTTAGCAAAGTAAATGCTTCCACGATTTCTCAAAAGCATGCCATAAGCAGCAGTTTTAATTCAATCAAAGTAGATGCACTCTGTTTTCTGTTTGATTATACAGCTAGCCCATTGCTTTCCAAACTTCATTCTACCAAGTATGAATTGTGAAACTATCTAATATATATATGACGGTCTCTATGCAAAGATAGTTAAGAATGTGCCACAATGGAAACTGTTGTATACAACATTCACCTTCGTGGCAATATGACATTGAAATAAAAGCGAAAAGTGCATGGTAACAATGGCTAGTACAACACAAAAAATGTAGCACAACTACAACAACAATAACAACCAAAATACAGTATAAAATTTCCATTTTTAGTTGGCGAGTTCGAATATCTATTGTAGCAGTAGAGACTATAGCGACAATAGACCGTTGGTTTTTACAATGTTAGCTACGCAGTGTTTTTTTTTTTTTTTTTTTTTGTTATTGTAGCCTTTGACACTGCAAACAATTTCCAAAAATTGCATTTGCATGAAATTTGCTGCAGCCCAGTGAGTTGCAATGCCCAATCACAGATACACTTAGATTATTTGCATGCGCAGTGATTTTTGTTGTGTTGGTTTTTGTTTGCTGCATTAGCGGTGACAGTCAGCTGAGAGTAAATTTTAATATTCGAATACAAAAAAAAGGAAGAGATAGATTGAGGAGAGTGAGCGGTAGGGTGAGCTGAAAACCACAAAAAAAGGAAGAGATAGATTGAGGAGAGTGAGCGGTAGGGTGAGCTGAAAAGCACGGTGCATTTGCAGTGCTCGAGTTCGCGAGCACTGTATTACTGTAGCGAAAACAACAACAACAACAACTGCAAATTATATTTGCATAAGCATGGCCAGACTAGCGAATTTGCTTCATTCGCTTGACTGCATTTCGTTGCGCTATGCGATGATAGCTGCTGCTGGCGCTTGAATACTTTGTATGTATTTTTTTATACCCAGATGTGAGAAAACTGAAGTACGACAAATAAATAAATAAACAGAACTAGTATCACCGTTGTCGAAAATTCGGCCAATTAAATTGAAAGCGGAACGATTTGGGAGTGGAAAGACCATATTTCCTATATTTCTATAATAAAATATGTATAAAATAAAACATATAGTTACTGGTACTGGTTGTCCGAGGAGAGATAGTGAAATTTTATGTCGAATAATTTTCTAGAATATGCTAAACCTCTATCGACCTCTAAAATTCCATTTTGCGGACTTTCTTCTGCCCTTTTTGCGTTTTCTTCCCCTTTATCCTTTTTACTTTCCTTACACTTTCCCCCTGACCTCTTCCCCTTTCCTGTCCTCTTCGCCATTTCCGTTCCTTTCACTTTCCCCTTATTTTGTTTTCCATTCCCTTCCTTTCCCTTCCTTTCCATTCCTTTACTTTCCTTCACTTTCCTTTCCTTTCCTTTCCTTTCCTTTTCTTTTCTTTTCTTTTCTTTTCTTTCCTTTTCTTTTCTTTCCTTTCCTTTTCTTTCCTTTCCTTTTCTTTCCTTTCCTTTACTTACCTTCACTTCCCTTTCCTTTGCTTTTCTTTGCTTTCCCTTGCTTTCCTTTCCTTTCCTTTCCTTTCCTTTTCTTTCATTTCTTTTCCTTTCCTTCCTTTCTTTCCTATAGTGAAAGAATGTCAACAAAGTATTTAAAATAGGTGGCAGCGGGTTTTGTAAAAATTAAATTTTATTATCCATCTACGGTGCAAGCCCTTTCAGATGATGTTTCAAATTTAAAAATCAAGCAAACTATACCGTAATATTAAATTGTTTGACAGGTGGCAACACTTTTTCAAACAATGATAATAAATTACCAATTTTCAGGTTAAGCCCTTTCATATAATACCTCAAACTTAAAAATCAAACAAACTGGAGCATAAAAATTAAATTTTGAACAGGTGGCAACCCTTTTTGTAAAAATTATAATAAATTACTCATTTCATACAAACCTCTTTCAAATCAAAACTCAAATCGAAAAATCAAACAAACTATAACGTAAAAATAAATTTTTGAACAGATGGCAACCCTTTTTGTAGTAGTTATAATAAATTACCCATTTTAAAGTAAAGCCTTTTTATATTGGCAGGCAAAGCCCTTTCATATGACATTTTAAATTTAAAAATCAAACAAACTGTAGAGAGTCATTAAATTTTTTAAGAGGTGACAACCCTTTTTGTAAAAATTATAATAAATTACACTGTAGGGAGGTCAAAATATCACAGCGAAACGCCGAGACACCCCAACTTAATTTTTGGCTGTAGAATACGATGGCATTTACAGAAAGTCAAAGTTAGCTCGCGTTTTCGAGATATTTAGGAAAAAAGTTTCAGAGCTCTGAAGGTAATTTTTTTTCCGTCTAAAAACTTTACTCATGCTTGGAACCCCTTTCCCGCATAAAAATTCTGACAGTTGTTCTTACGTAATTGGGATATTCTAAATTCAATGCCACCTTTAGTTTTCCAAAATTGGCTCGAGTTTTCGAGATAACGGTATTTAAAAATTACCATCAATTTGGACTTTTTTGTTAATAACTCAGTCAGTTTACGAGATAAATTGCCAAAACTTTGCACGTGACAATATTTTAATATTACCTTAACTATTTCTGAAAATAATTGAAATCGGATCACTATAACATATAGCTGCCATACAACCGATTTTTCAGATATGGACATTTTGGGATATAGCTTCGCTATTTAAACAGCTAAGGACATGCAACTTTGGAAAATTTGTACTCATATTGGCCTTAATCTATTCCCTGAAAATCGTCGAGATCGGGTCACTATAACATATAGCTGCCATACAGCTGATTGTTCAGATATGTGGTTTTGCACTTTTATTTCTTTATAACTCCGAAAATAGTCATTCTGCGTGAAAATGCAACATAAACACTTTCATTCAAAATGAATAGGTGAACAATTTTCTCCTATACGATTTCCACGTATCTGCATCAGTTATTGCAGTTTTGTGCAACCAAGGTTAAAATATCACCATAGGCATTTTTTTCTAGCCCAATAACACATATCGTTGGCTTCGTGAGCAAATGTGCTAAGTCCAATTTTTTTCAAAATTGAGATTTTAATGCAGTAAGATAGTACAACTAAAAATACATCGTCTGCCAAAAAGAAGTTACCATAATGGCTGTTTTTCATGGTGTAATGCAGTGTTAAGCAAATGTGCTAAGTCCATAAAAAAATTTTTTTTCAAAAATCTACGTGCTAAGTCCAGGTGAAAATAAGAAATTATTAATTTTTTTTTTAATTTGTTTTGTAGAATGATATAGAATTATTACTAGATTGCTTTAATAAGCATGGCTTGGGACTGCAAATGTTAATAATTTGCGGGTGTGGCTAGCTTTCCCACCAATTTGATATGCAAACTAGTTTGCGGTACTTTTTACATTTTTATTATACATTTTAACATTTTATTATATTTTCTATAGTGTGGGCGTGGCCACACCCATTATCAACAGTATTATCTCTCATCAGACCCAGCCTAACAAATTCTTGTTAGTGCAAAATTTCATCCCTTTATAAGATGCCACGTTACACGTCACAAGTTTCCAAAGGGAGTTTTACAATTTTTTTTTTTAAGTAGGCGTGGTTACAAATCGATTTTGCTAAAATTTTACTACAAGTAATAAAATTACATATGTACCTACACCAAGTTCCGCCGTAATATCTGAATTATTTGTCGAGTTATGGGCTCCGAAATCTCTTAGATTCACGATGACACGCCCATTTTCAAAAATATGTATGGTTTCTAGCTGATTAAGAGCTTTTAGGCCGGTTATGAAAAAAAAACTAACAGTAAAGTTCCTTTATTCTCCTAAGCGTTTCGGCGTTATCATCGCCTTCTTCAGGGAGTCTATTTTATTTGGAAATTGCAAACAAATTAAAAAGGTTTCTGTTTTTTGTCCATAGTTGGACTCATGCCGCAAACTTTCAATGAATTATCTTCATATTTGACAAAGACGTCGCTTAAAATGTTTTTATTAGGCCGCTTTATAGTTCCCATATATAAAAGTGGGCGTGGTCGTCCACCGATTTGGACAATTTTTCGTCCAATCGTGTGCCTTAGCAAGTAAATCACGCTTTTCAAATTTCAGCTATATATCTACTACCGTTTCTGAGTTAATGATGACTTATAAAACTTTTAGAATTTATCCTTTCATAAGTGGGTGTGGCACCGCCCATTTTCGAGAATTTCAATTTCTTTATAACGGCGTAAGCTCATTGCATGGATGGAATTTCATCCATTATCACCTTTTGCGTGGTTTTCGATATATACTATATGGGGAAAGTGGGCGTGGTTTACATCCAATTTCGCCTATTTTCAATACCAACCTTTCCTGTCTAGTTAGGAGCCTCTGTACCAAATTTCATCAAAATATTTCAATTTTACTACGTAGAGTTGAGTATAATAATTTGTGAGAAAATGTGCTAAGTCCACCTAAAAAAAGAAAATCATAGAAAGCAAATGTGCTAAGTCCTAAAGAAGCCCATAACTTTGTACAAGCTTTATATTAAAATGTGCCGATAACTGGTATTTTAGCACGATCATCTGAGGAAGAAAACTGCATTTTCAGATTTTTAAAATAGTAACAACAAAAAAAGTTAGGAGGTTTTTTGTCTCTCCTGAAAAGTTACCAGAAATGGACTTAGCACATTTGCTCACGAAGCCAACGATATATCGTATTAAATTAATTGGATGATCTTTATATCGTCTTACAGAGAATTAAAAATACTTTTACGCAGTTTTTAAATGAAGAAAATTAATGCATGTTTGAGGATTTTATATGCATTTATAGTAAAATTTTCCTACAAAAATATTGGTCGAAAACTATTGAAGCATACTTTTAGG
The DNA here is from genome assembly GCA_960531455.1 of Urophora cardui. Classification (NCBI taxonomy): domain Eukaryota; kingdom Metazoa; phylum Arthropoda; class Insecta; order Diptera; family Tephritidae; genus Urophora; species Urophora cardui. The sequence continues at coordinate 17,439,741 of OY482671.1, read as the reverse complement.
CATTATTTGAAAAAAAAATTTATGAAAAATTAACAAAAAAAATTATTCAA
>OY482671.1:16962191-17437191 GCA_960531455.1 Urophora cardui | reverse complement strand
ACCGCCTCTTTCTATAAACAGGAATATACGAGATTTCTGAGTCCATAACTCGACAAATAATTTATATATAATGACGAAACTTGGTGTGTACACTTTTATTACTTGTGGTAATACATGTTCAAAATTTTAGCGAAATCGGTTTGACGACCACGCCCACTTTTATACATGGGAACTATAAAGTGGCCTAATAAAAACATTTTAAGCGATATCTTTGTCAAATATAGAGATAATTCATAGAAATTTTTTGGCATGAGTTCCACAATAGACCGAAAACTAAAAATAGAAAAATTTTGGAAAATGGGCGTGGCACTGCTTCTTTTTAGACAAAGGAATATACGAGATTTCTTAGCCTATAACTCGACAAATAATTGAGATATTATGACGAAACTTGGTTTATACACTTTTATAACTTGTGTTAATAGACACGCAAAAATTTATTGAAATCGGTTTATGACCACGCCTACTTTTTAACAAAGATATTTCTGGAACACCCTTTTGGAATTTGTAACGTGACATCTTTGTAACTAGAAGTCAAAAAGGAATGAAATTTTGCACAAAGAATAATATGCATATGCTTAGTGGGATAACTGATAAAAATGTTGAAAATGGGCGTGGCTACGCCCACTTTATGCGGCACTCGCTTTATATAAAATACGCCGTGTTTCCATCAAACGCAAACAAACAATGAAAGCATACAGCTGAGTATCTAATGTTCGATTCCACTCGAACTTAGGCTTCCTTACTTGTTTTTTGTTGATTCCTTTGTACATATATTTTATATTATTTTTTATATTATCTTTTTTTTGATTTTTTTTGCATTTTTCTTTTGTTGATGGCATGCAATTTTTTGCTCGATTGCCTAATATACATAATTTGTATGGATTTGAAAGTTATAAAATTACGAATGTTGAAAATTATTTTAAATTCTGATGCATAGATATGTACCAATGTGAGCCAAAGGGATTCATTTAGTTTGTCAACGTTGTGAATTTTTTCTAATTTTATACAAACGTTTTTCCAATATCATTTCAGTGGAATTTCAACAAAGCATTCGATAGTGAAAATGAAGGCAAGGAGAAAAGCAAATAAAATAAATGCATTTTCAAACGAAAAGCTACCACTTATATTTGTTGAGCGGACAGCAAATAAATTGTAAGCAAGTAAATTGCACTGCAGCTCTCCTTCTTGTCTTACTCTCATAAGTAAATTTTATTAGCTTACATTTGGCTTGCAAGTTACTTTTTATTTCTTCTTGCATAAGCTCCTAAACTGTTACTAAAATCAGTTCTCAAACTGTTTACGCGAAATTTTAGATATATTTTCACATCTCAAACTTTGATGGTATGCCTAATTTTTAATGTTTATCATAAAAAATAAAACAAGTTTTAACACTTGTATAATGTGACGTTTTCATAAAATTTTTCGCGTTAAACAGTTTAATAAACCTATTTTATTTTTTACGAATACCGGACTTAGCTTTCAATAAATAAATAAAATATTTGCAGCTGATGCTAAATGTGATATCATAGCTGGCATAATACTAGGTAATATTTAGGCAATTATTAAGCTCATGCGGGAAATTTGAAGAGAATTTGTTTATTGCATTTTAACTGCCCTGCCATAGGCTCTCAAACTGTTCGCTCAGTAACAAAGACTCTCTCCACTTAGTTAAGGTTTGAAACTAAACTAATCACTGAATCAGATTTTAACTATTGAACGGCTGCTGTCCTCTCCTTCTCACACTACTTGAAGCTTGATTACTGAGGCAGAGCACTAGCGCACAAAATAAAATTATTCCCTTAAGAAATATATAATTTCACCAAAAATGCTAAGTGTTCAAAAAAAAGTCTGTAAGCTTCGCAAAACGTCAAATTATATACATATATACGCATAAATTGTGCATCTTTTCAAAGGATATCTACCTACCAGGGATGGGCATTATTCAAAATTTGAATAATACAATAACGAAAAAATAAAAATAAATTTTTATTCTTCATTCTCATATCCTTGAATAAAAATTTTTAATCTTCATTCCTGCGCTGGTAATCCGTTCGGACTCGGAAATGGATTCGGTTCGCACTCGGAAAAATATTCGGTTCGGTTTTGGAAAAATATTCGGTTCGAACCCGGAAAAGTATTCGGTTCGAACTCGGAAAAGTATTCGGTTCAGAATCGGGAAAGTATTCGGTTTCGGATTTGGGAAAATATTCGGTTCGGATTCGGGAACGTATTCGGTAAAATATTCTGTTTGGATTCAGAAAAATATTTGGTTGAGTATTTGGGTTCGGATTCGGGAAAGTATTCGGAAAAATATTCGGTTGGGGCTCGGGAAAATACTTGGTTCGTATTCAGAAAAATATTCGCAAAATCATTTACTTATGTGACCTTCAATAATAATTTGATAACGTGAATAAAAATTTATTCTTTATTCAAAATTATCTGAATGAAAAATAAAATTTTATTTTTTATTCAACCAATCTTGGATGAAGAATAAAAAAATTATTCTTTATTCAAGGGCATCAGAATGAAGAATAAAAATTTATTTTTATTCAAGGGTATCAGAATGAAGAATAAATTTTTATTCTTTATTCAAGGGTATCAAAATGAAGAATAAAAAATTATTCTTTATTCAAGGGCACCAAAATGAAGAATAAAAAATTATTCTTTATTCAAGGGTATCAGAATGAAGAATAAATTTTTATTCTTTATTCGAGGGTATCAGAATGAAGAATAAAAATTTATTCTTTATTCAAGGATATGAGAATGAAGAATAAAAATTTATTTTTTATTTGAATAAAAATTTATTTTTTATTTGAATAAAAATTTATTCAAAACCGCCCATCCCTGCTACCTACATACAACATACAACATACATACATACAACAACGAACACATATCTCATTAGCACATTAGCCCATATACATTTCAGCACATTAGCCCATATTTCAATTTCCGCACATATTGAGCGTTATGATTTCAGATAAATATTTAATTCGCTCAAAGGTTTCTTACATATATTTTATATTATTTTTTATATTATCTTTTTTTTGATTTTTTTAGCATTTTTCTTTTGTTGATGGCATGCAATTTTTTGCTCGATTGCCTAATATACATAATTTGTATGGATTTGAAAGTTATAAAATTACGAATGTTGAAAATTATTTTAAATTCTGATGCATAGATATGTACCAATGTGAGCCAAAGGGATTCATTTAGTTTGTCAACGTTGTGAATTTTTTCTAATTTTATACAAACGTTTTTCCAATATCATTTCAGTGGAATTTCAACAAAGCATTCGATAGTGAAAATGAAGGCAAGGAGAAAAGCAAATAAAATAAATGCATTTTCAAACGAAAAGCTACCACTTATATTTGTTGAGCGGACAGCAAATAAATTGTAAGCAAGTAAATTGCACTGCAGCTCTCCTTCTTGTCTTACTCTCATAAGTAAATTTTATTAGCTTACATTTGGCTTGCAAGTTACTTTTTATTTCTTCTTGCATAAGCTCCTAAACTGTTACTAAAATCAGTTCTCAAACTGTTTACGCGAAATTTTAGATATATTTTCACATCTCAAACTTTGATGGTATGCCTAATTTTTAATGTTTATCATAAAAAATAAAACAAGTTTTAACACTTGTATAATGTGACGTTTTCATAAAATTTTTCGCGTTAAACAGTTTAATAAACCTATTTTATTTTTTACGAATACCGGACTTAGCTTTCAATAAATAAATAAAATATTTGCAGCTGATGCTAAATGTGATATCATAGCTGGCATAATACTAGGTAATATTTAGGCAATTATTAAGCTCATGCGGGAAATTTGAAGAGAATTTGTTTATTGCATTTTAACTGCCCTGCCATAGGCTCTCAAACTGTTCGCTCAGTAACAAAGACTCTCTCCACTTAGTTAAGGTTTGAAACTAAACTAATCACTGAATCAGATTTTAACTATTGAACGGCTGCTGTCCTCTCCTTCTCACACTACTTGAAGCTTGATTACTGAGGCAGAGCACTAGCGCACAAAATAAAATTATTCCCTTAAGAAATATATAATTTCACCAAAAATGCTAAGTGTTCAAAAAAAAAGTCTGTAAGCTTCGCAAAACGTCAAATTATATACATATATACGCATAAATTGTGCATCTTTTCAAAGGATATCTACCTACCAGGGATGGGCATTATTCAAAATTTGAATAATACAATAACGAAAAAATAAAAATAAATTTTTATTCTTCATTCTCATATCCTTGAATAAAAATTTTTAATCTTCATTCCTGCGCTGGTAATCCGTTCGGACTCGGAAATGGATTCGGTTCGCACTCGGAAAAATATTCGGTTCGGTTTTGGAAAAATATTCGGTTCGAACCCGGAAAAGTATTCGGTTCGAACTCGGAAAAGTATTCGGTTCAGAATCGGGAAAGTATTCGGTTTCGGATTTGGGAAAATATTCGGTTCGGATTCGGGAACGTATTCGGTAAAATATTCTGTTTGGATTCAGAAAAATATTTGGTTGAGTATTTGGGTTCGGATTCGGGAAAGTATTCGGAAAAATATTCGGTTGGGGCTCGGGAAAATACTTGGTTCGTATTCAGAAAAATATTCGCAAAATCATTTACTTATGTGACCTTCAATAATAATTTGATAACGTGAATAAAAATTTATTCTTTATTCAAAATTATCTGAATGAAAAATAAAATTTTATTTTTTATTCAACCAATCTTGGATGAAGAATAAAAAAATTATTCTTTATTCAAGGGCATCAGAATGAAGAATAAAAATTTATTTTTATTCAAGGGTATCAGAATGAAGAATAAATTTTTATTCTTTATTCAAGGGTATCAAAATGAAGAATAAAAAATTATTCTTTATTCAAGGGCACCAAAATGAAGAATAAAAAATTATTCTTTATTCAAGGGTATCAGAATGAAGAATAAATTTTTATTCTTTATTCGAGGGTATCAGAATGAAGAATAAAAATTTATTCTTTATTCAAGGATATGAGAATGAAGAATAAAAATTTATTTTTTATTTGAATAAAAATTTATTTTTTATTTGAATAAAAATTTATTCAAAACCGCCCATCCCTGCTACCTACATACAACATACAACATACATACATACAACAACGAACACATATCTCATTAGCACATTAGCCCATATACATTTCAGCACATTAGCCCATATTTCAATTTCCGCACATATTGAGCGTTATGATTTCAGATAAATATTTAATTCGCTCAAAGGTTTCTTAAGGGGCATTAAGTTTGAAGGCAATGCGCCATTTCGCATGCCTACCTCTCACATCTCTCACACCACTAGTAAGCAGCGACCAGCAACCAGCGATAAACGACAAACGAGCACTCTGTTGTTGTTGTTGCACTCTGGTGCTTAACATTAATCCACGAAAAATGATATCACTCATACGACACGGCGAACCTTTTTGCTGAAACAAATTTTCGTCGGCTGTGAAGAGGAAATCAGAACTCTGTACAGTTGATGTATGTATGCATATGTAAATGTATGTGTGTACGTTTGTAAATATACACTGAGAGAAAAAAAATATATGGAGGGGTCAAAGAAATTGTTTACCTATTTCGAACACTACTTTCTTTGTTTTGAGTAAATTTTCCTTAAAACATGTTAAAAGGTTTATAAAATATTGTTGTTACATGCGTTACCATGGTTTCATATACTTGTTTTGAAAAATTCATACATTAAAATAATGAAAAATTCTTTAAGCGCCATTCCATTCCCAACTTTCCTTGTTTTGAAGACTTGATTTCTTTAATTTTGAGAAATTAAATTCCCATACAAATCCCCATGGCAACGAATTTGTTTGAAAGTTTTTTTATGTTTTTTCCACATTTTTGAGAAAATTTACACAAAACAAAGAAAATTTTGTATTGGGACGCGTGTTCAAAATAAGGAAAATTATGTCTTTGATCGAGAGAAATTTTTTTTTTGAGTGTACATATATATACTAAGTATTCACATATCCAGTGGCTCATAAATTATTGACAAAATGATTGTTGTGGGAGATAACGATGCCGCAAAGGCTTACAGAAATATGAATATGAGAATTTAGTAAGTTAATTGTATGCATGTTGTATGAAAATATGTACGTATGTTTGATAAAAACATAGAGGAATAAAAAAAATTAATGAGTTTTGGAAGAAGATTTTGCATTAAAAAGTTCGAGCTTTATAAGGCTATTCTGGCAACTGTCTTTCCAAAGACAACTACCTTTCGGGAAGAAAGAAATTTTATTTCTTCTTTGAAAAGATGTTTGTTTTTGGAAAAACAGTTGTCAGAATAGCCTAGTTGACTTATTTTTATCAAGTAAAGGCTTGATAAATACTCGTAATACAAGGACTCTGCTACATCATTTTAAATGTTTAAAATGTGGTTTATGAATTATTATAAAAAAAGCCTGGACTAAATCGAGCTGACAAAAAAATTATTTCTTATTCAAAATGTTACGGACTTATCAAACAACCCTTGTATATATATATTTTTTTTTTAATAAATAGAAGCAAGAATTTTCGGATAGCACATGAACCTAGTTCTTATATCAAGTATAGAGCTGCTAAAGAAGTATTAAGCTGCTGCTGATAACTATTTCCCATTGCGATAGAAATGCAGTCACGCATATAAATGCTTTGATTTGATTCGTGCTTGGAAATTTATGCATGTTAGAATGGTGCTTAAGATTTAGATTCCACTGTGTTAATGTTGATTGCAGCAGGATGAGTTAGAAAAAAATTGTCCATTTTTAAAGACCGCTCTAATGTACATAAGTGCATATATTGTATACACACAACAAAATTAAATTCATTATATGTATATAATTTTCATCGCAAACCACTTTAATGCTTGTTACACATGCATAAGTACATTCGGGGAAAAACAGCATTTTAAAATCAAACATAAATTTTTTGTTTTCATAATGCACGTTTTAAACCAAACCATTTTTATTTTAGCAGCGAAAATTTTTAAATTAAAAATAAAATTTTTGAATTAAAAATAAAAGTTTTGAAGTAAAAATGCATTTTGGACTTAAAACAAGGCCCGGAAAATCGACTCACGTGAGTTAATGAATATAACACACATAGTCTAAAAGCCCGTCTCCACATAACTTGTTTCACCAAAAAAACATCTAGCAAAACATCTCGCTAAATAACCCGTCTCCACGTGGCTGATCGTGATTCAGTTTAACATTTCTCTTTCTAGTTCTTCTTAAATGTTTGTATGTTTGCTTATATTTTCCGTTTTTGTTTTGGTCTGTGTGAGATTTCGATAGATTTTCGATACAAAATTAGAGAAGACATCGATATCATCGAGGTTGGCAAGATGATTCAGAATGAAACAGTGTTGCAATCTTCACTCGCTCTCAGAAATTTGTATGGAAATTGGCGAGTTTCGGCACTGGTTTCCGTGTCGAAACAAGATTGAGAGAGAAAATGCAGAAAAAAAGAGCGAAACACGTTATGTCGAGACATGGTATTACGCTCTTTGATTCAGTCGTTGTTTAGACAGCGAAGAAGCAACACAAGCACTGGCTGTGCTGCTTTGTTTGTTTATGCGACAGTGTGCCATTGCGTATGTATGACCATGAATAATAAATAATTTTCTACTGCAACCAAATTTTCAAGTTGCAAAATTGCAATGCTTTATTTTTCAATTCATATAATAAAACTTGCTGTATTCTTAAAGGTTCTACCAAATCTTCAGTTATAACTTACGCCTCATCCTTGCATACTTTAAGAAGTTTAGTTATGTACTTTTGAAAAAATGTCGTAAATGAGATCAACTCTCAACTATTTCTCAATAAATATTCTTCAAATGAATTTTTAATGTATATTTTTACACTAAAAACTCCTTATAGATATCTTTTCATTATTAGAATTTCCAATATTTTACGTTGGTGAATCCAAATTAAGTTATAAAACATTTTTTCCAGTTAAAAATTCCTTAGTAATACATTTTTTATTATTATTCAAATATTTATTTTATTTTCAAAACGTTGCTGTATTTGTGCGTTTACTCCATATGCTTGGTTCTTACACCACTGTTGCATAAATCCCTCTGTTCTCACTAACACAATCTCAGTTTTAGTTTTGCCAGGGTCTGATTTAAAAAGAAACATATGTCGTTTTCGATTCGCCATCAGACAAGCGAGGTCGGATCGAACAAAACTGTTTGAACTCATAATTGGCATTTTCGATTTGCCATCAGACAAGCGAGGTCGGATCGAACAAAAATGTTTGAACCCATAATAAGTAGTAGCCATACTCGCTAACTGGTCGATAAAAATTTCCCTCTGCTCGCTATCATTCACATATAAATTTGGCAGAGGGAAATTTATAGACAGCAGAGAAAATGTGAATCGAAAGCGGCTAATGAGTAGTAGCCATACTCGCTAACTGGTCGATAAAAATTTCCTTCTGCTCGCTATCATTCACATATAAATTTGGCAGAGGGAAATTTATAGCCAGCAGAGAAATTGTGAATCGAAAGCGGCTATACTTAAATTAAAAATGAAAATAGCCGCCTTCGATTCACAATTTCTCTGCTGGCTATAAATTTCCCTCTGCCAAATTTATTTGTGAATGATAGCGAGCAGAGGGAAATTTTTATCGACCAGTTAGCGAGTATGGCTACTACTCATTATGAGTTCAAACATTTTTGTTCGATCCGACCTCGCTTGTCTGATGGCGAATCGAAAACGCCAAATGAATGTTGACTCAAAAACTTGCTCTTTGTTCAAAATTTTTCTGTGAGAAAATATTTTTTGTGAGAAATCCAACAAAAACAATAATGAGAATCGATTTTTTTTTAATTTTGTTTTTGCAATGATTCATATAGTTCATGGATTCCTTTTTAGGAAAAGGGAAGTATAAATAGGTTATTAAAATTCAATATAATGTTTAATGTTCCACTGTGTGATGACGTTGGATTGAATTTCAAGTTGATGTCAAGGTTCGAATCCGGAGGAGAATATAAAATAAAGAAGAAAAAGGAGAATAAGGAGAATAAGATAAATAGCAAACAGTTAAGGCGAAGTAGAAAAGAAGAGAAGAACAAGCGGAGGGCTATATTTTTGTAGTTGGGAGTCGGATTGTGAGATGAAGAGAATGCTGTTGGATACAATTTCGAATCCGGAAGAGAAAACGATATAGAGAACACTGCAACATTTTTTTTCTCATAGTGCTTAAAATAAAAATAAACATTTTTAAATTTAAAATGTTTTTTCATGAATTTTACAATGAACATTTTTAAACTAAAAATGTTGGTATTTATATCACTTTTAAATACATTTTTGCCCATTTTGAGCATGTTTTAATATGTTTTTATAATTTTTTTCCCTGCGTGTACATGTGGGACTTGCAATGTTCATGGCAATTTCATTTAGAACTTTCACACTAGTTTGGCTGCATTGAATTTAATTTCTCAATTATTTTGCTGGCTGATTTGAGTTGAACACTTCGTAAGCTACGAATAGAACTAATGAAACAAAGGTGTTGCTTTCGTGTTAGTAAATGCTAATTAATATTGAATTTGGCGTAATGTGTTTTAGATAGTTTAAGAGTAAAAGTGAGTGGAACAAGTGGATAGCAGAGAGTGAGATGAGATAGTAACCACCAACATGTACATGTTTCTATGCATGCAAAGATGTGTGCAAATATTTATATTTTCCAAAAAAATTTAAACTGCTGAACAGTGTGGCCATGTTAGCCTTTTCGAGGCTAGATTTGGTCTTTGTTTGTTGTAATTTGTACAACAAGAACTTGCCGTAATTCTTATGAACGCCTTTGTAACAGGGACGTAGCGGTTATAAGAGAAGTGAAGTAATGGTCGCATTAAATTGGTGAATCCAAATATTGCTTACAAATAACCATTATATAAAAAAAAAATTGTTTAAGAATAATCATTATATTGAGCAAAAATTTTTTTTCGTCAAGAATAACCATTATATTGACCAAAAAATTTTTTCGTCAAAAATAACCATTATATTGACCAAAATTTTTTTTCTAATTTTTATTTTTTTTTTTTTGGTTGCCCATGACTAAGAAAGCTCAAACAAATAGATAGGTACATAGGTCTGTACGCATTACTTGTTTGAGCTTTCTGAGTCATGGACAACCAAAAAAATTAAAAATTAGAAAAAAAAAATTTTTGTCACCAAAATGGTTATTTTTGACCGAAAAAATTTTTGGTCACCATAATGGTTATTTTTGACCGAAAAAATTTTTTGTCACCAAAATGGTTATTTTTGACCGAAAAAAATTTTTGGTCACTATAATGATTATTCTTAACCAAACAATTTTTTTGGTCAATAAATCGCGTATTTTCGCTGACCTTTTATCATACGCTAAAAAATAACGGTTATTTTCCGCTCCACCTCGGTACATATGCAACGCCATGAATTTGTTCTGACGGTAAACTATTTGTACACGGTAAGCCTATTGTTGCTTACCGCCCACCGTGCACAGCTAGCGCGTATTTCAGCTCTAATTCTTTTTAATATTAACGTATAGATATGTAAGAATGAGAATTGGATCATTAGATTAAAATATTTACATAAACTAGAAAAATATTTGAACTTAAAATAGCACCATAAAAAAAGTACTTTTTTTTGAAATTTTCATTTTAGATGGACCAAAGTGCATTGACCACTGCAGGTACATCAAAATTGTATATCAAAGAAATATTCCTTTATTTATTCTGAATGAAACATATAATAAGGAATTTTCACGTAGAGTTAACATTTTAGGAGTTATACGCAAAGTAAAGTGGGTACTTTTTGTGTTATTTTATATTTCAGTGGTTATCATTTAGGTCCTGTTCACATTGGATTTTTCCACTACAGGTGTCCTTTTTTCTTTTTAATACCTTTTTTTGTATCCCTTAGCGACCAAATAATGTATCGAAATCGGAAAAATTTGGACAGTGGCGAATTTTCGATTTCCTCAATATTTGATCCTTTCAAAAAAAAACAAAAAATGTGGATATCCTTGAAAAAGGAGCAGCTCGGATTTTAATTTCAACGGATGTTTCATCTATAAACATCACATAACACAACCCCACTTTCCTTTTTTCTCGACATTTTCATGCAACCTATCGTCGCTTCCTGCCTACCGTGTGTAGCAACCTTGTGACAATGTTGTTTTGCTTTCACTTAGGGCCCTGGTGCGGAGCAGAGCTACGGAGCTACGGGCAAGAAGCTACCAGTGTTGCCACTAAGGAAACTTTTTTCCTACCGAAAAACCTATCAAAATAACTAGTAGTGTTTTAAAGTGTCAAACGTTAAAACGAAGACAACTGACTTAAAGGAAGAAATATTTCATGGGTACTCATCATTTATTGATACATCTTCTAAAATTTCAATGAATAACTTATTGTTAACGCTTTTATTTAAACAATAATCGCCCAGTGATCGAAATTCGACCAACCCTATTTTTGAGTTTGCATTACATAAAAATTTCACCTTATGTGCTACATACTAGGTACCACGTTCACATTTTCCATACTGATAGTTTTTATACATTTAGTATATACTTACTTCCTATACCAATTTGGTAAGGACAGGAATAAAACTCAAATAAAAACAAGTAAGGAAGCTTAAGTTCGAGTGGAATCGAACATTAGATACTCAGCTGTATGCTTTCATTGTTTGTTTGCGTTTGATGGAAACACGGATTATTTTATATAAAGCGAGTGCCGCATAAAGTGGGCGTAGCCACGCCCTTTTTCAACATTTTTATCATTGATCCAACTAAGCATATGAATATTATTCTTTGTGCAAAATTTCATTCCTTTATGACTTCTAATTATAAAGATGTCACGTTACAAATTCCCAAAGGGTGTTCCAGAAATATCTTTGTTAAAAAGTAGGCGTGGTCATTAACCGATTTCAATAACTTTTTGCGTGTCTATTAACAAAAGTTATAAAAGTGTATAAACCAAGTTTCGTCATAATATCTCAATTATTTGTCGAGTTATGGGCTCCGAAATCTCGTTGATTCCTTTGTCTATAAAGAGGCGGTGCCACGCCTATTTTCCAAACTTTTTCTATTTTTTCTTTCCGGTCTATTGTGGAACTTATGCCACAAAATTTCAATGAATTATCTTTATATTTCACAGAGATATCGCTTAAAATGTTTTTATTAGGCCACTTTATAATACACATATATAAAAGTGGGCGTGGTCGTCAACCGATTTTGGTAATTTTTCGTCCACACATTTGGTTAAGTAAATATATCACGCGTACCAAATTTCATCGATATATCTTTAACGGTTTCTGAGTTATGACATATAAAACTTTCAATGTTTGACCCTTAATAAGTGGGCGTGGCACCGCCCGTTTTCCAAAATTTTTGTGGTTTTTGTTTTATGTCGGTAGTTGGACTCCTGCCACAAAATTTCAGTGATAGATCTTTATATTTGACAGAGATATCGCTTAAAATGTTTTTATTAGGCCCCTTTATAGTTCACATATATAAAAGTCAACCGATTTTGACAATTTTCCGTCAAAACATTTGTCTAAGTAAGTAAATCACTCATGCCAAATTTCATCGATATATCTTCAACGGTTTCTGAGTTATGACATATAAAACTTTCAATTAGGTGATTCACAAAGTGTCATAAAGTCATATGTCATATTAAAATATTGTACGGAAATAGTTATAAAAGACTTTTCCGAAGCCCTGTGAAGAAGTAAACAAAAACAGCTGATCAAATACGACGACCCAAAAACATATCGTACAGAGTTGTATTTATTTAGTACACATATAGCCTAGAATGCAACAACAAAATATTATGACTTATGACGATATGATGCAATATGACAGGTTGTGAATCCCCTAAATGTTTGACAATGTTTTAATAAGTGGGCGTGGCACCGCCCATTTTCCAAAATTTTGTCAAATTTCTTCATAAAGGCCTGAGCTCAATACGTGGGTGAAATTTCATCGCTCCAGCTATATTAGTCGCTGAGATACCAAATTTCCGATATTTTCTATATAGGAAAAGTGGGCGTGGTCATGGTCCGATTTCGCCCATTTCCAATACCAACCGTCCCAGTCTCGATACCAACTTGCATTCAAATTTCATCAAAATATCTCAATTTTTGCGCGAGTTAGAGTGTTTACAGACGGACGGACGGACATGGCTCAATCGATTTCTCTTTTCACCCTGATCATTTTGATATATATAAGTCTATATCTATCTCGATTATTTCATTCTGTTACAATCCACCGTTATGAAATCAAAATTATAATACTCTGTGTACTAGTACAGCTGAGTATAAAAAAATAAAATTTAAATGGATTTAACAAAAAATGCTGACTTTTTTGCCAATTTAGCCTTACTTTTTAACATCACCTGGCCACACTGCTGCTGAATTGTTTTCACGACGCACGCCACGTCTTATGAGTAACATAAACGATTTCAGTGCTACAATCATGTACTAGTAGATACCCTGTAGGGTGTCGGAGTAGACTTAGTATACTCCTTAAACTAGACTGTAAGTGATTGTAACTGGTTAGAAATTTGGTCCAATCCCATGTAAAATTCTATTTACATTTAACATTGCATGTCCTAGGTCGAAGTCAATTGTCCCTATCTGCATTACATTCGGACCAGCTTTAGGTCGATTGGATATTTATGCATTACAGTCGGAATATACTTTTTCTATATACATTGGTCAAGACCTTTTCTCATTACAATCGGAGAATACTTATGTTATATAGATTGGAACCATTTCTCATCTCTATTTTTTCTATTTATTTATTTTATTTTATTAAACAATTGAACATTATATCTAAAAGTTAATTGAATAAATTCATATTGCAAGGAAGTAAATAAATACATGATGCAGAAAGTAAATAACAAATTATACATATGCACATGCATATATTGTTATTATTTTTTTGACGCAATCCACACATCAGCTATATTTTACGCGATGTCCTTTAATGATTAGACTTGGTCAACTGCCGCTATAATAATAAAGGCGTTAGTTTCAATAGAAAATGTGTTTTAAAATATAGCTACATTGATTTCACAATACCTTATTCCAACGGTTAAAATATTGTAATACATAACTAAATAATTTTCACTATCCTGCAAATTCCTCAGAAATAATGGGAAAATTTATTTTTAATAATCAACAATTTTGAGTAAGAACAGTTACCATGGATAATAATATTTCAAAATACAAATTACGTATAACAAACAATGCACAATGTGCATTACATTCGGACCAATTTAAGTCCAATTGACCTACCCAGCATTACATTTGGACTATTTTCGAGGCAATTGACCTGCTTAGCAATACATTGCATAAATTTTTTGAACTCTCTTTGGCAGTGGCGGATCCACGGGGGGGGGGGATTTTGGGGGTTCAAACCCCCCCTTGTGGTTTATCATAGATCCCAAATTAATGCCTTTATTGATTCTGCGCCCAAATTTCCCAAACTGAACAAGGAAAACTCTATCATTCCAAAAGCAATGGTTGGACCATATAAAATCCAAAAAATGTACCTACATGGGAAAAAAGTTCATGTAGGTACCTTTGGACGCACGTGCATAAAATCAAATTTGTCAAATGCTATTCGCAAATTGCCAAATCGCAAATTTATTTTCTTTTCTTTCTTATCCCTATTTTTATCGGGATTATACAGAATTAATTTGGTCAGAAATGTCTGAATCGTTGGAGAAATTGCCTTTTTCAGAGGCATTTCGCAATTCTTGTTTAAATTAATCTTTTAAAAATTTGAGTATATAAACACAAGAACTTCAATAAAGTAAAAATTCTATTAAAAATATAAATATAACCAAAAAGTACTACATACATATATTCTTATTATACTCAGCTGTACTAGTACACAGAGTATTATAGTTTTAATGACATAACGGTGGATTGTAACAGAGTGAAATAATCGAGATAGATATAGACTTATATATATCAAAATGATCAGGGTGAAATTAGAAATCGATTGAGCCATGTCCGTCCGTCCGTCCGTCCGTCCGTCCGTCCGTCTGTCCGTCCGTCCGTCTGTAAACACTCTAACTCGCGCAAAAATTGAGATATTTTGATGAAATTTGAAATGCAAGTTGGTATCGAGACTGGGACGGTTGGTATTGAAAATGGGCGAAATCGGACCATGACCACGCCCACTTTTCCTATATAGAAAAAATCGGAAATTTGGTATCTCAGTCACTAATAAAGCTGGAGCGATGAACTTTTACCCACGTGTTGAGCTCAGGCCCCTAGGAAGAAATTTTATGCCATTTTGGAAAATGGGCGGTGCCACGCCCACTTATTAAGGGTCAAACCTTGCAAGTTTTATATGTCATAACTCAGAAACCATTGAAGATATATCGACAAAATTTGGTATGCGTGATTTACTTACTTAGGCAAACGTTTGGACGGAAAATAGTTAAAATCGGTTGACGGGCACGCCCACTTTTATATATTTGTATTATAAAGTGACCTAATAAAAACATTTTAATCCATATCTCTGTCAAATATAAAGATCTATCATTGAAATTTTGTCGCCTGAGTCCAACTATGGCCATAAAACAAAAAACACAAAAATTTTGGAAAACGGGCGGTGCCACGCCCACTTATTAAGGGGCAAACATTGAAAGTTTTATGAGTCATAAATCAGAAACCGTTGAAGGTATATCGATGAAATTTGGTACGCGTGATATAATTACTTAGTCAAATATTTGGACGAAAAATTTCCGAAATCGGTTGACGGCCACGCCCACTTTTATATATGGGAAACAAAAAGTGACCTAATAAAACATTTTAAGCGATATCTCTGTCAAATATAAAGATATATCATTGAAATTTTATAGCAGGAGTCCAACTGCGGACATAAAACGAAAAACACAAAAATTTTGGCAAATGGGCGTGGCACCGCCTCTTTTTATAAACATGAATATACGAGATTTCTGAGCCCATAACTCGACAAATGATTTATATATAATGACTAAACTTGGTGTGTACACTTTTATTACTTGTGGTAATACATGTTGAGAATTTTAGCGAAATCCGTTGACGACCATGCCCACTTTTATATATGGGTATTATAAAGTGACCTAATAAAAACATTTTAAGCGATATCTTTGTCAAATGTAAAGATAATTCATTCAAATTTTGTGGTATGATTTCTACAATAGACCGGAAACAACAAATAGAAAAATTTTGGAAAATGGGCGTGGCACCGCCTCTTTTTAGACAAAGGAATATACGAGATTTCTTAGCCTATAACTCGACAAATAATTGAGATATTATGACGAAACTTGGTTTATACACTTTTATAACATGTGTTAATAGCCACGCAAAAATTTATTGAAATCGGTTTATGACCACGCCTATTTTTGAAGAAAGATATATCTGGAACACTCTTTGGGAATTTGTGACGTGACATCTTTATAACTAGAAGTCATAAAGGAATGAAATTTTGCACAAAGAATAATATTCATATGCTTAGTTGGATGACTGATAAAAATTTAGAAAATGGGCGTGGCTACGTCCACTTTATGCAGCACTCGCTTTATATTAAGTGCACCGTGTTTCCATCAAACGCAAACAAACAATGAAAGCATACAGCTGAGTATCTAATGTTCGATTCCACTCGAACTTAGGCTTCCTTACTTGTTTATTTTGGCTTTAAATGCAAGGGTAAGTGAAATTGATGATCAATTTGCCACCAATACCATACGATACTCATTCGCACGTACCAATGCAAAAATATTCATACATACGTTGTACATGTTATTTAGAACTTCAATTGAAATCTCCTGCACTTTATGTGATGACATACATATTAGGTCCGTTTATTATTAGCTAGTTATGAATAGTTAGCCAAGTTTCGGCTGGAAAATCGTTTCTTGGGTCAAAAAAAATAGCAGAAGAGAGCTACTGACAGCTCCAAATTTCAGCTAGTAAAATTTTCCCTAGCTGAAATTATTTGCTGCCAAAGTAAGAAACAGCTGTTGAAAAAATAAACAAACGAATACTTTTGATTTTTATTACTTTTGAAATTTTCTGAATTTTTGAAATAGAAATAAAGAAAATTAAATGTTATGATGTTTTTGTTTTGGCCAGCCTTCGTTTTATGATTCTAAAGCTGATTCCACATAGAACTTTGTGTTGCGCTACGTGACACTTTCTGCGTGACAGCTGAGATTAAAATACATGTATCTATATGAGGTTTCTCACATAACAAAAAGTAACGCAACGCCGAAGTTACGTAAAGCACAAAGTTGCCCAAATCTCAACTTTTGGGGGCGTTGAAATTTTTTTTCAGTTTCACTTTAATTCAAATGTAAATAAACAAATTTAAATTTCACACAATTGAAAAATAATTTAATAGATTTTTATTTTCTTATTTACTTTTTTGTAAATAAAACGGAGAATGAAAGATTTTTCAGAAAACAAATATTTTTTGAGTGATGTTGCAGCGTGTTTTTCAGTTTTGCGTTGTTTGACATAGAAAGCGGCGTAACGCAAAGCGGAAAAAGTTTTATGTGGAATCAGCTTAAGTTTTGTTGAGCTTTTTGGCCTTATTTTAATTAAAAAGAATGTTTTGTATACATGTATGTATTTTGTTTATTTATTTATTATTTTGCCCGACGTTTCGGTAAAACTCCTTTACCATCTTCAGGGGTCGACTTTATTTTTGCAAAATCACACGAACATGGAGATATGAAAGAAAACAAACATTTAGATTTAGATTTCGTGTGATTTTGCAAAAATAAAGTCGACCCCTGAAGATGGTAAAGGAGTTTTACCGAAACGTCGGGCAAAATAATAAATAAATAAACAAAATTCATACATGTATACAAAACAAAATTAAATGTTTTTTTTAGAAAAAATAACAATTAACAGTCATAAAAGGCATTAAAATTACTAATCGCTAATTTTTACTATTATTCCGTTTCTTGATTTTCTGTTCGTTTCGCACTTTATGAGCGCAATTCTTTCCGTTTTGCTCACTTCACAGCTAGTTTCTAGTTTAATAAGAAATAAACCTATTGTTAATTTTGAGGGTTTTGAGTTTGGTGTTTTTAAGGTGCGGGAAATGGCGCAACTAGTATATAGAATAATAATAGTAGGTGGTATTAGTCCATATTTTCACCAGCGCGCATAGGTAGATTTTCAAGTTTTATGCGGCCAAAAATATTTTATTGTCTACATCTATTCCAAATTGCTTGTTTAATGCGTTAAAAGTCGATTTTATTGAAAAATATATACAGTGACTCAAAAAAAATCATACGCCAAAGTTCTTAAATTTATTTCAAAGAGTTCTGTCGAAAATTTTACTTTCTTATTTTAGTTTAAAAATATAGAAAATTTTTCAATAAAAATCGTTTTAAGCAGGAATTCTGAGCTTATGGAAAAAATCTGAAAAATCGGAGAAATTTCTGAAAGTGGATTAAAAATTTCAAAGCAAGGCCATAATTTATAGAAGATTTTGAGGAGATTTCTAAGTGTACTGTTATATAGCCAACCAATTTTAGTGTGAAAAGTGAAATTCTCAATGCTGTGAAAAATTCCGTCAATTTTAGAAGTTTTTTTCTGTAGGGTGTAGGGTGAGACCGTTCCAATTAAAATTTCCGAAAAGCAAATGAAAATTTTCAAAAAGTTGAATGTTGCATATTATTATATTAAAATTGAATGAATTATTCTTAGCCCCTAATAAGTTTCGACTAGCGGCAGGGACACCCCCGTTGTCTATAAAAGCCGAGAAGACCCGGTCTATTATAAACGTAGAGGGATTTTGGATTTTGTATTTGTACCAATTTTAAAATTTTCAATTTTGGCCGCATAAATTCGTAAAATTTACCTATGTATGTGCAGCGTCTGCCCTTAAAAAACATCTTCCAAAAAAAGAAATTTTCAAAACCCCCCCCTTGCCGAAATCCTGGATCCGCGCCTGCTCTTTGGTCTATTTACAATGCAACTATACCTAGGACTATAATTTTAAGACAATTGTCCTCATCGTTCATTCAGGGTACTTTGAATTGGAGTTGATTTTGTCTGAAACACTAAGCGTTTTTTTTTTTTTTAATAAACAGTTTTTTTTAATAAGTTTGTGAATGCGAAGGTTCCCAGTTGGAAAAGGTAATGTATGGTAATGTATAGTTTCATGTATATGCCCCTTATACTATACATTACTTCTTCAATGAGTCGTACAACAGTCCATGTCCTAGGAAAGTAATGTATCGCTTGCTTCATGACCCCTTGCATTACCTTTCATGTAAGAAAAGATGTACTCTAAAAGCTAAACGAAATGATACATTCCAAATATTGTTTTATTTCATGTATGAAAACTTATCTATTAAAGGATGAATGATTTGTCAGTTGTGCATTTGTATTCGCTATTCCATGAACTCGCTTCTCGAATTATTTTTGTATTTTTGATAAAAGTGATTTTTACGCGATAATTGTATAATCTTCGCGAAAAATATATATAAATTCGGTATTAAGTCGTGACAACGACCGGTCCCACAATTTATTTCAGTCACTGTTGCACTGCTTTCAATATATTCACATTCTTTTTTTTATTAAACGGCGCCACTGGCATTTATTTATGTTTTTAATTATAATTAATATTAAAATAGACATTTACCCTTTTTGTTAATCACTTTTACTACACTTATTACTAAATATGCGCGTCGATTGCGTCAGCCAATTCATAGAAAAAAGAACAGAGAGAATCAAAAAGAGACGCTGACAGGTGATTGGTGCAGAGAGACAAAATAGTTTTATATATATTTCTACTGATTTTATTCTAATATACCTTACCCCTTCGCTTACATTGACATGTATGTTTTCGTGCACTGATATTCGTTGGTGAATTCATGCTTGAAAAAGGTAATGCATTACGCGTTTTCCAACTGGGTTGCCTTGTAATATATTTGAGGATGTGGCTGAAAACACTGGTCGACAAGTTTTTGTTACAGAAATAAAATTCTACTTTTCTAAAGGATTTCGGTGCGCTGAATCCGAATCTGAAGTCAGATTTTCTGTAATACGTACAGTTTTTTAGATATTCATGCCCAAAGAGGCGAAAAACACATTTTTTGGCTATATTCACTGCTCAATATCTTTTAAATTACTTACTTATTTTAAAAATAGATTAAAGCTATTGAAAATGCTGAAATTTCTCTTGAAGAAACCGTTTTAATATTTCAGATATCTTTCTTGTAACTTGCAATATTGCATATTAAGCTTCATTAGTTTTGCAATATTTTCTCCATACAAATATAATTAAAAATTTTGAAGCACGCTTTTAGGCAGTTTGTTATATTATGGACGTATGTAAGTGGCTTCGTAAAAAAAATTATTCTGCTAAGCAACTACAAAATTTGATTGCGCCTATAACATGCTACAAATGCTGCCGTTGTTCTCGACGACAAATACCTTATTGTGCAAAAACATATATTACTATATACCTAAATTAGATATCCGAAAAATTAGAACTTTGTCTTCAAGAGGAATGGCCGAGCTTTCAATAGCTTTAATCAATTTTTAAAATAAGTAAGTAATTTAAAAGATATTGAGGAGTGAATATAGCAAAAAATCGCGCTTTTGGCCTCTTTAAACATGAATATCTCAAAAACTGTACGTATTAGCGAAAATCTGAGTGCAGATTCGTATTCAGCGCACCGAAATCCTTTAGAAAAGTAGAATTTTATTTCTGTAACAAAAATTTGTTGAAATTTTGTCGACCAGTGAAATTAGAGTTATTTATGTATGTATGGAAGTAAAACGAGAGAGATCAATTTTATTTTATTTTAATTTATTTTTATAGTAAACACCAAGGCTGTAAGTGTACATAATTCCGTGATAATACATTATTCCGTGATAATCGTTTATATTCGTTAAAATAAGGAATTGGTACAATATTTAATCAAACAAAATATTATATCATATTATTTTAACTTCCAAGTATATTAATTTAAAATTTTGTTGTAATTTTAGAGCTTACTGATTTAATAAAACCACTTTAAAACTGACAGGTCAGAAAATTAGCATAATACAGGAAATTTCTTAAGCGAATGGTTAAGGAGCATCGAGTATTTTCTTAAGGCTATAAAAATTTACTGGTTAAGATTTTTATCAATATTATTATATTTTATGATTCAATAGGCATCTGGCATTTGTTTTTGTAACTTTCAACCTTATTTCAATAGTTATTTTTTTCTTAAAAGTAAATTTTCTTTATCACGGAATTAGGGACATCTTTCATTTCCCCATGTACATAACTCCGTGACTATCACGGAATTAGGAAGATTTAGTACTTGATTCTTTCTTCTTTTAAATAGCTTTTTTGAAAAGAACCAATGGTAATAAAACATTTTTCCATTAAATAAAATCCTAGAGAATTTCTTGACCTAATTCCATGATATAGATTTTTGGACCTATTCGTTAATATTCAAATTATAAGTGACTGGCGATACTATCACGGAATTAGGGTCTTCATACTGTTCCTTATTCCGTGATACATATATCGCACATTTACGTTTTATGTTTTTTTTTTGTACTTTATTTGTCCTTCGTTTAAGTTTGTATTTAAATGTAATTCTTTAACCTTAAAAAAATGTTAATGAAATTTAATTTTATTATAATTTTGCCCTTTTTTAATGAGTATCTGATTTTTTTTAAAGAAAAATGTTTAAATTTTTAATATTTTTTTTCTTTATTTAAATTTATTTTTTTAATAAACACAAATTTCAATTTCATAAAAAATTATAAAATAAGTATTTAAGTTTTGTATGTAATATATTGATTTGAAAAATTATTTCTGTGCATTTTGTTACAAGGCCGGAATTAGGTACATTTATTCACGGAATTAGGGACATGAGACAATTTTGTTTCACGGAATTAGGGACATTTGCATGTACATCAAATTTTAATTTAAATAAATAGTAATTATAGTTATTTTAATTTTTTAGCAATTGAGAATGAGCCTCAATGCATCAATTTATTTGTAGCATATTTATTTTTCAGTTTGCAGTCTATAGTTTAAGCTCCAAAAATCCTGCCATTCAGAAAAGTCCTTAGTATCGCGGAATTATGTACATTTACCTTATTTGTAACATTAGTAGTTCTAGCTCCTAGATACATATACACTTAGTGTCAGATTTGTGATCAACTTTTCCCGTATTTTAGCTTAACATGGGCTAAATTATGTCTTAAGGTCACAGCTATGTTCAATACTTTTTTCATTTTTCCCACTTGTGAAAGATAAAATTTTTGATGATAATGAAATTTACATATGTATGTATGTACCTACATACTAACTATGGTAGGTTCCGTGAAACTTCTATACACAAATAACTATGTATATATGAATATATATTGAGGTATGGTCAATGTATGGAGACAAATTTTATATCATATTATGTATGTCTTCAACCTCACCCCCTTAAACGATGCTAATATAGTGGAAGATACAACAAAAATTTTTGTTCCGAAATTGTTAAGCGGTGTGGCACCGGAGTTCACCTACATATTATAATCTGAGTATAGAGTTATCGATTTTGGGCATTACAAATATATAAAAAAAAAAAATACATATGTATTCAATTTTTTGAGTCTCCATAGAGTTTTCTGAACTTTGACACCTTATGCAACACCGCTTAACCGTTTCCGTTCGAGGGCAAAATTTATATGTACACAGTAAAAAATTATAGTTTATTTCTAATATCATTTGGTACTTAATTTAATCATTATCGGAATTAAATTTGAATTTTAATGCCAAAAAGTCTTATTTTTAAACTATGAGAAGTTTTACAATTTTATTTATTCCAAAATAGTTTCAAAATAAAGTCTTGAAAATTATTAAAATCCTCTCTAAAGAAGTTTAATCATTTATGGTTTAAAAACAAATCCTGAAAAGTATAAAAAACTTTCTCTTTCTCAATTATATTACCAACAAAATATTTTTGGTTTAAAGTCAAAACCAAAAAAAATATTAAAAAAAAAATTATCAGAAAAAAGTAAAAATAAAATCAAACAAAATGTTTTCGAAACTGCAATCCGAAGGAGTAATCAAATATACTCAAATAAATGGACCGAATCTAATAATTGTATCAAGTAAGTAATGCAGGAGATTAATTAAATATCATGAGGGTAAATTTTGCTTTATTTTTTCAGTCATAAGCAGTTTCAGTCATAAGACAGTATCACTGCAAGAACCGCGACGGTGCCGAAATTTTCCCGGAAATCTCCAAAATATTAGTATAAAAGTGACAATATGTATATATATCGAGCCCTAACCGCCATAATGGAAATCAACAATTTAATATCACATGCATCAACTCCCAAAATTTCATGGCTGTGTAATGTGCAGTTTCGAAGTTAGAGACTAAATAAGTTTCAAGGCTGGATACAAACTGTATGCAAAATAAATTAAAAAAAACTGTCCGGTAAAATTTACTTTTTGTTTGATACACTTTTATGAGGATTAGGGCTCGATATATAAGGTACTTTAGTGTTTCCTACTACTGTTTTGGATTTTTATGTAAATAAACTATGTTAACGTTATTCAATTTCTCATTAATCTTTGGGGTAATGGGTTATTTGCAGTATATCCACTGGAAATTTTATGGGGGTTTATTTTTAAATCCAAAAAAGTATACATTTTATTCCAATTTTCGGATATATTTAATACCATTTAAAATATTTTTATTACTAAAAGTACTATAAAAATAATCAAAATTTGGTATTGATTTAATTCCATAAAAGTATAGAATTTATTCCAATTTTGGATTGATCTTATACCATTTCAATTATTTTTAATACCAGAAATATTGAATGAATGAAAATTTGGTTTTGATTTAATTCAAAGAAAGTATTAATTTGACACCAAGAATAATTTCTGTCTCTCAATATTATCTTCTTTTTTTAAACCAGAATGGTTTTAATTTTATGCTTTCTGGCATTGTTATATATAAATACCAAAATGGTATTAAAATTAAACTAAAATTTTTATTGTGTATGTGACTTCTTTTGCTGTGCTCTTAGCGATATAACAAACCGAAGAAAATCGCTAGTTTGATTTTGGACATCACCCTAATATACATACATATGTATGTATATAAACCGCCTCAATTAATAAGGTCATTTGCAGTCAAGCGTGCAATTGGGTTTGGATTTGCTGTCAAAATTTCCATTTTCTGCCTTTCAAACGCAATCAAGCGCAAGCACAAGTTTAGCTAAGGGCAACCGCATTTTCATGCTTACCCAACCAGAGAGAGGTCCTTTAAGATTATTAAAATATACACATGCTGCTATAAATACATAGTATATAATTTACACGTGTGTATCTGCTTTTGATATATGTCAAAAGTTCGTAAGAAAGATCTGAATGCTCATGAGCATATGCGGTCGCAGAATCAAGTGCTCATTTACTTATGTGCATACATAATTTATTGGATAATACATATGTGCATACATATATGCATAAAATCATTTACATATCTACATATCAGGGATGGGCATTATTCAAAATTTGAATAATTCAATAACGAAAAAATAAAAATAAGTTTTTATTCTTCATTCTCATATCCTTGAATAAAGAATAAATTTATATTTTTCATTCCGGCGCCCTTGAATAAAGAATAAAAATTTATTCTTCATTCTGATACCCTTGAATAAAAAATAAATTTTTATTCTTCATTTTAGTGCCCTTGAATAAAGAATAATTTTTTATTCTTCATTTTGATACCCTTGAATAAAGAATAAAAATTTATTCTTCATTCTAATACCCTTGAATAAAAAATAAATGTTTATTCTTCATTCTGATGCCCTTGAATAAAGAATAATTTTTTATTCCTCATCCAAAATTGGTTGAATAAAAAATAAAATTGTATTTTTCATTCAGATAATTTTGAATAAAGAATAAATTTTTATTCACGTTATTCAAATTATTCTTGCAGGTCACACAAGTAAATGATTTTGCGAATATTTTTCTAAATACGAACCAAGTATTTTCCCGAGCCCCAACCGAATATTTTTCCGAATACTTTCCCGAATCCGAACCCAAATGCTCAACCGAATATTTTTCTGAATCCGAACATGGATTCGGTTCGCACTCGGAAAAGTATTCGGTTCGGTTTTGGAAAAATATTCGGTTCGGACCCGCAAAAGTATTCGGTTCGAACTCGGAAAAGTATTCTGTTCGGACCCGGAAAACTATTCGGTTCGAACCCGGAAAAGTATTCGGTTCGAACTCGGAAAAGTATTCGTTTCGGACCCGGAAAAGTATTCGGTTCAGACTCGGGAAAGTATTCGGTTCGGAATCGGGAAAGTATTCGGTTTCGGATTTGGGAAAATATTCGGTTCGGATTCAGAAAAATATTCGGTTGAGCATTTGGGTTCGGATTCGGGAAAGTATTCGGAAAAATATTCGGTTAAGTTCGGGAAAATACTTGGTTCGTAATTAGAAAAATATTCGCAAAATCATTTACTTGTGTGACCTGCAAGAATAATTTGAATAACGTGAATAAAAATTTATTCTTTATTCAAAATTATCTGAATGAAAAATAAAATTTTATTTTTTATTCAACCAATTTTGGATGAGGAAAAAAAAATTATTCTTTATTCAAGGTCATCAGAATGAAGAATAAAAATTTATTTTTTATTCAAGGGTATCAGAATGAAGAATAAATTTTTATTCTTAATTCAAGGGTATCAAAATGAGGAATAAAAAATTATTCTTTATTCAAGGGCGCTAAAATGAAGAATAAAAATTTATTTTTTATTCAAGGGTATCAGAATGAAGAATAAATTTTTATTCTTTATTCAAGGGCGCCGGAATGAAAAATATAAATTTATTCTTTATTCAAGGATATGAGAATGAAGAATAAAAATTTATTTTTTATTTGAATAAAAATTTATTTTTTATTTGAATAAAAATTTATTCAAAACCGCCCATCCCTGCTACATATGTACGTATGTACATATATGTATGTATCTATGTACGTTCGTAGGTGTGCATATGAATTTTTCTTCACTTTAATCTGAACAATTTTGTTCAGAAAAAATTGTATCGTCTATGATAATAAAAAAAAATTGGTAAATTAACAGGGAAATCAAAATTTCGAAAATCAAAGGAAAAAAACTGAAGGTTCGAAAATTTTAAAAATAGAATTCGAAATTAGAAGCTTTAAAAAATTTCGAAATGGGAGGTGGCTTTGTGAGAAAATATTCAAACGCAGTTATATATACATAGTTCGGAAATTTCGAAAATGTTCCATAATAGCAAATTTCGAAAATGTTCAAAATCGAAAAGTTTATTTTCAAAATATTTAGAAAATCGGAAGTAACAGATAAATATTTGAAATAGAAAGTGGCTTTGTAAGGAAATATTCAAATGCGCAATTATATATAGTTCGGAAATTTCGAAAAAAGCAAATTTCGAAAATATTCAAAATCGAAAATTTCGAAAAGTCTAATTTCAAAATATTTTGAAAAATGGAACCAGATAAATATTTGAAATCGAAAGCTTAATGCGAAAGCCTATTCGAAAAATGCAAAAACAGAGAATTCTAGAAATCGAAATGTTTGAAACTTCAAATACTAAATTTAACACTAATTCGCAAGTACCAGATAAATATTTGAAATCGAAAGCTTAATGCGAAAGCATATTCGAAAGCTTAATGCGAAAGCATATTCGAAAAATACAAAAACAAAGAATTCTAGAAATCGAAATGTTTGAAACTTCAAATACTAAATTTAACACTAATTTGGAAGTAATAGATAAATATTTGAAATCGAAAGCATAATTCGAAAGCAAATTCGAAAAATACAAAAACAAAGAATCCCAGAAATCGAAATGTTCCAAATTTCAAATACGAAATATAACACTAATTCGCAAGTACCAGATAAATATTTGAAATCGAAAGCATAATTCGAAAGCATATTCGAAAAATACAAAAACAAAGAATTCTAGAAATCGAAATGTTTGAAACTTCAAATACTAAATTTAACACTAATTCGGAAGTACCAGATAAATATTTGAAATGGAAAGCATAATTCGAAAGTAAATTCCAAAAATACAAAACAATAATTTCCCGAAATCGAAATGTTCGAAATTTCAAATACGAAATATAACACTAATTCGGAAACTAATTATAGTCACAAATCTTTGAAGAAGTTTTAAAATGGAAATTAGGAAAAAAAATCGTATCTAAAACTTGAGAAAAATGTTTAAATTTAAATTTTATGATAAAAAATAAATACATATAAAATAATATTGAAAGCTACGAAAAATTCCAAAATGCCAGCTTTGAAAAAATTTTAAATCGAAAATTTCGAAATAAGTTTTTTGATTATCGCAAATATCAAATATGCATATTTTAAAATCAAATAGAGTTTTCGATTCTGAACGTAAATGTTGCATTATTACAAGGCAACATTATTAGCATGCGCCCTGTGCCCTAAGAAAATGTTGCATTTTTCATGTGATGTATGAAACAAAAATAATGCAACCCCTTGGTTATATTAAAGGCAGAAAATGCTGCACTGTGGTCGGGGAGAGTGCGATATTTTTGGCAATAGAACAATCAATCCTGAAAAAATGTGTGGAATCTATGTGGAATAGAACAAAAAAATTTGACTGCCCTATAAAAATGCAGAATAAGTGCGAAATTTTTGCCAGAATCGAAATCGCCAAAAGATTTGCAAGAAAATTTTCAAAAATAGAGAACTTCGAAAAATTTTCGAAAAAAAAAAAACAATCAATGAAAAAATTTCGAAAATCGAAAACTTCGAAAATTTTTCGAAAAAAACAATCAATCAAAAATTTCGAAAATAGAAAACTTCGAAAAATTTTCGAAAAAACCAATCACAAAATTTGTCAAAATTTAAAATAGCAATTCATGTAATTTGGTTACCGTCCGAAAAATACAGAAATGGGAAAAGCTTGTTATTTACGGATTCCTCTCCCTCTCTCTCTCTCTCTCTCTCTCTCTCTCTCTCTCTCTCTGGCTTAGATACAATTAATGCCTTTTTTTTTAAACCCCACACTTAACAGAGACATTTCTTTCAAATTTTGGTCATCAATTTTTGCTTCGCAATAATCGCAGAACCTTTTGATTTCATATGGTGGTTCCCTTCTGCGTTACTTAAATGCATTTGCACATTTCATTTCCACCTTAAACTCATATTACTTAACTTTTGATTGCATTAAGACTCATTATACAAGCATACACTAGCACACATACATAATGTATGCACCTACATGGGGGACCTGTAGAGCTTCATTAGTCGCTGTAAGACCACATTAACCTGCATACACACACGACAGCGGCTGCTTATACGCGGCAGAGGCATTTGCAGATGGCAGAGGAAGCAGCAGCAGACAGTGGCAACAGTAGAAAATTAATTAAGTAATTTAGTGAATCAGGCACTAAGGCACAGAGTTCGCGGCGTTGGGTTGTCAGGCGAAACTGTTGTTAACTAAATGTAACAATAGCTTATGGAGGCGTGGCATAATCTAACTAGTCAACATTTGAGTCGCATTTCGAGCACGAGCAAAAAAGAAGCTTACGGACTTGCTGGAAGTGCGATTGTCACGAGGCAGAGTTGTGAGAATCGTTTTCGAATGGAATGAGAATGCACAGCAATATTATGTTGCACTTGCCGTAATGACGCACATCATTAACACATTTGCACTGCAGAAAATTACCATGCCAGCTGTGCCAACTGTGCTGCTAAATTGAAAGATGCAATTCTGAGGGGAATTAAATTTTATGGCTGTTTTTTTTTTATTTTTTTCAAGTTAATTGTCGAACGTCAATATTTGAGGTGGAGACCTGCAGGTGGCAAATGGCAAATATGTTTTTGGCCCCGCGGGGCGCTGATCAAATCACTTGAGTGCATAAGCATAAAAATTACATTTAGCGCATTTCCGTGTCTGCGTTACAATTCACTTTTATTTTCGAGTGAGAGGCGCATTAAAATAACTTTTAATAGTTCTACTGACGCTTAAGTGCATTGCATTTTCTCAGCGAGTGAGTGCTGAAATAGGTACGAGAAAAAAGCATCAATTGAATTGCTAACGTAGAATGAACAAAGTGCATCGATAAAAGCTCCATTTGAAAAAGAAATAGGTCAGCGAGGTGAACTGAATTGTAAGAGTGTAAAAGGCAATAAGAGTAATAATTATATTAAGAGTAGGCCGAATCCTACTTAATTGAAAAGATTTGAATATCTTTATATATATTACGCTAAGCGAATTTTTTTTATTCAAATGAAAGAGCTTGAGCTGTAGATGTGCAGGAAAGTTTAGTTTTCCTCTATAGTTTTTTTTATGTTTAGATCTCTGGTACCATCTGAAAGGACTTGACCTGAATACGAGTAATTTACTAAAATTAAAAAAAAAGGGTTGCCACCAGTTTAAAAATTTAATTTTCCTCTATAGTTTGTTTTATGTTTAAATCTCTGGTACCATCTGAAAGGACTTGAGACGAAAACGGGTGATTTATTAAAATTAAAAAAAAGAGTTGCCACCTGTTCAAAAATTTAGTTTTACGCTATAGTTTGTTTGACTTTGAAATTTGAGGTGTCAAATGAAAGGGCTTGGCCTGAAATTGAGTAGCTTATTCTAATTTTTACAAAAAAGGGTTGCCACCTGTTCAAAAATTTAGTTTTACGCTGTAGTTTGTTTGGTTTTTAAATTTGAAGTGTCAAATGAAAGGGCTTCACCTGAAAATAAGTAGTTAATTCAAATTTTTACAAAAAGGGTTGCCACCTGTTCTAAAACTTAGATTGACGCTACAGTTTGTTTGACTTTTAAATTTAAAGTGTCATATGAAAGGGCTTTGCCTGAAAATAAGTAGTATATTATAATTTTTACCAAAAAGGGTTGCCACCTGTTCAATAATTTTACGCTATAGTTTGTTTGCTATTTTAATTTGAAGTGTCATATGAAAGGGCTTTGCCTGAAAATAAGTAATTTAATCCAAATTATACAAAAAAAATTTTATGAAAGCTTTGCCTGATATTAATTTATTAGAATTTTTACAAAAAAGGGTTGCCGCCTGTTCAAAAGTCCAATTTTGCGCTGCAGTTTGTCTGATTTAAAAATTTTAAGTGACTTGAAAGAGCTTATCCTGTAAATGGATAATAAAATTTGTATAAAAAGGGTTGCGACTTATTTAAAAAAAATTCTAGAAAATTTTTAACTATAGGAAAGGAAAAAAAAGAAAAGAAAAGAAAAGAAAAGAAAAGGAAAGAAAAGGAAAGGAAAGGAAAGGAAGAGTACAGAAGAGAAAGCGAAAGAAAGGAAATGAAAGAAAGGGGAAAGTGAAAGGGAAGAAAAGGGTGAAGTAAGAGGAAACGAAAGACGAAAGAGTAAGGAAAATAAAGAGGATAAGGTAAAAAGGAACCGCAAATAAAAGGAAAAGAGAACTAGGAGTACGAAAAATAGCATTACTTAGGTCGCTAGAGGGTTAAACTATTCCAGAAAATTATTCGGCATAAAACTACACTATGGCTCTCCTCGGACAAAATCTTTGCATACAAAATCCAGATACACAGAAAATAAATAGTAAAATTTTCCTACAAAACTATTGTTTGGAAAATATTGAAGCATACTTTTAGGCATTATTTGGAGAAAAATTTTATGAAAAATTAACAAAAAAAAATATTAAAATGCTTATAAAATCCTCAACATGAATTTATTTTCTTCATTTAAAAACTGCGTAATAGTTCTTTTAATTCTCTGTAAGACGATATAAGGATCATCTAATTCATTTAATACGATATAACTATGTATGTGTTATCGGGTTTAAAAATAAAGTCTATGGTGATATTTAAAACTTGGTTGCACAAAAGTGCAATAACTGATGCAGATACGTGGAAATCGTATACACTGAGAAAAGAATCAACCAACAATTGGTTAAAGTATTATTTTTATATTGAAAATTAAATCAGAGTTTTGGTTAAAATAAAATTTCTGATTTTATGCAATATTTCGTTTTAGAAACAAAAAAAAATAACCAAAAATTGATTCATATGTAATAAGTGTGAGTTCAGTTAAATAATACATAGTTAATTTTTTCAAGATTTGATTTTAATATAAAAAAATCAGCATTGTAATATTTACCAAAAATCTGGTTGATTCTTTTTACATCTGAAAATAGTAATTTTTTCTCAGTGTATGACAAAATTGTTCACCTATTCATTTTGAATGAAAATGTTTATGTTGCTTTTTCACGCAGAATGACTATTTTCGGAGTTATAAAAAAATAAAAGTGCAAAGCCATATATCTGAACAATCAGTTATATGGGAGCTATATGTTATAGTGACCCGATCTTGACAATTTTCAGGGAATAGATTAAGGTCAATACAAGTAGAAATTCTCTGAAGCTGCATGTCCTGAGCTGTTTAAATAGCGAAGCTATACCCCAAAATGTCCATATCTGAACAATCGGTTGTATGGCAGCTATATGTTATAGTCACCCGATTTCAATTATTTTCAGAAAAAGTTAATATAATGCTAAAATTTGGTTATATGCAAAGTTTGGGCAATTTATCTCATAAACTGACTGAGTTATTAACAAAAAAGTCCAAATTTATGGTAATTTTTAAATACCGTTATCTCATAAACCGGAGCCAGTTTGGGAAAACTAATGACGGCATTGAATTTCATGTACTAAAAAATAAAAAATATGCGCATAAAAAATGCAACAAAAACTGAGAAATATGCATGAAAACTAAAAAAAATGCATTAATTCAAATTTTTCAACTTCAGATAATTCATGTTTATTGAAGTTACAATAGTTAAATAAATTATGTACAAACATTTTTTAATTCAATTTTGCTCTTACGTTGTACGTTTATACATATATGTGTTTATATATATATATAGATACATAAATTCAGTCTTGAACATTTCATAATCTGCAAAGGTTAATCCTTATTCAACGATTCATTAGCGTACACAATGAAATATTTTTTCATATTCTCAAAAAGAAAACTTTGCCGATTCGGTCGAAAAAAGCTCTTATACATAGAAAACGAACGTTCTACATCCACAGAGGTAATAGGAGCATGTTTGAAAACGGCTCTTTGTCGACAGGTATGCACCGTATCGAAAATACTAATAATAGCCGTGTTCACACGAAACTCTATTCGTCGTCAGATGGCTGTTATGCATGAATTTCGTTTGTATAAAACTGTCAACTAGCAAATTACAAAAATAGGCAATATAATGGGAAATATGTAATAAAAAAATGCAAACAACGCAAAATATGTAAAAATATGCATATATGACC
Organism: Urophora cardui; assembly: GCA_960531455.1. Lineage (NCBI taxonomy): Eukaryota > Metazoa > Arthropoda > Insecta > Diptera > Tephritidae > Urophora > Urophora cardui. The sequence goes on along the minus strand of OY482671.1, from coordinate 17,404,875 downwards.
AAAATATGCAAAATATGCAAAAACATTTGAATGCCATTTTTAAGACAATTTCACGATTCGCAAAGATTGTTTATTTATTTGGCTCTACCTAAATCTAAGAAAAACATGTATTTGCATAGATTTCCATGCCCTACTAATGACGGCATTGAATTTAGAATGCCCCAATTAAGTAAGAACAACCGTCAAAAACTTTACGCGGCAAAAGGGTTCAAAACCTAAGTAAAGTATATAGACGGAAAAAAAATTACCTTCAGAGCTCTGAAATTTCTTTCCTAAATTTCTCGTAAACACGAGCTAACTTTGACTTTCTGAAGACGCCATCGTATTCTACAGCCAAAAATTAAGTTTACGTGTTTCGGCGTTTCTCTGTGACATTTCAAAAGTTAACAAGTAAAAGCGCGGCTGTCTTCGGCCGTACCGAAAACTTCATACCTTTCATGAGTGGGGAAATGAAAAGTTACCTATGTATGTACATAGCCGGATTAAGTTTAATTTATAATTTTAATTCTGTGGGTTCATTTATGGAAAGATTTATTAGAAAAAATGGTGTCTTGGCTATTTAAATGGAGGAGTTATACACCAAAATGTCCATATCTGAACAATCGGTTGTATGGGAGCTATATGTTATAGTGGTCCGATCTTAACAATTTTTGGTAATCCCGTTTGGGCCCATATGTGTACAAATACTTCAAAATTTCACACCGTTAGCTGTTAAAATGGAGGAGTTATACACCAAAATGTGCATATCTGAACAATCGGTTGTATGGGAGCTATATGTTATAGTGGTCCGATCTTGACAATTTTCGGTAATCCCGTTTGGGGCCATATGGGTACAAATACTTCAAAATTTCACGCCGTTAGCTGTTAAAATAGAGGAGTTATACACCAAAATGTCCATATCTGAACAATCGGTTGTAGGGGAGCTATATGTTATAGTGGTCCGATCTTGACAATTTTCAGTAACCCTGTTTGGGCCCATATGGGTACAAATACTTCAAAATTTCACGCCGTTAGCTGCTAAAGTGGAGGAGTTATACACCAAAATGTGTATATCTGAACAATCGGTTGTAGGGGAGCTATAGGTTATAGTGGTCCGATCTTAACAATTTTCGGCAATCTCGTTTGGGTCCATATGGGTACAAATACTTCAAAATTTCAGGCCGTTAGCTGTTAAAATGGAGGAGTTATACACCAAAATGTGTATATCTGAATAATCGGATGTTGTGGAACTATATGTTATAGTGGTCCGATCTTGACAATTTTCGGTAACCTTGTTTGGGCCAAAATGGGCACGTCTATTTCAAAGTTTCATGTCCTTAGCTGTATAAATGGGGAAGTTATGCACAAATTACATCAAAAAATTTCATGTATATCTGAATAATCGGTTGTTTTCTATATGTTATAGTGGTCCGATTCGGCCGGTTCCGACAAATGATCAGCTGCATACAACAACATACCTGTATTCTGAATTTCATTCAGATATCTCAAAAACTGAGGGACTAGTTTGCGTTCACACAGACGGACGGACGGACAGACGGACAGACGGACAGACGGACATGGCTTAATCGACTCAGCTCGTGATTCTGACCATATCGGTATATATTTTGGTGGGTCCCCCACGCTTCCTTCTGGTACTTTCGACAAAAATTTTTTGGCACAAAGTTATAATACCATTTCATTCTCATGAAAGGTATAAAAATTTACCTACAGTGTTATTAAAGTATACATATACTGTAAGTATGTATATATATGTATGTATGTATATTAAAACTGCCTCCCACACGCTTTACTGTGTAACCTAAATCAAACGCACGCCGTCAATTTACTGTCAAAAATTTCTCATGCCCATACAACTTGTATGGGAGTAACCGAAATTGAACGGCGTGCGTAAAAAGCAAATTCGACGCCCAATTTTTGCTTTGCGTGACAGTTGAAATTAAGCATTGTGGGTGATTGTTTGCAAAAAAATTGACACTTGCTTTTGATATCGTGTCTGTTAGGTACATATTCCACAAAATAAGATTTTCTCTGATTTTCTGTATTTTTCTATTTCTTTATCTGAACACGCACGCAAGTCAATTTCGGTTCAACGCATATGAAAAATTTGCGTGCGTGCGTTAAATTGACGACTTGCGTTTGATTTAGGTTACACAGTTAGTACCAGTCCCACTCTTTATTATTGGCCATTTATGGTAACCACGTACGACACGCACGCTTGTGGTCAATAAACTGCGCACGCACATCCACACACGAATACACACATACTCACACATACATATGTATGTAAATATAAACGTAAACATTTTTTCATAATTTTTTTTTATTTACATATTTATGTATTTGTTTTGCATTTTTCACGTTGTTTTTTGTTTATTTATTATTTTTGTCTTTCTATAATTTATTCATTTACTCTGCCATTTACCGCGCAATAATTGCAAGCGTATCTACACACCGCAAAAGCAAAATATTGAATTTCCAATCATAATTCATTATGTCAATATTCTTGTCAAAAATAGAAACATATACATTAGATGCGTTTTTTTGATCTAACATATCCCTCCGGCCACAGAATATGAAAATAGGATGTTGTAGGATAACTAAGCTGATTTTTGTTTTTTTTTAGACAGAATATGTATTTTTTGTTTTTTTATTTTTAATTCTGTGGTTTTTTTTCATATATGAATCTAAACTTATCATGGAATTTTAAAAAAAATCGCTGTTTTTGGAGTAGCCCACTCAGTTTTTTGTCTAAAAAAAAAAAACAAAAATCAGCTTAGTTATCCTAGAACATCCTATTTTCATATTCTGTGGGCGGAGGGAAGATCTGAGAAACTTTGCCGAAAAAAACGCATCTAATATACATATATAAAAAGCAAAATAAAACGTAATGAAAGTTCAATGCGGCCAGAGTGCCTACAAATATGCAGCGAATTTGAAAGCGCCTCTAAATATGAAATAATTTTTTAAACTTTACGGAATAGCAAAAAAAAATTTGGCATAGAATGTCTCTTTAGCATTTTTCGATTTTGCACGCCAGAATTTGTCTTAAGTCTGGGCAGCTTTGCTATTCGGAAATTGCGCGGGCACCTACTGCTATTGCATTTGGTTAATTTGGGCATTCTTGAGCATAGTTAAGGAACTTATTTATAAAATCAAAAACAATCTTATCTTAAACTTATTTCCTTTGCAGCTGGGCACAAATAAATACCAAGCAAATCGAAAAAAAACTTATCTTTAACGCCTAAAATTATGCTTAAACTTTTTGCTTTCGCCTGCATATTTATATACATATGTACTTCTTGCAAAACGCTTAAATTCATGCGCCTCATTTCACTTAGTAACGCCTCAATTTTGCTCAAGGGCGGTAAGTAAGAATGGAATCAAATGCCTTTTATTTATTTCAAACAAATAAGATTGAGTTAACCGCAACAAATAAAGAAAATGAAAAAAGATTGCATAACTTTAGGCGTGTTTATGTACATCTACTGATGTGAAAAATGTGCGTTTGAAAGAAATGTTGAAAGTTTCAATGAAGGCATCAAAGCACTTGTGAAAAAGTGAAAGATTTCGGTCAAATTTTGCGTTGAGATATTGAATTTGAATTGAAAATCAAAATAAGTGAAGCTAAATGATTTAAATGTTGTCGGTATTTGTATTTGCTGTATGCGTTTGTGTGTTCGTAAATTTAGTTCAACCCTTAACATATGCGTGCAAAGTTATTTCACGCATTCTAGCTAGGACCCTTTAGCGTCTGTTGGTAGCAAACAGATTTATTTACGATTTTGCCTTTAGTGGAAATGCAGTTTATGTAGATACATATGTGTAAAATTGAATAAAATCGAGTTGAATTAAGCTTGAAAAAGAAGATAATCAATTTGGTAGGTTGGTCAATATTATTTGTTGCTTAGTTTGGCATGTGTACTTTTTGAGTTGCATACTTTTAGGTGGCGACTTTGGAAATTGCATATATCTTTTTAACTTTTCAATAAGCATATTTTGCGTTTACCATACCTCTGCTTACATGTGCGGCTCATCTTGAATGCGTAATTTCTTTGTGTGCTGACCAAAGTCAAAATAATGAGTTAAGCTGTGTCACCCTGTCGCCATATTGCAGAAGTATAGCTAAAGGAGTTTGCGTTTAGCTGGTGCTTTGAAATTGTTGCTAGTGTCTGAAATCAGCATGTCAGCATATGTGTACATTTTATCATTTACAAAAAAAAAAAACAAGAAGTTTTGCTACATTAGCAATTTTTGCATATTAAACGAGTTAAAAATCATTTGAATTGAAGCACATTTTGAGGCGCTAGGAACTCTGAATGTGTAACAGAGGTTTGTGGTGTTGCCTTGAGCTTTCCTGCTTTCTTGGCATTTAAAATACCCAGATGAGAATATAATTATAATACTTAAACTTTTTCTAAAACCAAAACTGTATTACATATTATCTCTACATACATACTTACAAGTATAAAGGTGAATACACGTTTATTCGTAGATATACATAAATGAGTTGGAAAGCAATATTTTTAACTTTTTTAACTTTTAATAATATACTGATTCAATAACATTCGCTCGTTGTGTTAAAAGAAAGAAAAAAAATGAAAATATAAAAAAAATTTATTCTCTTTCCGCAGTATACTTTTAGGCGCAGCAGCAGTTAAATTGAATAACTTCGTATTGTAATTTTTTCTCATATTTTGTTCTTACTTCAAAGCAAATTTATTTAATTTTGCACACTTTTTAGTTTTCGCACTCACTTCTAACACACAAACACTCACCACCAGCTACACACTTTGCATTTCCCACTCTCCTAGCGCCTAACAGCACTTATGTATGGCATTTGAAAGTAAATGTATTTGCCTCAATCAATATGAAATGGTTTTCCGTTTGTTTAAATTTTTTTTTCATTTCATCAAACAACAATTGTATCACATACTTTTAGGCAAATGTCGATAAAGAAGCGCACACAGCGGAGGCGCGCAAACTGTGCATGGGTTGGGGAGTAAGCAAAAAAGAAAATAAATAATAGCTTAAAAAACTAAAAAACACGCTTTAATCTTAAAAATCGTACTAAAAATTGAGAAATAATTTAATTAGAAACAAAATGATGAACGAAAATATAAGTATTTAAGGAAAAGCGTGGGGCTGCTCAATAATATTTGAACATGAAAATTTTCGATTCGTACAACTAGTAAAAAAATATACCTAGTTGCGAAATTAAAGAGTACGATATATGAAATCTCAAAAAAGTCAAAATAAAATTATTAGTAAAAAAACACCGATTTTAAATATTTTTTGACATACTGAGCACCCCACGCTTTTCCTTAAATACTTATATTTTCGTTCATCAGTTTGTTTCTAATTAAATTATTTCTCAATTTTTAGTACGATTTTTAAGATTAAAGCGTGTTTTTTAGTTTTTTTAACCTATTATTTATTTTTAACTTTTTAGTGAAATTTTTCATTAAAGGATGTTTTATGCGGACGCAAGAATAAAAGTAATAATTGAGTTAAATGTTACAACTTTTAGGATGGGATGAAGTTACATACATACATACATACATACATACATACATACATACATACAGGTGAAGCTAATAAAAGCGTGTTAAAAAAGAAATAAAATTCGATTTTATTTTTGTTGGGCGTAAATTCAACTTTAAATTGGATATTACAAATTGTATACATACGTATGAATGTACAATTGAAAGATCAAAAGTTGAGGGCATGAGCGCGGCTGCAGTATTTGCACTATAGGGAAATGTTATTATTTAGACTTTTGCGTTTGAACTTTTTCTGTACGAGTATCTAACTGCGTATGTAGTTTATTTGTGCTCTACAATTTTGAGCTTATTTTTCGAAAATGAAAACAAAATTCCTGCTTGTTTGGCAACAAAGTTGAAAGTGGAAGAGTTTTTTAAGTAGCGGAAATAACTACAAAAGAAATATGGAACAGTCATTTGAAAGTTTGCGGCACCAGAGCTTTAACTAAAGCACTATATTTCACAGCGTTGAAGCTTGTGACTGAATAAAAGCAAATCTTTACTGTTACTTTTTAAAAAGAAAATATCATCAAATTCTACTGCAAAAAAATAGCAATAATGAAATGGATTGAAAATGAAAGTTCTGAATGCGTCAAAAACAAGGCAATCATCATGAATGTTCTACGTTAACACGTTAACGTTGGACAAACATTCACAGTCAACATATACATATAAGAGAAAAAAGAAGTTTAAGTGTCGTCAATCATTATCGAATATCATTAAGCATAGCACCAATCATGCAAAATTTCTATTTGTTTCCGTTCTTTAATTAATTTCTTACTATTCTCCGCCTTTTTTGTATTGGAAATCAAGTTTCCCTGTCTTCAGGCATATCCTCAAACATGCCAAATTTATAAATTTTTATTGCCTCAATGAATTGCTTACGGTTAACCGCTTTCTTGTATGGAAAATCAATTTCAATCAAATTTCTATTTTTTCTGTTCTTAAATTAATTTCTTACTATTCTGCGTCTTTTTTAGTTTCGAAAATTTTATTTCTTATTACTTTCCGTTTGCTTGTATTGAAAATTAAGTTTAAGTGTCTTCAAGCAGCATAAATTGTATTCAAGCATATCATCAATCATGCAAAATTTCTATTTGTTTCTGTTTCTAAATTAATTTCTTACTATTCTCCGTTTTCTTGTATTGAAAAAAAGTTTTAATGTCTTCAAGCATCATAAATTACATTCAAGCATAGCATCAATCATGAGTAATTTCTAATTTTTTTTATTGATTAAATTAATTTCTAACTATTATCCATTTGCTTGTATTGAAAATCAAGTTTTAATGTGTTCAAGCATTATAAATTATATTCAAGCATATTATCAATCATACAAAGATTCAATTTTTTTCTGCTTTTAAATTAATTTCTTACTATTCTTTGTTTTCTTGTATAGAAAAACAAGTTTTAATGTCTTCAAGCATCATAAATTATGTTCAAGCACATCACCAATCATGTAAAATTTCTATTTTTTCTGTTTTTAAATTAATTTCTTACCATTCTCTGTTTTCCTGTATTGAAAATCAAGTTTTCATGTGTTCAAGCATTATAAATTATATTCAAGCATATTATCAATCATACAAAGATTAAATTTTTTCCTGCTTTTAAATTAATTTCTTACTATTCTTTGTTTTCTTGTATAGAAAAACAAGTTTTAATGTCTTCAAGCATCATAAATTATGTTCAAGCATATCACCAATCATGTAAAATTTCTACTTTTTCTGCTTTTAAATTAATTTCTTACTTTTCTCTGTTTTCGTGTATTGAAAATCAAGTTTTAATGTCTTCAAGCATTACATATTATATTCAAGCATATTATCAATCATGCAAAGATTCAATTTTTTCCTGCTTTTAAATTAATTTCTTACTATTCTTTGTTTTCTTGTATAGAAAAACAAGTTTTAATGTCTTCAAGCATCATAAATTATGTTCAAGCATATCACCAATCATGTAAAATTTCTATTTTTTCAGCTTTTAAATTAATTTCTTACTTTTCTCTGTTTTCCTGTATTGAAAATCAAGTTTTAATGTCTTCAAGCATTACATATTATATTCAAGCATATTATCAATCATGCAAAGATTCAATTTTTTCCTGCTTTTAAATTAATTTCTTACTATTCTTTGTTTTCTTGTATAGAAAAACAAGTTTTAATGTCTTCAAGCATCATAAATTATGTTCAAGCATATCACCAATCATGTAAAATTTCTATTTTTTCTGCTTTTAAATTAATTTCTTACTTTTCTCTGTTTTCCTGTATTGAAAATCAAGTTTTAATGTCTTCAAGCATTACATATTATATTCAAGCATATTATCAATCATGCAAAGATTCAATTTTTTCCTGCTTTTAAATTAATTTCTTACTATTCTTTGTTTTCTTGTATAGAAAAACAAGTTTTAATGTCTTCAAGCATCATAAATTATGTTCAAGCATATCACCAATCATGTAAAATTTCTATTTTTTCTGCTTTTAAATTAATTTCTAACTATTATCCATTTGCTTGTATTGAAAATCAAGTTTTAATGTGTTCAAGCATTGTAAATTATATTCAAGCATATTATCAATCATACAAAGATTCAATTTTTTCCTGCTTTTAAAGTAATGTCTTACTATTCTTTGTTTTCTTGTATAGAAAAACAAGTTTTAATGTCTTCAAGCATCATAAATTATGTTCAAGCATATCACCAATCATGTAAAATTTCTACTTTTTCTGCTTTTAAATTAATTTCTTACTTTTCTCTGTTTTCCTGTATTGAAAATCAAGTTTTAATGTCTTCAAGCATTACATATTATATTCAAGCATATTATCAATCATGCAAGATTAAATTTTTTTTCATCCTTTGAAACCAACTACATTTTGGTTTATGAGTTTTGTGTCGCAAAATCAGTCGCTAATGCTTTCAAGCATTTTGTGCTTTTAACGGGTTTTTTATATGTATGAACGTATACATATTTAGACATAAAGCTGCAACTATTTTCATGGCAAGCTTAAGTATTACCAAAAAAGAAATATAAAATAGACACACATAAACTTATCTAAGTATTTCGAAAGTAGAAAAACGTGTGCACTTACAATTGTTCACACTTACTTTCGCTCTATGTAGTTGTATTTCTAGTAACTAGTTCTATAATTTTTTTTCACAAATGCCATTGTTGGTTGCACATTTCTTAAGCCGAGAACCCGCAAAAAATTGCATTAACTTAGTCTATGCCTTTTCGCACAATAATAGTAGAAACACACACGTTCTTCGTAGAGTTTTAAGCATTCGTTTCGTTTCACTTTCGAAGCTTAAGCAGTATTCCACAATTACTTGTAAGTTTTAAATAAGTAATGAACATGGCTAAGTTACTGAGAGTGCATGTTTGTTGTGAACTTATAATGTGCTTCTGCTTGCAAAGCTTAAACTTTAAAATGCCTAGTTTGGCAAATAAGAAAAAAAAAATACTTATACTTATAAAAAGTAAATGTGACAATCCACAAAGCACTTACAAAATACGGTATTAAGTTTGGCCGTTATCGGCTTTTGTGGCCTTCGTAGTGTGATTGATGCTTGTAAGTGCTACTGTATCGATAGCTCAGCGCTGTTGGAGGTTGAGAAAATAGTTCTCGGCAGGAAAATTTCATGATTTGTTGATGTTGAGGAAATAGGTTTTCAAAGAATCGCTTTAGGCAACATATCAATTTCGTTATAATGTTCGAAAAGCTGATAGGCGAGTTTGACTACAAATTCATATGAATGATAGAGCATATTTAGGATTGCTTTTAGTTGCTTAAGTATGATTAAAAGTGTTAAGAATAGTCATAAAAACAAAAAAATAAAATCAGTAAGGCTTGAGTTATAATTGATTGAGCATGTTTTTTGGTTCTTGAGCATCCTAGAACATGATTGCACCTGTCAGAAATTGCCAAAAAAAGTTAAGATATCGCCACAATTTTGGTTATGCTAGACAGTGCTTGAAAATCTGACATTTATTTTATTTTATTTTATTTTATTTTATTTTATTTTATGATTAATATGAAAGATTGATTATGCTTGCTATTGCTTGCGAGTGCTTGATGTTGTATGTATATTTTATGATTTTTAGTCATAAGTGCTTTAAATTAAAATGCTGAATTATTAAACTTATTAAGCTATGTTCAAGTATGTTCAATCATATCAATCATGCATGACTTTGTGTCGCAAATGCCTCAAAATATGGAATTAGCTCGCCAAATATATTCAGTCGGCGTCTGGCGTATTCAATCGTGCGATATTTAATCATCAATCATATTCAATCATTATTAAGCTTGTCCTACCATCAACATAATATCACGTATGTATCTTACAATTCATGCGCACGTTATCAAAATGGTACTACACACGCAATTATGTCAAATTTCAAGCAAGTAAAAATTACATTAAAAAAATTTTCAGCATTTATATTTTTTTGCAAATTAGTGTCTTTTTTTGGCTCTTAACTTGCGTTAAATACATTAAATGCTTTTAATCGCAAAAATTTGAATGCGCCATGCTTTTCTATCCCTTGCCGCCTCAACTTGAGCGAAACCATTAAAATTGTCATCAGCACAATAATGTTGCTGCGTTGGAGGCAAGTGAAGATGATGAAAATTTTAATGAGTGCGTTTGTATGGAAAGATTTATGTATGAACTTTGTTGCAAAAAAATAAGAAATACTTAGTTGGTAGTAGAAAGAAAGAAGTAGATTAAGTACAATCACACACGGTAGGCAGGAAGCGACGATAGGTTGCATGAAAATGTCGAGAAAAAAGGAAAGTGGGGTTGTGTTATGTGATGTTTATAGATGGAACATCCGTTGAAATTAAAATCCGAGCTGCTCCTTTTTCAAGGATATCCACATTTTTTGTTTTTTTTGAAAGGATCAAATATTGAGAAAATCGAAAATTCGCCACCGTCCAAATTTTTCCGATTTCAATACATTATTTGGTCGCTAAGGGATACAAAAAAAGGTATTAAAAAGAAAAATGGACACCTGTAGTGGAAAAATCCAATGTGAACAGGACCTAAAGGATAACCACTGAAATTTAAAATAACACAAAAAGTACCCACTTTAATTTGCGTATAACTCCTAACATGTTAACTCTACGTGAAAATTCCTTATAATAGATTTCATTCAGAATAAATAAAGGAATATTTCTTTGATATACAATTTTGATGTACCTGCAGTGGTTAATGTACTTTGGTCCATCTAAAGTGAAAATTTCAAAAAAAGTACGTTTTTTTTATGGTGCTATTTTAAGTTCAAATATTTTTCTAGTTTATGTAAATATTTTAATCTAATGATCCAATTCTCATTCTTACATATCTATACGTTAATATTAAAAAGAATTAGAGCTGAAATACGCGCTAGCTGTGCACGGTGGGCGGTAAGCAACAATAGGTTGCATGAAAATATCGAAAAAACGATCGCCGGCTAAACACTTACGTAAAATGATATTCTAATATACTTCATAAACACACAGCAAGCGTGAATAAAATCTCCAACATTTTTTTTAAACGAAAATTAGTACCAGCACACAGCTAGGCACATATTCGTTGGGCCATCGTTTTTACGATATTCCCATGCAACCTATTGTTGCTTCCCGCCCACCGTGCACAGCTAGCGCGTATCTCAGCTCTAACTCTTTTTTAGTATTAACGTAGAGATATGTAGGAATGAGAGTTGGATCATTAGATTAAAATATTTACATAAACTAGAAAAATATTTGAACTTAAAATAGCACCATAAAAAAAACGTACTTTTTTTGAAATTTTCACTTTAGATGCACAAAAGTACATTAAGCACTGCAGGTACATCAAAATTGTATATTAAAGAAATATTTCTTTATTTATTCTGAATGCAACATATAATAAGAAATTTTCACGTAGAGTTAACATTTTAGGAGTTATACGCAAATTAAAGTGGGTACTTTTTGTGTTATTTTATATTTTAGTGGTTATCCTTTAGGTCCTGTTCACATTGGATTTTTCCACTACAGGTGTCCTGTTTTCTTTTTAATACCTTTTTTTGTATCCCTTAGCGACCAAATAATGTATTGAAATCGGAAAAATTTGGACGGTGGCGAATTTTCGATTTTCTCAATATTTGATCCTTTCAAAAAAAACAAAAAATGTGGATATCCTTGAAAAAGGAGCAGCTCGGATTTTAATTTCAACGGATGTTTCATCTATAAACATCACATAACACAACCCCACTTTCCTTTTTTCTCGACATTTTCATGCAACCTATCGTCGCTTCCTGCCTACCGTGCACAAGGAGAAATTTTAAAATAATATAATAGGAACGCTTTTAAAACTGAAATCACTATAAATGCTTGAATCATGCAAGAAGAAGTGATTTTAGGCACTTAAAAAAATTTCTCTAAAATTTTAGAAAAATTTCCCAAAAAGGAAATTTTTTCCTAAAGGGAAATTTTGAAGTAATAATGGAAAGCGGGAACTATTGTCTGAATCATGCTAGGAAACGCAATTTTAGGCATTTGGAAAATTTTTCCTAAAATTTTTGAGAAATTTCCCTAAAAGAATTTTGCTTTTCATATCGGTAAATTTTGAGAAAATAACGAATAGCGGCCAGAAATGCTTGAAAATCAAAGAAAATGCAAATCTAGGCATTTAAAAAAATTTCCTAAAATTTTTGAGAAATTTCCCTTTAGAGAAATTATGTAAAAATTTTGGAAAATGGCTGCAAATTATGTAGACACACGAAAAGCACTAAACTATGAACAAGTATATACAACAAAAATTCCCTTTAAAGGCAATTTTTTTTCATAGAGAAAATTTTTTGAAGAAAAAACGGAAAGTGGCTACAAATGCTTGAAAATGCAATTTTAGGCATTTAAAAAAATTCACTAACATTTTGGAAAAAATTTCCTTTAGAGAAATTATGTGAAAATTTTAGAAAATGGCTGCAAGAAAAAAAAGCACTAAACTATGAACTAGTATATAAAATTTAAAAATTCCCAAAAAGAAAATTTTTTCATACAGAAAATCTTGAAGAGATAACGAAAAGCGAATATAAATGCTTGAAAATTAAAGAAAATACAATTTTAGGCATTTACAAAAATTCCCTAAAATATTAGAAAAAATTTCTTTTGTGGGAAATTTTGTAAAAATGTTGGTAAATGCAAAACTCTAAAAAACTACGAACTAGTATATAAACTGAATAAATTCCCAAAGGCGAATTTTTTTCATAAAGGGAAATTTTGAAGAAAATGAAAAAAGCGGTCATGAATGCTCGAAACATGCTACAAAATATAATTTTAGGCATTTAAAAAAATTCCTAATATTTTTGAGAAATTTCCTTTTAGGGAAATTTTTTTAAAATGTCGGCAAACGGCTGCAAATTATTTACACACAATTAAAAAACTAAAAATCTATGAAATAGTACATAAAAAGAAAAAAATCCCATAAACGAAATTTTTTCGCAGAGGGAAATATTGAAGAAAAAGCAAAAAGTGCTCAAAAATGCTCAAATCATGCTATGCCAATGCAATTTTAGGCATTCAAAAAATTCCCCAAAATTTTGAGAAATTTCCCTTTCGGGAAATTTTATAAAAACAACGGAAACTTGGTTGGAAGTTATCGACAATAAGAGAAATACTATCGATTTGCCAACTAGTTATATTACTAGGTATAATCCCTCACTGTAGATTTTTTGAACGCGTAAAGTGTTCTCAACTATTTGATAGGTACTAAAGGGCTGCACGAATGGATTCGAAACGACCAAAAAAATATACGCGGCCGTCCAATTACAGTATCTACTTGTTTCTGTCGTTTTAGAATAAGCGCAAGTAGAGCACAACCATAAACAGAACCAATACAATTACTTATTCGTACCGACAATTACATGACCTTAAAAAGGTTCTGCAAATAGTGTACACTACTTGCGAATACTTCGAATATAATCGAAGTGTATGTGTGTGTGTGTGCATATGCATACACACTAGGGCGGGTCGATTGGTAGGTATTAGACCTCTGCACAATACCATTTGCCTCTTCTATATTTGCGAATACTCTATGCATTGTACAATTAGTCACAGCACAATTTCAATGCAGATACGAATATAACCCATACTTTTAATTTGGAATAAAAATACTATTTCTATTTGCTCTGTTGGAGCGATTAGTGTACACTATTCGCCACGATAGAATAGAACATAATAATAACCATGTTATGAAGTATTCACAAAACCTTGTTGCTTCTTTGGTTTGTTTGTTTATTTAATGTGCATATGGCATTAAGGTGGACCAAAAAATAAAAGCCCAACTAACATATGTTCCATTTTTTAATGATAAGAAATGTTTTTCTGGTTCATTAAGAACTTTGATAAAAATTATGTATCATCACTGATATAAAAGGAGAAAGAAATATGGAGGCATTTGCACGACCTCTAAATTTTAATATATTAAGGAAAATTTTAAGTATAGATTTCCGTATTATATTCCAAATCGGGTTGTTCCGCGAATTTCGGAAGAACTTTATTTCCTTCATAAAACCACCTTAATATGACACACATGCGATGTGGCAAGCAAAAAATGTCCTGTTTGTTTATTGAATAGTGTACACTAATCGCTCCAACAGAGCAAATAGAAATAGTATTTGTATTCCAAATGAAAAGTATGGGTTTTATTCGTAGTTGCATTGAAATTGTGCTGTGACTAATTGTACAATGCATAGAATATTCGCAAATATAGAAGAGGCAAATGGTATTGTGCAGAGGTCTAATAGGTACATACATATATCGATTAAAATTCTCAGTGAAAATAATAAAAAAAAATTGTCGCCACCAAAATAAATTAAATACAAGTAAGGAAGCCTAAGTTCGAGTGGAATCGAACATTAGATACTCAGCTGTATGCCTTCATTGTTTGTTTGCGTTTGATGGAAACACGGTGTAGGTATTTTATATAAAGCAAGTGCTGCATAAAGTGGGCGTAGCCGCGCCCATTTTAAAAATTTTTATCAGTCATCTAACTAAGCATATGAATATTATTCTTTGTGCAAAATTTCATTCCTTTATGACTTCTAGTTACAAAGATGTCATGTTACAAATTCCTAAAGGGTGTTAAAGAAATATCTTTTGTTAAAAAGTAGGCGTGGTAATAAACCGATTTCAATAAATTTTTGCGTGTCTATTAACACAAGCTATAAAAGTGTATAAACCAAGTTTCGTTATAATATCTCAATTATTTGTCGAGTTATAGGCTAAGAAATCTCGTATATTCCTTTGTCTAAAAAGAGGCGGTGCCACGCCCATTTTCCAAATTTTTCTATTTTTTGTTTCCGGTCTATTGTGGAACTCATGTCACAAAATTTGAATGAATTATCTTTATATTTGACAAAGATATCGCTTAAAATGTTTTTATTAGGCCACTTAATAATACCCATATATAAAAGTGGGCGTGGTCGTCAACAGATTTCGCTAAAATTTTCAACATGTATTACCACAAGTAATAAAAGTGTACACACCAAGTTTTGTCATTATATATCAATTATTTGTCGAGTTATGGGCTCAGAAATCTCGTATATTCCAGCTTCTAAAAAGGGGCGGTGCCACGCCCATTTTCCAAAATTTTTGTGTTTTTCGTTGTATGTCCGCAGGTGGACTCCTGACATAAAATTCCAATGATATATCTTTATATTTGACAGAGATATCGCTTAAAATGTTTTTATTAGGTCACTTTATAATACCCATATATAAAAGTGGGCGTGGCCGTCAACCGATTTTGACAATTTTTCGTCCAAACATTTGCCTAAGTAAGTATATCACGCGTACCTAATTTCATCGATATATCTTCAACAGTTTCTGAGTTATGGCTCATAAAGCTTTCAATGTTTGCTCCTTAATAAGTGGGCGTGGAGCCGCCCATTTTCCAAAATTTCATCAAATTTCTTCCTAGGGGCCTGAGCTCAACACGTGGGTAAAATTTCATCGCTCCAGCTATATTAGTGGCTGAGATACCAAATTTCCGATTTTTTCTATATACACTGAGAGAAAAAAAATATATGGAGGGGTCAAAGAAATTGTTTACCTATTTTGAACACTACTTTCTTTGTTTTGAGTAAATTTTCCTTAAAACATGTTAAAAGGTTTATAAAATATTGTTGTTACTTGCGTTACCATGGTTTCATATACTTGTTTTGAAAAAATTCATACATTAAAATAATGAAAAATTTTTAAGCGCCATTCCATTCCCAACTTTCCTTGTTTTGAAGACTTGATTTCTTTAATTTTGAGAAATTAAATTCCCATACAAATCCCCATGGCAACGAATTTGTTTGAAAGTTTTTTATGTTTTTTCCACATTTTTGAGAAAATTTACACAAAACAAAGAAAATTTTGTATTGGGACGCGTGTTCAAAATAAGGAAAATTATGTCTTTGATCGAGAGAAATTTTTTTTTTGAGTGTAGGAAAAGTGGGCGTGGTCATGGTCCGATTTCGCCCATTTTCAATACCAACCGTCACAGTCTCGATACCAACTTGTATTCCAAATTTCATCAAAATATCTCAATTTTTGCGCGAGTTAGAGTGTTTAAAGACGGACGGACAGACGGACGGACGGGCGGACATGGCTCAATCGATTTCTCTTTTCACCCTGATCATTATACCTTTCATAAGAATGAAATGGTATTATAACTCAGTGCCAAAAAATTTTTGTCGAAAGTACCAGAAGGAAGCGTGGGGACCCACCAAAATATATACCGATATGATCAGAATCACGAGCTGAGTCGATTAAGCCATGTCCGTCTGTCCGTCTGTCCTTCTGTCCGTCTGCCCGTCCGTCCGTCTGTGTGAACGCAAACTACTCCCTCAGTTTTTGAGATATCTGAATGAAATTCGGAATACAGGTATGTTGTTATATGCAGCTGATCATTTGTCGGAACCGGCCGAATCGGACCACTATAACATATAGAAAACAACCGATTATTCAGATATACATGAAATTTTTGGATGTAATTTGTGCATAACTTCCCCATTTAAACAGCTAAGGACATGAAACTTTGAAGTAGACGTGCCCATTTTGGCCCAAACAAGGTTACCAAAAATTGTCAAGATCGGACCACTATAACATATAGTTCCACAACATCCGATTATTCAGATATACACATTTTGGTGTATAACTCCTCCATTTAAATAGCCAAGACACCATTTTTTCTAATAAATCTTTCCGTAAATAACCCACAGAATTAAAATTATAAATTAAACTTAATCCGGCTATGTACATACATAGGTAGCTTTTCATTTCCCCACTCATGAAAGGTATGAAGTCTTTGGTACGGCCGAAGACAGCCGCGCTTTTACTTGTTTTGATATTAATAAGTCTATATCTAACTCGATTATTTCATTCTGTTACAATCCACCGTTATGTGATTAAAACTATAATACCCTGTGTACTAGTACAGCTGGGTATAAAAATGGTTGAAAATCCGCTGAAAATTCACAATTCCGAATCTTGCATTGTCCAATTCATCATAAAAATGTAAAACATAATTTGTCTGCGAGCAAGTAAGAATACCAGAAAAAACATTCTTAAATATTTATGAGAGCAAAACTTAAAAATACAAGTGGACACATTTCGCGAGTGTAAAAAATAAAAAATAAATAAAACAGCAAAACTGCCCGCAGGCATTTAAGAACCAACCGAAAAAATGTGAAGAAAGAGAAAGAAAAAAAGCGAAAAAATTAAAATGCGATTATTTTATTTGCATGAAAATTAGCTATGTTAAGTGAAAGCGCAATAAATAAAAAAATTGTTGAAAGGAAAAAAAACCATGAAAGAAACATTAAATCACATTTGCTTGTGCCTTCTGTGGCTCGGCCAGCTGGCCGGCGGTAGTCACTGCTGCTTTAGCATGTACTATTTTTATACTCAGCTGTACTAGTACACAGAGTATTATAGTTTTGATTTCCTAACGGTGGATTGTAACAGAATGAAATAATCGAGATAGATATAGACTTATATATATCAAAATGATCAGGGTGAAAAGAGAAATCGATTGAGCCATGTCCGTCCGTCTGTCCGTCTGTCCGTCTGTCCGTCTGTCCGTCTGTCCGTCTGTCCGTCTGTGAGCACGATAACTCGCGCAAAAATTGAGATATTTTGATGAAATTTGAAATGTAAGTTGGTATCAAGACAGGAACGGATGGTATTGAAAATGGGCGAAATCGGACCATGACCACGCCCACCTCCCCTATATAGTAAAAATCGGAAATTTTGTATCTCGGTCACTAATAGAGCTAGAGTGATAAAATTTCACACACGTATTGAGCTCAGGCCCTTATGAAGAAATATGGTGAAATTTTGGAAAATGGGCGGTGCCACGCCCACTTATTAAGGGGCAAACATTGAAAGTTTTATGAGTCATAACTCAGAAACCGTTGAAGATATATCGATGAAATTTGGTAGGCGTGATATACTTACTTAGGCAAATGTTTGGACGAAAAATTTCCAAAATCGGTTGACGACCACGCCCACTTTTATATATGGGTATTATAATGTGACCTAATAAAAGCATTTTAAGCGATATCTCTGTCAAATATAAAGATATATCATTGGAATTTTATGGAAGGTGTCCAACTATGGACGTAAAACAAAAAATACAAAAATTTTGGAAAATGGGCGTGGCACCGCCTCCTTTTAGAAGCAGGAATATACGAGATTTCTGAGCCCATAACTCGACAAATAATCGATATATTATGACGAAACTTGGTCTATACACTTTCACTACTTGTAGTAATACATGTTCGAAATTTTAGCGAAATCGGTTGACGACCACGCCCACTTTTATATATGGGTATCATAAAGTGGCCTAATAAAAACATTTTAAGCGATATCTTTGTCAAATATAAAGATAATTCATTGAAATTTTGTGGCATGAGTTCTACAATAGATCGAAAACATAAAATAGAAAAATTTCGGAAAATGGGCGTGGCACCGCCTCTTTTCAGACAAAGGAATCAACGAGATTTCAGAGCCCACAACTCGACAAATAATTGAGATATTATGACGAAACTTGGTTAATACACTTTTATAACTTGTGTTAATAGACACGCAAAAATTTATTGAAATCGGTTTATGACCACGCCTACTTTTTAACAAAGATATTTCTGGAACACCCTTTGGGAATTTGTAACAAGACTTCTTTGTAACTAGAAGTCATAAAGGAATGAAATTTTGCACAAAGAATAATATTCATATGCTTAGTTGGATGACTGGTAAAAATGTTGAAAATGGGCGTGGCTACGCCCACTTTATGCGGCACTCGCTTTATATAAAATACACCCTATATCGAACAAACGCAAACAAACAATGAAAGCATACAGATGAGTATCTAATGTTCGATTCCACTCGAACTTAGGCTTCCTTACTTGTTTACATTAAATATGAATTTTATGCAAATGCGACGCATGAACAATGAATATAATTAGGCGGATGGCGAAATTTATGTGAAAAAAAAAAAAACGAAAAAAGTAAAAAAATGGCAAGCAAAAAAAAGTGAAAACAAATAAAGTTAAAAGGAATAAGAAAAATTTTATAAAAAAAAAAATTATAAATTTGCATAAACAAGCAGATTTAGTAATATTTTACGCTTAATTTATAGTGCGGTGAATATAATTTAATTTGTTTATTTATTCATATAAGATTTTTTATTTTCGTAATATGCTTGACAACATAATCGCACCTTAAATGAGCAACAAATGAGCGCTGAAGACATGCGCTATAATTTATTGATTCATTTCATTAGGGATGGCAAAAAAAAATGAAATAACCGATTAACCGCTTTTTAGGTTAATCGAAAGCTTTCAATTACACTGCTCTACAGCCAAAAAATACTCTGAACGGGACCATCCTATCTATATGTAAAATCGGTCGCTGATTCCGAAAATCGGGTTCAATTTTAATTCTATGGGAAGGTTTTTGAGATATCGGCAATTTACCGTTATTTGGCCAATGGCTCCACTTAATCCTGAATGTATCTTCAACGTAGTGAGCTATCTTCCTTGAAGTAACACCAAACGAAAGAAAATTAAATTTTCTTTTCATGGCTCCTATAACACTTTTCTCTAACTCTTATAGTTTCTGAAATATTGACGATTTAATTTGAATTTTTTCGATTTTTTACGATTTTTTGAAGAAAGAATTGACTTTGTCAGGCAATATCTTTATAACCAACGTTTTCACCTTCGATTTTACTCCTTTGTGTGAATCTCCGTTCTATTACCAAAAAAATAAGCTATCAACGAAGAAAATCCATGGTAAAATTAAAAAGTTATAGGCGATCAAGTAAATACAGCCAAGTAGCGCAATGCCTCTCGACGGGTATATTGTATGCATGTTGTACCATTATCTACACATCTGCAGTAGCAGCACGTTGGCAGCGCAGTAGATACAAGCCCATTTACGGGTATAACATGCATAGAATATACCCGTGCAGAGGCATTGCGCGACGTGCCTGTATTTACTTGATCGCCTATAACTTTTCCATTTTAGCATGGATTTTCTTCGTTGATAGCTTATCTTTTTCCCAATAGAATGGAGCTTCACGTAAAGGAGTAAAACCGAAGGTGAAGACATTGGTTTTAAAGATATTGCCTGACAAAGTCAATTTTTTCTTCAAAAAATCGTAAAAAATCAAAAAAATTCAAATTTAATCGTCAATATTTCAGAAACTATAAGAGTTAGAGAAAAATGTTATAGGAGCAATGAAAAGAAAATTTAATTTTCTTTCGTTTGGTGTTACTTCAAGGAAGATAGCTCACTACGTTAAAGAGAAATTCAGGATTAAGTGGAGCCATTGGCCAAATAACGGTGAATTGCCGATATCTCAAAAACCTTCCCATAGAATTAAAAATGAAGCCGATTTTCGGAATCAGCGACCGATTTTACATATATATAGGGTAGTCACGTCCAAAGTACAGACAACAAATTTCATTTTGTGATCCAGTGTTATTAATCGCGAATAATTGTGGGAAACAAACCGATTATAACCGTTTTTCGATTACAATTATTCCTTAAAAAATATATATATAATAAACGAAAAAAAATCGTGATTTATTAGGAAAAATCGTCAAAATGACGATAAAATCGTCTATTCGGGAACTGGAGGGAACATTTATTGCGTTTTTTTTGGCTATACTCACAAAACCGTAGGTAACCGAATTCGGACTCGGATGAAAAGGCGGAAATTCTCAATTTCAATTATTTCCTTTCGATTATTTTCGACTTGAGAGGAAAGAGGTTAATCGAAAAAATAATCAAAAGGAAAAAACCGATACATTTTAACTGTTAACCAAAAGAAATTAACCGATTATAATCGTTTTTCTGGTTATTGTTGCCATCCCTACATTTCATATAACTAATGCAATGATGCCCGAACATTTCTTACGGGCGAGCAATGTCATAATTTAAAGAAAAAAAAAAAATATGTTTCCATATATTTGTTTTTGTAGTTTTCTACAACTTCATTGACATCTGGAGAACCCAGTAAAAAAATTAGGACACAAACCAGACTGATGATCGAAATTAACTAAAATTCCTCCTTTGTAGTATTTATATTTATGTTATGCAAACAAAGCTATCGAATATGCATTGGAATATATGTATATATTTTTAATTAATAAAATTAATATTAATATTTATAAATAAATAATTAATTAATATTGAAAAGTGGATTGATTTTAGAAAGCTTAAAAACATCTTTAATACGAGACTTATGGACTTTGGCTACTATTACTGAAATTATTAATTAATTTTCAATGCTCTCCTCTAAATTTTTCAAAATATATAAATAAATAATTAATTAATTATTAGTGTGACAAAATTAAATATCTTTGCCTCCGAGCGTTTATTTTAAAACTTTCGTCAATGTTTTTAGTTACTAATGTTATGTTCAGACACAACCTTAATTGAACATTAAGAGCCTTCGTTCAATTTGCAAGCCTGAAGATTCTCAATTTACCATACAAAAATTTACTAAGTTAATGCTTCATTAGAAATTAATGAGTTCTTAAAGCAGAACAATTCTGCATGCAACCCTGTTAAAAAGGTTGTTTCATAAGCAAAATGATCAGAGAAATGTCATTAGCGTCAGGGTCCACTAAACAGGCTGGTTCGTCAGATCAGCTGAATTCTTGTTCTTCTTCATCGCCTATCAAATTTGTTTTTATTTCTGCGTATTCTATACACGCATTCGTATTTACGATTGGTTAAAGTTGTGAGCTGAATGTCAAATTATTTCGTCCTCCTTACAGTTTTGACATTTAGGTGACGAGAGTTTGAAATTCAGCTCACGGCGCACACTGGGGATTTCGCGGAAAAAAGTCAAATCGTCAACATACTCTTTATGTAATATGCACTGATATTTTGGAATTTTAGACTAAATGGTACAATCAAATCAAAAAGAATTACTACGATCTGACTGCTAGTTTTTTTTATAGCCGTCTCAAACTCAGTACTTGTATGTTTTACCGAACCAACTTAATTCAAACCAGGGATTTCAAAACTAATATTATTTTATTGTGTGAGCTAACGTTTTTCTTTTTATTTTTTATTTAAAGTATGATATTTCAGACTACAAAAATTGAAAACATAGACTCTGCAGAGACTTAAGTTTTGTTTGTTTGTTTATTTTTATGAACATATAACAAAAATCCCTTTTTTCTCCAAACATTTGAACCTGCAATTTTAGCTATACTTTTCTACAGTTGGAAATCACTACTAATACATTGTATCATATCTGTTTTTACAGTTTTAATCAATTTCAAGTGCCACCAGGTGCCACCTCTCAGTTTATTGCATTACACAGTACAACATTTTTCAGCTGATTGATTCGCGACACAATTCTGATGAGGCTATTTTGTTTAACATAACTCAAGCACCACTAGTCGGATTTTGCTAAAACAAATTTAGAAAAATCAAGAATTACAATTACTCTCATCTGTTTATATAACGTTTAGCTACATAAGCAACAGTTTCGCAGCTATAAATAAATGTATGGAGAAAAAAATATTTTTTGCCTAAAAGTAATTTTTTTTTCAATTTTTCTTCATTAAAAAATGGCCAATAGCTCATTTAAATTCACATAAAATATTTTTTTTTTTAATTCATAAAAAATCCAAAGCGTTAAAAAAGCTTAAAGTCCTATTAAAGTTAAAGTAAAGTCGCATAACCTGTGAACAAAATGATAGATAAATCATGAAAATCGATAAACGCGTTTCGCTTTTATTCACAATTAAGTAAAGGTATGAATTTAAAAATATTTTTATTTTTTACTATAGGTCCAAGAGAGCTACACCTAGGGAGTGGCCGATTTCAATTATTTTTGGTACCGTCAATGCGCTTTATGAGGGTAACTGATATGCAAAGTGTCGTAAAGACATCTTACATTTTTGAGCTGAAATTAAAATTTGTATTTAAATATAAGCGTGTATATGGAATTAGCATCTGTGCTTAAAGATGTACACGCGCTGATGAACTCCTCTGACTCTATGCTTGTGTTAGGCGATTTTAATCTTCCGTGCATTTCTTGGAGCGTTTCAGAGGAGAATATTATTCCGAACTCATCGAGATCGGACATGAATAGCTTTTTCGATCAGATTGCCGATCTTTCCCTCAACCAGGTGAACATATTTCAGAATGCGTTCGGGAAAATCTTAGACTTAGTTTTTGTAGATGATAGCTCTAAGTATGTCCTTCACCGCTGTGACCCTCTTGTTCTACCGGAGGACTTATACCACCCTTCTCTAGAGATTACATACGAAATTGTAAACAATATTAATGGCTGCATTTCTAGTTCAGCTAACACAAGTACATATTATAATTTTTCCAAGGCCAACTTTAAAAAACTTAATCATGAGTTAGCTAGTTTAACATGGCCAAAATTTAATAACGATGTCGAGAAAAACGTTTTACTTTTTAATAAAATTATTCATTGCCTATTTGAAAAACTTGTGCCTAAACGTGTTCGTGAGTACAGTGAGCCATTACAACCTTGGTTCACAAAAGAGCTTAAAACTTTAAAAAATAAGAAATCCCGATTTTTCAAATCATACAAGAAATCGGGCTTGCATGCCGACTACTTAAAGTATGCTGAGCTTAGACGCCAATACTTTGTGTTAAATAAAAAATGCTATAGAGCTTATATACGTAAAATTAAGTCTAATTTTATTCGTAATCCAAAATCGTTTTACAGTTTCGTAAACTCCAAGAGAAAAGTTAATGGGTTTCCGTCTGCTATGAGATATCAAGACAATACTTCAAGTGATAGTCAAGAAATTTCCAATCTTTTTGCACAATTTTTCAAACATAATTATTCCAACATAGAAGAACTTCCATTTCGTAACTATCCATATCGATTATATCCTAATACATCAATTTACAAACCATATATATCTGCAGATGACGTGTTATCAGCTTTATTATCATTAAAAGGGTCATTTAGTTATGGTCCTGACCAGATACCAACATGCTTTCTAAAAAAATGTGCCATAAACCTGTTTAAACCACTAACTGCATTATTCAATAGTTTCTTAGAACAAGGCATTTTCCCTATGCTCTGGAAAGAGTCATTCATTATCCCCCTTCATAAAAGCGGGAGTAGGTCCTCCATAGAAAATTATCGAGGTATAGCAAATATTTCGGCTATTCCTAAATTATTTGAATCAATAGTTACCAATAGATTGTCTCATTCAACGTCCTCATTAATTTGTGATTCCCAACACGGTTTCTGTAAGGGTAAATCAACGGTCACAAACCTACTGGAGTTTACCACTAGTGTTTCTAATGGATTTTCTCAAAACTTGCCCACTGATGTTATATACACGGACTTCAGCAAAGCATTTGATAAAGTGAATCACTCGTTGCTGATTCTTAAACTTGATATTCGTGGCTTTCAGCCCAGCCTTTTGCAATGGATATCTTCATATCTTTTAAATAGAACACAAAGGGTGATTTTCAAAAATGCTTACTCGTCTATTATTAATGTTACTTCAGGAGTTCCTCAAGGCAGTCACCTTGGCCCGATTCTGTTTTTGCTATTTATTACCGATATAACTACTACAATTAAACACTCAAAAATTTCATTGTATGCGGACGACGTAAAGCTTTTTAGATCAATCTCTTCATTTGATGATAGAACTTTGCTTCAGGAAGATTTAAATTCCTTAGTTTCTTGGTGTGACACTAACTTAATGCCACTTAACCTCAATAAATGTAAATTCATGCGCTTTTCCCGGAAAACCGTATAGCCAGCTTCTTATGCAATAAATGGCTTAGGCCTCGAACAAGTAAATGAGTTTGTGGATTTAGGTGTAATAATGGACTGCAAACTTAGTTTTAACATTCATATTAATGCTACAGCAAATAAGGCGAGAGGTGTCTTAGCGTTTGTAAAACGTTGGTCAAAGGAATTCAGCGACCCATACATAACTAAAACACTCTTTACAACTTTAGTAAGACCTATATTGGAATATGGTTCCATAGTTTGGAATCCATACTATCAGATTCACTCTGATCGCTTAGAGTCAGTCCAAAAACAGTTTTTGCTTTTTGCTTTAAGAAATTTGCCTTGGGATTCTGGTTACAATCTTCCACCGTATACTAGCCGTTTAAAACTCCTTAATCTTCCGACTCTTGCAAGTCGACGAGAAATGTTAGGGGTAATATTTATCGTTAAGCTCTTGAATGGCTTAATTCTTTCTCCTTTCTTGCTAGCTGAAATAAACTTTAACATTCCTTCTCGTTCAACAAGACACTTCAACCCTATCTACTTAAAGCAGTGTAAATCAAACTTTGAATTAAATGAACCTTTCCGGGGTTTATGTAAGAGCTTTAATTCCTATTCCAGCTTTTTAGATATTTCGGACTCACTTTTCATTATAAGGGAAAAAATACTGTCTTATCTTAACACATAGTAGCGATTATTCTGTTATAATTCTCAAGACTAACTTCAAATGTACTATACTCAGCTGATGATTTTATTTCTCTGTAGCTGAGCAGTTTAACCCTCAGACTACTGGTGACGTGAATTGTCGTTAACGGTATATTGTGGTCTGATAGACCACAAGGTATTTTTTATTTGCAACTACCAAAAAAGTCATCGGATACAACAAATGTTATTTGTTATTTGGCAAATGTTATATTTACGTTCATTTAGCATAAAAACACAGTCCAAATTTGTTAAAGAAATGCATTAATGGGTGTTTTAAACAAGTCCCTAGTTTGTAGGACCTCTTGGCATTTCTTCAGAAACGCATTACGCATGCGTTGGTTTAATGTAAATCACAAACCGTATATTTACATTTAATGCAATGGAATGAGTTTTCCGGTTTCTTTTATCTGCCTCAAATACCAAAATCCAGCCAGAATCTAATCGCAGATGGGGCATAATCGTGATAAATTCGGCTAGGCTTCACGTAACTCCATATGTGGTTTAAACTTTTCCTGTGCTAATTCAATTAAAAATTCGCGTTATTTATCTTTTCCTTTCTTGGCTTCCCCATCAACATCGCAGGTATAATGTTCAGATGAATTTAGAATCATAGACTTACATATTTTTTTGGCACGTAAGGGCAAGACATTTTCGTAGTAACAGAAGATGGTGGACGACTAGAAGAGGTAAGTAATTCTGGTGGAATTAATCTTTCATCCTCACGAATAGTTCCAACGAAAGCTAGGCTTATGTACATTAGCTCGCTAGCGAATTCTATGTTGAAAAAAGTTGCCTTTACAATTATGATATAGGGTTTCAATGCTGTGGTCTGACAGACCACAACCTTGAAAAACGCACATCTTACACAAAATATGCTTTTTTTTTACACAGAAATGAGACTAATATTACATTTCTATACTGAATTAGAAAACACTCATGGAACCTTACAAAGTCATAAAACGGTTTGCACAAAAATGTTAAGGAAAACAAAAAGATGTAGTAAAATTTTTCAAAATGGTCTGACAGACCACAACGCTAGTATAAGGGTTAAGATCTCGACGCTCAACAAACTCCTGCCACTCAACACCCCGGCGTTTTATGTAAATAAAAAATATCCGTACGTCATGCGGGTGCGCCTCTCGTGCGGTCGGGCGGGATTGGAGGGCGTGGGTTATTATTATTATTATTAAAATATTTTTATTTTTTTATTTTTTATATAGGTCCAAGAGAGGTACCTCTAGACAGTGGCTGATTTCAATGATTTTTCGCACCGTCAATGCCTTTCATAAGAGTAACTTATGCTCCAAGTTTCGTGAAAATATCTTAATTTTTTCAGCTGAAATTAAAGTTTTTAAATAGTTCCTTTTTTTCATGGTTCCAAGGGAGGTACCACTAGGAGTTGACCGATTTCAACCATTTTTGGAAATTCTCTTAACTAGCTCATATATAACCTGTGTGCAAAATTTCAAAGCCCTACGACCACTCCTTCAATTTTTTTCCGCAGAATGTATGGAAGCCGACCCACTGTGCGGCGTGTATGTGTGTATGTATCTTGAGCCGACCTTTTAAATGGGCTAAGTAAATTAAATATGTCTGAACACCAAATCTAGAGATGCTCAATCAAGCCTAATTGACTTAATTACATTTTTATATCAGAACATGATATAACGTGTAAATACGGTAGGTGTATAGGGCGTATGAGTAACATTGCAATAATCAAAAGACCGCGACCGTATATTTGCAATTTTGTTAAGATGGTTGGATGTAAATGTTGTACAGACTATAGGGCCAAAATGTTCTATAGACCATTCTAAGCAACTTTGCCCAAGAAACCATGGGTCTTAAATTAATTCCTAGTGCCAGATTTTTAAGATTAAGTTCCTTTAATAGGTAATAAAATAAACAGACAAAAACAATTCGAAATTCTTAACCAAAAGCTAGGGTGCAGCTTTCCGAGTGATTTTGAAGCGCTCAATATCAATCACAGGTTCAAGTTGCCATGCGAGAGATCCGATTTGACTTAACTGACTCATTTTTTTTTTGCCAAAGTTTGTTTCAGTTTATCTGCCAAGCTGTACTGGAATTTGGGTGTTGCATAACTCAAAACACTAATTCCTTAAGCTGTTTAACAAAATGATCTTCATTCTATTAAAGGAATGTTGTAGTTGATTTAAAGATATATGTAAGCAGGATTTCACAAATTCCAAAAAAGGAAGCGCTGCCAAGTTTGCTTCAAACAATTGTGAGTAGTAAACTTGGAAATAAAACATGAATCGACAGAAAATCACACATCGTGATATCAAAGGACGTGTGAAAAACAATCAAAAAGAAAACTAGCTCACCGGTATCAATAATCGCAAAACACAGAAAATGAAATCAGAAAAGTAGGAAGAAGAAGAAGGAGAAGTAGAAGAAGAAGAAGAAGTAGAAGAAGAAAAAGAAGACGAAGAAGAAGAAGAAGAAGAAGAAGAAAAATGCAAAAATAAAGGTAAAAAAACTACTACAGTGCTTATGCTATACAGCCGAGGTTGAGCAAGAGAGCGAGCACCAAAGGAAAATGCGCTTTGTTGCGTTTGCCGCATTTGGCAAACCAAGCGTATGCAACCGAAATGTGCAACGCAAATGAGCACAGAATGTGTGCAAAATAAAATATAAATGCAGAAGAAGAAGAAAAAAACATGCAAAAGGTAAGCAAATGCTTAAACAAGTAATACATAGTTTGACTTTCGCTCCGACCAAACATGTTCGTTTGTCTGCTGTTTGTTCTTCAAACCTTCACTACAAACGCCTATCTGTTATAGTATATTTTACATTACATTTGAGTAAAACATTAAAACTGCTACAATAAAAATGCTCACAGAAGGCCTTATTATCAGGAATTAGCTAAGTTGCATTTTCCATGACGAATAAGCCTTATTATAAGGTATATATACACCACATAAGGCCTTCTTTCACAAATTATTTCAGCCTTATTCCCATGGCGGATACATTTTGGGAATAAGGTATTCTCTCACAGAGATAGAGCGAGAAAGAGAGAGAGAGATGGGGAGAGAGAGAGGGAAGATAGAGTTGTTCCTATAGCAAAATCAGCCTTATTATAAGCCTTTATATGTATGCAAATTTTATCCACAACTTTGCTGGAAATACTTCATAATCCCTGAAATCTTCTGTAATAAAGCTTAAATAAGGCATAGATTTTTTGGTAGGGTAAATGTGTATGTATGCACGTGTTGCAATGTGTAATATGTGTGTGTGTTATGTTGCCGCCTTTTAGGCGCATTCAAGCAAACACAAAACCAGCTCAAACATGCGTTTGAAATGCAGCGAACAAAGAAAAAACAAATATTAAACAAAACAAAAGCAATCGGAAAGTGAGAAGAAATAAATAATAATGAAAAA
This sequence comes from Urophora cardui, assembly GCA_960531455.1. Lineage (NCBI taxonomy): Eukaryota > Metazoa > Arthropoda > Insecta > Diptera > Tephritidae > Urophora > Urophora cardui. Next base: position 17,375,985 of record OY482671.1, on the reverse strand, counting down.
AAACAGAGCCAAAAAAAAAAAAAATAACTGGCCAAACGACGAGCCAGCAGAGGAGAAGAACACGAAGTGCTAAAAACAAGCTGGAAGATAATAAAAGGCACAAGCGATTTCATGCCAAGTACACAGAGTTTCAGCGACTGTCTCTCTTTCCCTCTCCCTTTATCACTTTCTTGTGACTAAAGTAAACATTGATACCAGTTATCTATATATGTATATGTATGTACATACAGACATGCGTTCAAGGATGAGCACTAAAGGCTTGTAAAATTAAAAGTCAAATGATAAAAATTAAAATGATAATTTCTTTGTCATTTGTAAAACAAATATGTATCAAATGAAGGGCAAAGAAATATGGTTTTAATGAGTTATGTACATACGTACATACATATGTATGTATATGGTTTCTATTTTAATTTTGCATTGCGTATGATTTTAATTAAATGGCAGACATCGGTGGTTGGATTTTAATTATTTTGCGATTTATTATAACCAGCAACACTTCATGATTTGAAGTACAAAAAAAATCATAAGAAGCATTTGCAGGTAGAAGATGTAATTTGAGGCTAGATAGTGTCAAAAAAAAAGTTGTAAAAGTCCGCCCTAAATTTGAAGCTTATGCTGAGAGGGTTAAGGGAAACAAAAATGACTTTCAAAAGTGTCTATGTGGATTTTGACATTACACTCTACGTTTGTAAATAAAAAAAGAAGTTTTTCAATTCGCCGCCGAACCTACCTGTTAGATATGCCTTGGTCAAAATTAAAATTACTCAATGTGCTCTCCCGCTCTCTCTCTCATTTTTCGCTTTAATGGAAAAGCAATAGGAGATATTTGGCCGCGTTGATTTTGATCTGAGCGTAAACTGGGCCAATGCATATAAAATAGAGAGAGCGCTTTTAAATTAAAGCGATTCTTCACCTGGTTTACGATATTTGTAAACACGTTTACGATATATATTTCTCTTAACTAAAAACTTTATTTATTAATTATAAACAAATTGAATAATTTAGAGAAAAAACTAGCTGACCCGGCAAACTTCGTTCTGCCCAAAATAGCTTTTTTTATTAATTTCGTTTCAAAAATTGTTATTACGCCGGTATTATTTTTAATAGAAAATTAACGATTTTTCACTACTTCATTGTGTATACAACTTCAAAAATATATGATTTTAGTATTCAGTTTAAGGCTGCACGATACAGAAAATTTTTAGTTTTCTGTTCCGGATATTTATTTTCACTGAGTATTGGCTATTTTCACTAAGTAAGTAAGATTATTGATATAGTATACCTCCATAATGGTTTTCAGGTCCCTCCTCCAACCCTTTTAGATATATTCAGTCTCAAAAGTTTAGTACGTATGGGAGGTGCAATGCCCCATTTTTCGATAAATCTTTTTTTTTTGGGTGAACATGGTATTGATATCGTATATCTGCATAGTGATTTCTATGTACATGCCATGAACGCTTTTAGGGATATTTAGCCTTAAAAATTAAGAACGCATGGGAGGTGCCACGCCCCCTTTTCCCAAAACTACTGTTTTTTTCATAAGCATGCTATTGATATCGTTAATCTGATCAATTTTCAGGTCCCAACCTTAAACGCTTTTATAGATATTCAGCTTGAAAAATTAAGTTTGTATGGGAGGTGTCACGCCCCCTTTTCCGATAACCTACACTTTTATGCGCAAAAATTGTTTTCATATCACATAGCTCTGTACCAATTTCCAGGTCCCTGACTTAAATCCTTTTAAAGATATTCAGCTTAAAAAATTAAGTGTTGTTGGGAAATGCCACGCCCCCTTTTCGTATAACTCCTTTTATTTTGCGTTAATATGGAATTGTTATCGTTTATCTCCACAACAATTTCCAAGCCCCTAGCGTAAACAATTTTACAGATATTCAGCATGAAAAATTAAGTTTGTATGGGAGGTGCCACGCCCTTTTTTCCGATAACCCCCCTCTTTTATGCGTGGGCATGGTTTTGATATCATTTAGCTCTATACCAATTTTCAGCTCCCTACCTTGAACTGTTTTAGAGATAATCAGCTTTAAAAATTAAGGTTGTATCGGAGGTTCCACGTCCCCTTTTCTGATAACCCCCACTTTTCTGAGTGAGAAGGGTTTTGATATCACCTACCTCTATACCAATTATCAGCTCCCTACCTTGAACTATTTTAGAGATAATCAGCTTTAAAAATTAAGTGTTGTTGGGAAATGCCACGCCCCCTTTTCGTATAACTCCTTTTTTTCGATATTGATTTTTTGATGAATTGTGTACCAGTATTTAAAGGTGTAAAAGTCTATTAAAAATATATTGCAAAATTCTTCCGTATTCTTAAAGAAAAAGCATTAAATATAAAATAATCTTTCAAAAGTCTCTATGTTTTATTTATGTATACACTTTCAAAAATCTCTATCTAAAATAAGTGGGTCACTCATACGCCTTGGCACACATTGTTGTCGGTTGTTGGTTTTTTCTAATTTAAAACTTAATATGAGAAATTCACATAGCCACTTTTGAGAGTGAACTACTCATATGTCAAAGTACAAAAATTTTGTTTCATGTAAAGCAGTATCCTATCCTGCTAAAGTGCCATGCTTACGTAAGTATTTGTCTTTGGTTTGCTTTCACATATTTCCACTTTAGTGGTCCATCATATTGCATTTTTATTTACCGCTTTCATACATACATTGTTACAATTTCTATTTTGTTCTTTATCTTTTTGTCTTACTCTTCTTTCACCGCTTCATATTATTTTTTTCATTTTCAGCGCTAGCTCGCCCTCGCCCGCCTTTTGCTCATTCATGCATTTACCGCTTTTATAACCTTTGACCATTCTCTTTATGATTTTGGGAAGTTTTTGAGTGTATTGACTGAAGCAGAGCTGAAGAGCATGCGATCTCTTCATATTTATTCGTTTGTATTACTAAATTTATGTAGGTATTCCTTTGTCGTTTATAGCGAAATTACTGCAGATTAAATGCTAAATACCTTTGCTTTTTAAATCGCTTCTTGTTTATGTTTTTTTTTTATTGTTTATTGTCTCTATAAGTTTCGCTTTTACTGTTCGTTTATATTCCCTTTTTCAAATCTTTTCAACTGTCTCTTGCGCTGCTTATATGGTAAAAGAGATTTACTATTTTAATATTTATGATTTTTTTTTTACTATTCCTTTCATATTTTTTTCTCCTTACTTTGTAGTTCTTAAGCATTTTGTCGTATCGTTAACCAAAAGTAGACGCAAAAATCTTCTTTTTATATTTCAAAACAAAATTCACAAGACAAATTTGTGCAGCGTATGCACCGATTCGTGCATACATATTACTTACGCAACACAAAACTGAAAGACTATAAAAACTCAAAAGGGCGCAAGTAAAGTAGAGATGAGCGAATGAATGTTATAGAATACGTAAAATTTCGTTATGGTAAGTAGAAGCAGATAAACTTGATACAAAGTTATTAAAAAAACGAGCAAAAGCTAAAATGAATTACACAAAAGTTCAAAGTTGAAAATCTATTTTTTGAGTAATTTTCCTCCTTGAACAATTGGACAGATTGGGTCGTATTAATAGAAACCAAGCAAATTCTTTTACTCAACATTTCGGAAATTTGACATTAATTTGTATGAACCAAATTTCAAAATTTGAGTAAAAGGTCTGAAATCTTAAGCAAAAGCAAATGCTTGGCTTAAGCTTTAGCTAAGTCTACTCATTTTATACTGGCTGAAGGAGTGTAACTGAAGATTGCTTTGAGTCGGCAAACCCCAACGTTCATGTCTAATTTTTGCAATTTTTAAATTTTTGACTGAAAGTTTTTTAGAAAAATTGAAAAAGAAAATTAAAATTCAATAAAATAAAATGAAAAGAACAATAAAAATAAAAATAATAAAAATAATATTTTACAAAATGATACAAAAAAAAAAAATAAAATAAAACAAAACAAAATAGAGTAAAATAAAATAAAATAAAATAAAGTAAAATAAAACTCAAAAAAAAAAAAAAACAAAATAAAATTAAAAAAAAAAATAAAATAAATAAAAATTAAAAAAATAAAATAAAGTAAAATAAAATAAAATGAAGCAAAATGAGACAAAAAAAAAATAAAATAAAATAAAATAAAATAAAATAAATTAAAATAAAATAAAATAAAACAAAAAAAATAATATAAATTAAATTAAATAAATTAAAATTAAATAATATAAAACAAAATTATACAAAATAAAATAAAATAAAATAAAATAAAATAAAATAAAATAAAATAAAACAAAACAAAATAAAATAAGAAAATAAAATAAAATAAGACAAAATAAAAAATAAAATAAAATAAAATAAAATAATAATAATATGATAATACAATGGCGCTATTATAACTCTGACGAGTTTTATAAAATATAAAATAAAACAAAAATTCAAATAAAATCAAATAAAATAAAATGAAACAAAATGAGACAAAAAATAAAAATAAAATAAAATAAAATAAAATAAAATAAAATAAAATAAAATAAAATAAAATAAAATATATGAAAATAGAATAAAATAAAATAAAACAAAAAAAAAATACTAAAATTAAATTAAATAAAATAAATTGAAATAAAATAAAACAAAATAAATTAAAATAAAATAAAATAAAATTAAATAAAATAAAATAAAACAAAACAAAATAAAATAAGAAAATTAAATAAAATAGGATAAAATAACAAATAAAATAATAATAATACAATGGCGCTATTATAATTCTGACGTTTTATGGCCGAGCTTCTCTCCCAATTCGAGGTGTGCTCCTTAACTTCGGTTTTTACTACTAAAAAAATAAAATAAATTAATATAAAATACAATAAAATAAATTAAAATAAAAAAAAATTAAATAAAATAAAATAAAATAAAATAAAATAAAATAAAATAAATAGAGCAAACTATAAAAAAATCTGTATGTTGCAAATAAATATTTATAATATTCGAAAAATTCCCGCGCTTATGAGCAAAGGATTTCCTGTGTTGATGTCACCGAGCTGTAGGGACTACTCTCTCTCTCTTAGAGGAAACCTTATTCCCAAGGCTTATCCGCTATGGCAAGTAATAGTATAATATAATACAATTGGCGCGTTTATAACCCTGGCAAGTTTTATGACCGAGCTTCCTCTTCCAATTCGAGGTGGGCTCCTTAACTTCGGTTTTTACTACTAAAAAAATAAAATAAATTAATATAAAATACAATAAAATAAATTAAAATAAAAAAAAATTAAATAAAATAAAATAAAATAAATAGAGCAAACTATAAAAAAATCAGTATGTTGCAAATAAATATTTATAATATTCGAAAAATTCCCGCGCTTATGAGCAAAGGATTTCCTGTGTTGATGTCACCGAGCTGTAGGGACTACTCTATCTCTCTTAGAGGAAACCTTATTCCCAAGGCTTATCCGCTATGGCAAGTAATAGTATAATATAATACAATTGGCGCGTTTATAACCCTGGCAAGTTTTATGACCGAGCTTCCTCTTCCAATTCGAGGTGGGCTTCTTAAGTTTTGCTTTTTCCTACTACGTAATTGGGTGGACCTAGAGTTTTATGCCGGCTCCAAACGCCGATTGCTTTTTTTTGTGAATTGCTGAAAGGTGACCGCTATTTTTTTAAAAACACAATATATAGTTCGGTTATATTTAATTAGAAAAAAATTTTTGGTGTTTGTCCGGACTGCGGCTGGAACCCAAAACCTCTGGTATGGCAGGCGAGCAATCTACCCACTACACCACAGCGGCCAAAAAGGAAATAAGGCTTAGATAATTTTTTATAATAAGTTCTTATGTGGTGTTTAAATACCTTAAAATATGGGATAGTAAAAAGGTGTTAGGCGCTAGAATTGAAACCTTGATATTCGTACATTTCTGTCATAAAAATATTCATCCAAACATTAGGCTGGACTGTATTTTCACCCGTTTGTTTCTTTTGGAGAGCTTCTCAATCTTGTTTAGGGACTCGGAAATATAAAAATTACATACAATTTTGGAATAAACCTTAAATTTATAACGACAAGAAAATGAGCAACACTCTCAATCTTTTTTTTTTTCAGATGATCGCTACATTAGCAAAATATATGTAAAGCCAGCATACTTCTTCTGATCAGCAAATATCCCTCCTGTCCAGCAGATATCCCTCTATTCAGCCGCATTTTTCATCTTTGAAATTGCTCAAACGTGCTTATACTCTTATATGAAACAAAAATAAATTAACGCTTGAATATTGAGCCTGAAAGAACTCGTAAGGGCTCTCAGTGTTTCTCTCAAGCAATTCTTATGCAATTCAATTCTTTTATTTGCCGAATTGATTGCCTTCCTTTATGTACTCTAAAGCAATTCCGTTGGTTGCATTCATTATTTAAGAATCAAAAGAATTACTTTAATTGTTTGAATGTATGCCATGAAATACTTACGCGACCAATTAGTGAATGAAGAAAAGAAAATACTTATGTATGTATGTATGTTCGCCTTACTATCTGCATGACAATAGTGCTGGAAAACCATCGATTGAACTATCGATACTATCGATGGGGCCGATGCCATAGCGATAATCGATGGTTTTTTTTAACCATCGATAGTATTTTACTTGGTACATAACTACAACCTCTGTTAAAAAATTAATCAAAAAAACTGAGATTTATAATTTTAAGGTACTTGATTGGAATATGTAGGCTGTGAGTATATAAATAAAAGACTAGTGAATAATTTTATGAAAAAAACTTGCAAATAAAACGGTTTTTTTTTATTGAGAATTGAGCAATTAAGGTTTTGATTTCGGCTCTTCTATTATTTTGTGGACAACTGTATACGTACAAATGTGTGTATGTACCCAGCCAGCAAAATCATCGTAAACGAGCTCGTAAACTGATGTTTTCTCGAAGAAAACTCTAATAAAATATCGTTTGCGAAATCCGTTTACGATTCGCCTACGAATACTGTTTCGCTTTAAAACGTTCATTGCCTACGAGTGTCGTAAATGTATCGAAAAAGTGCTCGTATATGAATCTTTTTACGTCCGTTTTTTTATCGTAAATGTAGAAATTTTACAAACATACATACTTACTTTTAAAATATTGAGTTTGAAATTTTTCGTTTTCTTTTTTTTTACATGATAGAAAAAAGCTTCTTTTGTTATTGTTTTCTTATTCGAGAATAGCTCGTAAATCGCAATGTTCGTAAAATGTATGGAACCTTGCTGGCTGGGTAGTATTCTTACTTTGAATATATATTGACTTATTTTTTGTATTGAACTTTTTACATAAACTTTGGTTTTCTATTAATTTTATAATATGTTTCTAATAAAAATTTATATTTTTCTTTTAAATATGGGAACGTAAGTACATACATGCATGCATATGTATGTATGTATATATGCATGAAATGTTTGAGTACCAAATTTCCCTTTAACGGGCCACCTACGTACATACACTGAGAGAAAAAAAATATATGGAGGGGTCAAAGAAATTGTTTACCTATTTTGAACACTACTTTCTTCGTTTTGAGTAAATTTTCCTTAAAACATGTTAAAAGGTTTATAAAATATTGTTGTTACATGCGTTACCATGGTTTCATATACTCGTTTTGAAAAAATTCATACATTAAAATAATGAAAAATTCTTTAAGCGCCATTCCATTCCCAACTTTCCTTGTTTTGAAGACTTGATTTCTTTAATTTTGAGAAATTAAATTCCCATACAAATTCCCATGGCAACGAATTTGTTTGAATGTTTTTTTATGTTTTTTCCACATTTTTGAGAAAATTTACACAAAACGAAGAAAATTTTGTATTGGGACGCGTGTTCAAAATAAGGAAAATTATGTCTTTGATCGAGAGAAATTTTTTTTTGAGTGTATATTAAACCATCGATACTATCGATGGCTGCCTTTAAAACTATCGATGGTCCATCGATGGGACCACTATCGATGGTTTTCCAGCACTACATGACAATATACATAGAGTGGACAAGGAATGAGGCTGACTAAACCAGTAAAGCCCACAACTATAAAAGTGGCGCTGATAAAAAAGAAAACGTTGGAAAAAGCAAAGCCTTTAAAAGGAATTAAACATTAAAAAGCAACTAGGCGATAAATATACAGAAAATTAAGAAAGGAATTTGTGAAGCGGGAAACAATAGAGAAACATGAAAAACAAACCAATTATTGTCTGTTTGGCGATGGAAGGCCGCAGTAGTGAGTTTATGCCGGCTTTTTTATGGCAGAAATACACTCGGAGGGTATGATGCCCACTGCCGAGAGGTGACCGCTGCTCTTAAAACCCAAATAATTGGATTTTTATTAATTAGAAAAAAAATTTTTTTTTTGTGTTTGCTCGGACTGGGGTTTGAAGCCGAGACCTCTGACACTGCAGGCGAGCACTCTACCCCTGCACCACAAGTTTACAGTAGTGGGTTTATGCCGGCTTTTTTATGGCAGAAATACACTCGGAGGGTATGATGCCCACTGCCGAGAGGTGACCGCTGCTCTTAAAACCCAAATAATTGGATTTTTATTAATTAGAAAAAAATTTTTTTTTTTGTGTTTGCTCGGACTGGGGTTTGAAGCCGAGACCTCTGACACTGCAGGCGAGCACTCTACCCCTGCACCACAAGTTTACGTTAGTTTACAGTGACTGGCGCCGTTCGTGCGTAACGGAGGCACATATAGGCCTAGTGGTCCGTTGTGATACCACGTCGAACTGTTGATTTCCCCGTCGTATAGGTAGAGTTACTGATCTAGACATTGTCTGGTACATTATTGGCCATATTTATCTGTAAATCAAGCAAGCGGATTCTTCAGCGCATCGACCATTTGCTTTTTTTTTATAACTAAGCTTTCCAAACTCTTATCAGTTTTTGATAAATCTTACAAGAAATAAATCACAGATCGAGAACAGAGAACAGAGTGCAACAGCATTGCTTGGAAGCTTAACGGTTCCAACACGGAATTGCAGAAACTTACTGGTGGTAAAAGCTTTGCTTGGAAAATTTTGATAATGAAGACATTGAAGATGGAGCAGCAGGTTAAGAAGGAAGTGAGCTCACAAGTGGCTATCATGTTTGACTTAGTCTGCAATTCGACTTGCTCTAGGCATCTGTTTTTTCGTCTCCTATTCTTCGCGTTGAATTTTAAGCCTTTTTCCATTGTTTCTATAGAGCACTCACTTCAAAAATTTCAAGTCTAAATTAGCAATGAAAAAAAAAAACGCCGGCCACAAAGCTCTCAAAGCATTTATTCTTAACATCAAATTGATTGGCCTACAATAGATTGAAAAAAAAAAAAACTAAAATAGATCAGGCGAAAAGATTTGAAGATTTTTTATTATATAAGTGGAGGTATTTCACTCTGAATGAGAAACATTCAGCTCTCGAAACAAAGAACTTGCTGGTTGGTAGAAGAAGAAGACTTTGCATAAATGCAAAGCGTGAAATAAGCGAAATGCAATAATTTGAAAAAGAGAAACAATCGAAAATATATAGAAAAACTTTGCAGATAAAAAAAAACAAAAGAAAAACAAAAAAAACAAAAAAAATGGAAAGAATTAGAAGTTGAACCTATTCACAACCAAAACAGCGGGCGGCTGCCACAAAAAGTCATGTTAAGCGCGGATGTTGTCTCCTTCCTGAAAATGAAAATGCAATGACCGTAAAGAGATAACAAAAAAAAATAAAAAAAAATAAAAAAAAAAAAAATACCAGCCACACTAAATGTTTATAGTATAGCTCAAACAAAAAAAAAAAACCATTAAAAATGCATTAAAGTCATTAAGAATTTGTTGCACATTATTAAAGCCGTATAAAACGAAGCGAGAAGAGCGGCACTATAAGCAGATAAGCGCACATAGTTAGAGTGAGACTCTGTCTCATTACAACGCACAAATTAGTGATGGGCGAGTGCGAGCTGTTTTATTCGATTGTCATGATTTTTCCGAAATTTCGTAGGCTCGCTGAAAGTGGTGCCAGATCGAGGAAAATTTTCGCTTTTGACGGATATTTCACCACAAATTGTTTTAATAGAAAATAGGGGATTTTTTTAGTCTTTCATATAAAAAAGGGATTTTTTTGGTACTAAGAAATGCTGGAAGTATTTGTAGCAGAATATCAAAACAAGATATATCAATGAATATAATTCAATATTAAAACCCTGTGAAGACTTTCTATTTGATACCAATATTACCTTAAAAAAATAGAGATAGGTATGGTGATAGAGATAGGTGTGGGGATACGGATAGAGGTAGGGATAGGGGGTTTTTCGTGGCCAATATACATATGTATGTATATAACTTTTATTCAGAGAATTTAACATTTTTTAGTATTCTTCAGTGATTCTACAACGAGACTCTTTCGATTGTTTAAAAATCTCGAACTCGCCCATCACTAGCACAAATGTGTAGTAGTGAAAATAGGATAGATTTTTCAAATTGAAGTTTGCATTTTAAGGAAAATTAAAATTAAAATGCACGTAAAAAATATCTTGTTTTTCGTGCTTATTTTTTTGCTGCTGTGCACAGCACTGTGTTTTTTTTTTTTTTGTTAGAGTAGGGGGAAGTATCGAAAGCCGAGAAGTTCGAGACTTTAAGCCGCTAAACCTAACCTACTCCCGCCAGATTCCATTCCTATAGAACCACCGGTAAAGTATTACTTCGTGTGAGGGCGGAATAGACTGAATGTCTTCTTTCAACGGACATGACTACTAACGTCTGCCTTGGTCAGAGTATTTCAATTGGGCTATTATTGACACTGCCTCGTCGCTAGCTGCCTCCCACATGACAGAGGACTGACACATAAGCGTAGTCAAGTTTTCCACCGAAACTCTTGTTCCCACGATCTCGTTCAGCCATGATTGCACAACTGAGAAACGTGGGAAATGAGAAACGCATGTTCTGCTGTTTACATCATTGCAGTTACACCGGAGATTTTCTAGGCGCTTTGCAACTCCAGCACTGTGTCTGAGCATACATACATACATATGTACGTACGTATATCTGCAATTAATTGAAATTTGTAAAAAGTGAAAAGTACATACATACATACATATGAACACACATATGAAGAACACAATTTAAGTGCACTCATGAACATAAAAATCTCCCATTTAACCACATTAAAGTGCAAAAAGGGTAGCGTAAGTTGCACTTGGATGTGCCATAGACGCCACGTAGCACACTTGCTAAAGGCAAAGGCAGCTCAGAGAGATAATGAATTTGTGCGTACTCATCAGCTGCTGGACAGACAGGACATGAGATTCTTTAAAACGGAATGGAAGTACACAATTAAATTGCTAGTTGGCGAAAGTAAAACACATACTTACATATCGCGTACCATACGAAAACTAACATATTTAAAATTTCTGGCGAAAGCTATCGAAAAAAAATTCTGTACGAAAACTAACATATTTCACTTTTGGCTGACGAAAATTAACAAAATCGACTTTTGGCTGACGAAAAGTAACAAGTTCGACTTTTGGCTGACGAAAAGTATCAGTAATTATATACACTGAGAGAAAAAAAATATATGGAGGGGTCAAAGAAATTGTTTACCTATTTTGAACACTACTTTCTCTGTTTTGAGTAAATTTTCCTTAAAACATGTTAAAAGGTTTATAAAATATTGTTGTTACATGCGTTACCATGGTTTCATATACTTGTTTTGAAAAAATTCATACATTAAAATAATGAAAAATTCTTTAAGCGCCATTCCATTCCCAACTTTCCTTGTTTTGAAGACTTGATTTCTTTAATTTTGAGAAATTAAATTCCCATACAAATCCCCATGGCAACGAATTTGTTTGAAAGTTTTTTTATGTTTTTTCCACATTTTTGAGAAAATTTACACAAAACAAAGAAAATTTTGTATTGGGACGCATGTTCAAAACAAGGCTGCACAACGATATCAACAACAATATTTTGTTTTGTTGAATATCAAATAAAAATTAACAAAAAAATTTTGTTTTGTTGAATATCAAATAAAAATTATTGAAATTATTTCGTTTCGTTGATTATCAAAAAAAAATTATCAAAATTATTTTGTTTCGTTGATTATCAAAAACAAAATAATAATAAAAATTTGTTTCGGGCTTACGGCTTCATTTTACTTTGAATTTTTATTAACGTAATTTTTTTTTTTTTTGATAATTTTTTTTGTTGGCTACCGAAACAAAATTTTTTCAATATTTGTTTTTTGATAATCAACAAAACGAAATTTTTTTTCATATTTTTTTTTGATAATTATCAAAACAGTATTTTTTCGTTCGGCACTTAACGTTAAAATTTTTCAAAGTTGAATTGAAAACAAAATATTTTTTCGGTTATTGATCAAAAATAACGTTAATGTGCAGCCCTGGTTCAAAATAAGGAAAATTATGTCTTTGATCGAGAGAAATTTTTTTTTTGAGTGTACTGTTTTTACATTAAAATTGTTGTTGTTTAAACGAAATTGATAGTTTTCGTCAGCCAAAACTCGATTTTGTTACTTTTCGTCGGCCAAAAGTCGAACTTTTTACTTTTCGTCAGCCACAAAAAATATGATGTTAGTTTTCGTATGGTACGACGATATGCGGACGTTCCCTGTAGGGAAAGTCACTAGTTCCCAACTAGGTCGCTTCTAGTGCATTTTTCGCAACTACTAGTGCGAGCTAAATCTCTTTTGCATGTTAGCAACTGGCAAATTTAGCACGGCGATGTCGTAGGCGGTGTCCATTGTCCACCTCTGCACTACTGTTTCGATAGTTTCGATAGTTAGTTAACGCTTCAGATTTGAAATTGAGCGACCGCGGTTCGATTCCTATCGATGTCAATATTTCTTTAAGATTGATTTTTTTTTATTGAATAAAAATACAAAATAAAATATTGGAGAATTAAACAAATAACAGCTATTTTCACGAAAGAATTTAAGATAAAAATAATTTTTTCGCTGTAAGATTTCATATAAGGTTCAATTCAAAAAAATTAAATTAAACTTAAATTCTTTCGTAAAACTGACTGTAAGAAAAATAAATTCCTGGGTATCAGAAAAACTAATCAACTAGAAAAACTAATCAACTAGAAAAATTAATCAACTAGTATTTTCCTAGGACTTGCTCAAGCAAATGCCAACATTTCATTTCATAGATGCAAATAGAATACTCTTTATATAATAGGCTTCACCAACCATCTGAGAATTGCAGAAATATTTATACAAAGCCGACGGCAATTGAAAGAACGAAAAATTTTCATAGAATTTTTATCACTTCGAAATTGCATACGATTCAAAATGTGTCGTATAATGGTCACTCAATTCACTTCTTCCGCTAGTTCACTTTTGACACCTTTTCGCTAGTTCGGAACTAGAAAGTTTACTCACTACTTGTTGAGTTCCCTGCAGGGTTACCGCTATCTGCCACTCACACCACTTCACCATTCCCCATTGAACATTTAAAGTTAGTCAAGCAAAAAACAAGAACCGTCTGCTATTCATGCAAATGAGTTAAATGCAACTGCATACAAATTCTGTATCTATAAGATGAGTATGTTGAATAAGAGAAGCAAAAGCAAGGGATAAAGTATGTAAGGAGAGGAAAAAAAATTCATAAAACTTGTGTGTTGCAGTAAAAGGTGTAATGAGCTGCCGCAAGAGATGAGCTGTTGGAAAAAGTAGTTAGTAGCAGGAGCAGAGTAGGAGCAGCAGCAGCAGCGTCAACAGTCAGCAATGCAGTAAATTCCCAGGTGGAGACAATATAAAAAAGTGTTGGTGCATATATGTATGTAGTAAAAGGTCTGATGTGGTCAAAGTGTGTGAAGCGAGCAAAATATGTACGTAAGCTTTTAAAAGCTGCCAGTGCACTTAATGATCTTAATATCATAAAATGGTAGGTGAGAGGTAAGCTTTGGAGTTCAGGTTGGTTTTCCTTTGGCTTTTTTGGGTCTTCTTCTTCTCTTTTTTTTGTGCTTGATCCTTTACGAAGACATATTGACCATTGGACAGCAAGTGCAGTAAATAACTTCTATTTCGAGACTCTTATAAGACTTGGAGTCGAGCTTCTACAGCGGCCGCGAGAAAAATTTGAAATGAAGTTGCTGACTGGACAATGGACCTCCGTATCTCCTACCCGATGCCTGGTCCTGGTGCTTGCGCCAGGGCAGACTGCGCGTGGGAGACCGCGGAGGACTAGTAAAGGCTGTTGTTCGGCCGAGTAGGTCCCTTAAAGGCGCTGAGCCAAGGGGAGGGAAGGTGGAAGGTATCCTCAGTGATGGTCCGAGTTGCCTGGCGGAAGGCATAAAATGCATTTATTTTGTTGCAGCAACAACATATCGAAAAGGCCCTTCACTACAGGGAGTGCAATTGGTGCTCTGAAAAAAAACGTTGTAAATCTAAAGACTCTCGCTGTTAAATCAACTACTTTCCGCAGTTGAAATGTGCCCAACAACGCTCCGTTGTTGTTTCAAAGGTGCGAGCGTTGTTGATTTAAGTCAATAACGGAGATTTTTGGAAAAAATTTTCACCTAAAAATAAATTTTTGTTTGCATTTTACTCTTCATCTTCTCTCCGCCCGGGTCCCAACTGCAATTATGTAGCCTCCGCTTGTTCTCCTATTCTTCTCTCCTTCTTATCATTCACTGGTTGCTATCTTTATTTCTTATTCTGATTTTTCTTCTTTATTTTATATTCTCCTCCGGATTCGAACCATGACATCAACCTGAAATTCTATCCAATCATCACATAGTGCAACATTTAACATTATATTGAATTTTAGTAACCTATTTATATTTCCATTTCCTAAAAAGGAATCTATGAATTATTTGAATCATTGTAAAAACAAAATTTAATACTATTTGTTCTCATTAGTTTTGTTTACAACGGAAACTGTTGGGTCAAATACTTTTGCCTTTAAATCAACGACGGGGAGAAAGTTGTTGCTAAAAATAAACTTTTTTTGGATCTTTCTATTCATCTTCTCTCCATCATTATTTTTTTGTTGGTTTTCTCACAAAAAAATATTTTCTCACAAAAAATTGTTTAAAGGCAAGCAAGTTTTTGAAACAACAACGCCCGTTTTTGAATAAATTGTTGGATCAAAAACTTTGCTGTAAAAACAAATACTTTTGCTGTTGAATCAAAGACGGAGATTCAAAAGCCGAAAGTTGTTGGTTTAACTACGGGTATTTTTTTCAGAGTGTCTTTCTTGATATTTCGTGCGCCTTTAGCAACGTCTCTGCTGCGGGGCTGTTGGAGAGGCTCGAATGTATCGGAATACCCGCAAACATTCGGCGCTTTATCGAGGACCTTTGGTGTTGTCAGACGGTGACGGGTGGGTGGTGGCTTTCGACTATGTCAAGGAGGGTGTGAGGTCGGTGGATGGGTGGCGCCTTTCGATGATGACAAGGAGGGTACTTAGGGTCACCCCACAAGTGGGGGTACTTTCAACTCCCTGTTGTGGAATCAAGTGGTCAACAAATACTCTTCATAAATACACAAAATGCTCTTCGGAAAATACACAAAATACTAAAACTTGCAAAGTTTTGCATTCCAAGTTTAGTATAGTGCCTCCAATACGATGTTGGTAACACTAAGCACCCTAGGTATGTGGTCTATGTGAATGATCACTTTATCCGGCCAACCCAAACTAAGCTGACCTATGTGTAAGGCCTCTTTAATTTGCAAAGCAGTTAGCGAGTTCAGAGGAAGGTAGACGTTAGCCGTCCTGTCTATTGTGTGAAGACGTAAGATCTTAGCGGCTCTTCTACATAGTAATACCTGTTCGTTGCTTCCGTAGAAGTGGCTTCGGGGGTGCATAGATTAGGTTTAGCGTGTGAAAGTCTCGCACATCGGCTTTCCATATTTTCCGCTACTAAAAACAGAAAAAAAACTTACGTTTGTATTTATTTACGTTTGTATTTATATGGCCGTTTTAACAAAGCTGACGGCGGTGGTAGCTCAATGGAATAGACATTGGACTACCAATCGAACGACTTAAGTTCGATTCTCGGTTGAGGCCGCTTGAAGAAGTCTGATGAGGGGATGTGGTGGTCTCCGAAATGGATCCATAACTTCTACCAAAAACATTTTTTCAATTTTTCTTCATTAAAAAATGGCCAATAGCTCATTTAAATTCACACACAAAAAAATATACTATGCTATTGTACAGAACATTTGACTAAGTTTTCTTTTTCTTAGTTGGTTAAATTTTGCTCGCTCAATGAATCATATGTTTCATTGTATTTATACTCAGCTGTACTAGTACACAAAGTATTATAGTTTTAATCACATAACGGTGGATTGTAACAGAATGAAATAATAGATATAGATATAGACTTATATATATCAAAATGATCAGGGTGAAAAGAGAAATCGATTGAGCCATGTCCGTCCGTCTGTCCGTCTGTCCGTCTGTGAGCACGATAACTCGCGCAAAAATTGAGATATTTTGATGAAATTTGAAATGTAAGTTGGTATCAAGACAGGAACGGATGGTATTGAAAATGGGCGAAATCGGACCATGACCACGCCCACCTCCCCTATATAGTAAAGATCGGAAATTTTGTATCTCAGTCACTAATAGAGCTAGAGTGATAAAATTTCACACACGTATTGAGCTCAGGCCTTATGAAGAACTATGGTGAAATTTTGGAAAATGGGCGGTGCCACGCCCACTTATTAAGGGGCAAACATTGAAAGTTTTATGAGTCATAACTCAGAAACCGTTGAAGATATATCGATGAAATTTGGTAGGCGTGATATACTTACTTAGGCAAATGTTTGCACGAAAAATTTCCAAAATCGGTTGACGACCACGCCCACTTTTATATATGGGTCTTATAAAGTGACCCAATAAAAACATTTTAAGCGATATCTCTGTCAAATATAAAGACATATCATTAAAATTGTATGGCAGGAGTCTAACTACGAACATAAGACAAAAACCGTAAAAATTTTGGAAAATGGGCGTGGCACCGCCTCTTTTTAGAAGCAGGAATATACGAGATTTCTTAGCCTATAACTCGACAAATAATTGATATATAATGACGAAACTTGGTGTGTACACTTTTATTACTTGTTTTAATACATGTTCACAATTTTAGAGAAACCGGCTGACGGCCACGCCCACTTTTATATATGGGTATTATAAAGTGACCTAATAAAAACATTTTAAGCGATATCTTTGTCAAATGTAAAGATAATTCATTAAAATTTTGTGGTATGATTTCTACAATAGACCGGAAACAAAAAATAGAAAAATTTTGGAAAATGGGCGTGGAATCTACGAGATTTCGGAGCCCATAACTCGACAAATAATTGAGATATTATGATGAAACTTGGTTTATACACTTTTATAACTTGTATTAATAGACACGCAAAAATTTATTGAAATCGGTTTATGACCACGCCTACTTGTTAGCAAAGATATTTCTGGAACACGCTTTGGAAATTTGTAACGTGACATCTACTGGAAGTCATAAAGGATGAAATTTTGCAGAAATAATAATATTCATATGCTTAGTTGGATGACTGATAAAAATTTTGAAAATGGGCGTGGCTACGCCCACTTTATGCAGCACTCGCTTTATATAAAGTACACCGTGTTTCCATCAAACGCAAACAAACAATGAAAACATACAGCTGAGCATCTAATGTTCGATTCCACTCGAACTTAGGCTTCCTTACTTGTTTTTTTTTGTGTATTTAACATTTGTCGGCAAATATTATTAACTAATTTCCTGCTTGTCCTCGGAAAACTTTGCCGCTTCATCAATTGAACTTAATACATATACGTTGAAATATACTTTCAACCCACAAATACCTTATTGTTAATTTGTTATAACTTAGGGCAAATCGTTAATGCGCATTGAAGCATACTTTTATGGGCTAAATAGGTAAATGAACTGCAGAGTGAGAGAATGTGATGTGACAGAAGGGATGTGGTGACAAAAATTTATTGCCATAAAAGAAGAGACATGAAAAAGGGAAGGAGAAAAACTTGAAGTACTTGGAAGGCAAGTTTACTAAACAAATGCCGAACAGCGGAAAGTTCAATGGTACCGAATACCAACTCTTCCCATACCACTACCACATTACTTCCTAGAACTGTTTACGTAACAGTAAAAGTAACAGTGAAAGTAAAAGTATAAGTAAAAATAAAAGTAAAAAAATTATTGTGTGAGGACCCCAATCCTGAGGAGTTGGAGTCCCCCACAATAACGTACATATATTCATACATGAAGTCTGACCCAGCCTAATGCGATCGTCAAACTGGCACACATACATACATATATATATATAACATGAATTTACTTACGTATATATATGTACATACAATTTGGATTTTTTACATTTATGAAATCTGACCCAGCCTAATGTACAAATAGAAATTAGCATACATACATACATACATATGTATATATATACTTATATAACTTGAACTCACATATGTACGTATATATACATATGTACATATATACAATTTGGAGTTATATACATAAGCAGTATATACATAATCATACATAATTTAAATATAGTACATACATATATATGTACATATTAAGGTACATATGCATATACATATATACACAGTCTAATAATTAAAATTAAAGTCTTTCACCCCAAAAAATGTCCCGTAAACCAGATAATGATGGCTTATCCGCTTACCTTTTGAAAAAGTGTTGTAATGCTCTTGCGAGTCCGCTCCAATATATCTTTAATTATTCGTTAAAATCCGGGATCTTTATCGAGGAATGGAAGCTCACTTTTATTACTCCAATTTTCAAAGCTGGCAATAAAAGTAATATCTGCAATTACCGTCCGATATCAAAGATTACAACCATAAGTAAGCTCTTTGAATCCATTGTAAAAGACAAACTTTTCCGTAGTGTCAAAAATTTAATTTCTCCCCTCCAGCATGGTTTTATGCCTGGCCGATCAACTGTTACAAATCTAACAATTTTCTCCGAATACTGTGTTTCATCATTTCAAGAAGGCTACCAGGTTGATGCTATTTACACGGATTTTTCTAAGGCGTTCGACAAAGTTTGTCATTCCCTCCTTATTGAAAAATTATCGAAGTTTGGTATCCACGCAAATTTACTACGTTGGTTTGAGTCTTATCTTAAAAACAGATTAAGTTTTGTAAGCATTGAGGAAGCACATTCAAGACCTATTGTTGCCACTTCTGGTGTACCACAAGGCAGTGTGCTTGGGCCACTCCTTTTTGTTCTTTTTATAAATGATATCGTATCTCAAATAAATAATGCCCACTGCCTTTTATTTGCAGATGATATGAAATTATTTTTAAAAATACGTGACTTGCGTGATGTTGATAAACTCCAAGAGGATATCAACTCTGTTAATAATTGGTGCACAAGAAATCTTCTGTTTTTGAATATTAACAAATGCTCTGTGGCAACTTTTTCTAAATCGAATACGCCGATACCCACGAGCTACTTTCTCTCTAATTCACGACTTAACTTTGTGAAAGAAGTAAAAGATTTGGGAGTGATTTTTGATACGAAATTTTCTTTCGTACCTCATGTGAATTTCATACTACCGAAGGCATACTCACTTCTAGCCTTTATACGTCGAAATAGCTCAAACTTTACTGATCCTTACACTTTTAAGTCTCTATATACCAGCTTAGTTCGTTCAAGGCTTGAGTATGCTTCGGTTATATGGAACCCAGTTTACTCGATACATGCATATCGCTTAGAGCGTGTTCAAAAGGCATTTATACGCTTTGCTTTACATCCCCTAAAATTTAATGAGCCCATCCCATCTTACGAATCCCGCTGTATGCTAATTGATCTTAAAACATTAGAGAATAGAAGAAAGATACTGTCACTTTCTTTCATAACTGACATCATTGTTGGAATTATCGATTGCCCGCATCTGCTTGGTTTAATTAACTTTAATGTACCGTCAAGATTGCTTAGGCACTCTTATCTTTTTAATATGGGAGTTTGCCGTACTAATTATGCTTTAAATTCGCCAATAAACAGAGCGTTAACTGAATTTAATAGCCTTGCGAAGAAATATGAAATTGATTTTGGGCTTGGAAAAAATTATGTTAAATCTGTTTTAATTCAAGCTTATCGCTAATATAGATACCGTTAAATTATATTAAAATATGTAATTGTAAACATATATTCTTTGTAACTTAGGTTTTTTTTTTTTTTAATAGTCTGTAAGAACTGGTTTCATAGACGAAATAAATAAATAAATAAAATTAAGGTTACTAAACTTTAAACGTTTAACATATGTACACACAAACAAACATGTATATTTTACATTGTAAAATATAAGCATATGTATGTACACTCAACTGCACACTCATTGAACCATAGGCAGCCGGCCAGTAAGCGAAGGTCGCACAAAGAGGAATACGGTAAAATGCAAGTGCACAGCGACATACATACATACGTTAATATTAGAAATCAGTTAAGTTAAGAATACATATTTATATTAGAATTAGCAACAAATGTAAAAGCTACGGGAATTTAGTGCAGCGATAACTGTCCGCCGCTGTCAGGATTTTTGTATAAAAGGGCGACAGCATCCTGTGGAAAATCAGTAGGAGTTAGGCAAGCGTTAGGTATACTTGTCGGTGGCATTAACACACCGACAAAGGAGTACACCTGGGGGTCTTAACACCCCATCTGTACTTAGAATTATATTATTATTATTTGGTAGCTTACGTTATACATTTAGCACAGGAATCAGAAGCAGGTATATTTGTCGGTGGAATTAACACACCCACAAACGGCGCACACCTGGAGGTCCTAACACTTCATTTGTGTGCAGTTATATTTGGCAGGCGGTTTCCACCTCTGTCAACGGAAGGTCAGCGGGCGGGTAAGAACACCTCCGCTACCTTTATACAGTCGTAGGAATTTTTGTAGGGAATAATTTATGTTTAAAGAATATATTAATAAATGAATTTTATAACGTTCATGAAAATAACTAAAATACAGGGTTTTCTTTAATTGGGAAAACTAGGAATTCTTATAATTTCAGGAACCCTGGACGGACTGCGCTACCCCAGCAAACCCAAAGGAAAAGTCCGTCACAATTGCTGTTTCATTTTTTTCATCTAGTTACGCATAATTGAATAAATGTCAAACATAAAAGAAAGCAATAGCAAAAGCTGTGAAAAGTTAGGTATACTTTTAGGCGCTTGCAAGCACAAAATGAAGGCAAGTGGCTTTAATGTAGTTACAACTGGCTTAAATGTAGTAATAAATCACTTACTAAATTGGCACTTGCAATGCAATAAACTGCAAAAAAAAACGCTCCTATTCCCAATAGGCTTAAATAAAGCGCTTTACCAATAATGACGTGTATACCTTCGGGCGCAACAAGCAAACTGCTTAGCAAACAAACTTAATTTCCCTCACTTTGCTAAGCTTATAGTAACTATTTTGCTTATGTCACTGCATAATAATACTTAATGAAACACAAAAGAAAAATGATGTGTATATTATGCAAACTTTTATAATTTATACATATTGCTTAGCGCCTAAAAGTATATAACAATTTTTCTAAAAAAACTTAACTAAACGTAATAAATTTGCTATTTCGTTAAGAAAAGGCGCCTATTATTGCCAATAAAACTTTGTGAACAATTTCAAAAACGAAACTTGAAAAGGACGCGCAAAGCGGAAGAGAGAGTTGTCGTGGAAAGTAGAGGAGAGCGGCTAAAGAGAGCATGTTCTATGTGTGCTAACTAGCTAACTGGCTAGATATATATTCGCCTTTATGCATAATTTATGTTCACACATAAAATTCCTCATATTATATACTATCACTCACATTCATCTCTATAGCAACTATCATTCGGCCGAAATGCGGTGCTAAACTGACTAAGACTATTTCGGTCATTGACTTTAGTTTACTTTATGGATTTACTAGCTGGACCCGTGCGCATCTTGCGCAAAAAATAACAAAACATACGTGGCGCCAGTCGGTATGGTTTGTGCTGTCACGCCCATTTTTAAAAACTTATTATTTATTTGGTTTGGTGGAACTTTCAATGAACTACCTATATGTTTGACAAAGATATCGCATAAAATGTTTTTATTATACCTATATAGGTGTGTGCATTATATTTTTCTATATTTTACATATATTTTATGTACATATATGTGGTCCCTGCCGACTTGGGTAATATTTTTCCACACGTTTGCCTTGGCAAGCAAATCAGTGGTCGAAGCTTAATCGATTTATCTGCTACAGTTCCTGAGTTTTGACTTATAAATCTTTGAAAATTTGCCCCTCTTGGCCCATTTTTTTAAATTTCAGCATATTTCCTCATAGCGGCATAAGGTCATTACATGGATGAAATTCCATTACTCGGGCTTTATTAGTGACGTGTGTTTTACGTGTTTTTCGAAATACATACATATGCCTTATTTTCAACCCCAACCTTCTCTGTTCCCATTAGAATCTGTGTACCAAATTTGTATTTAACACTGCACTCTTGTTAGAATAAAATAATTCTGAAGGCATAGTTTTAGGCGCAAATCATTTAGTTTAAATTTAAACATTTTATTTTTGCAAAATACTATTTAAAAAAGTACCACGCCCAATAAAACACCGTTTCGCATGCATAGCTAATTAATACCTTTAAAACGATGCCTTACTTATTAATTTTGGTAAATTATGTAAGCAGAAAAAAGGATATTTATAAAACACCAATTAGAAATAATATATATGATATATGATAATCTGTTCGTATGCCCGTTAGGCCGTCTCGCCTTATAGGGACGCAAGAAAAAAGTTCGTCGTACGCTCCCGCATACCCCAATGACCCCAATGGCGCACATAGGATTAATAATATTCCATAGTATAAGCCGCTCTTTCAAGCCAAAGACATTGGTGTATTAAACTTAAAGATGGGACTATAAATAACGAAGATATGAGAAAAATAAATTTTAGCGACACCTAGCGGCGTTCAAAAAAAAATTAAAAAACTTTTCCGGAAATGTCTTCCAAAAAGACATCATATGCGGGGGTGTATGGCGAACTTTATATTTTGCGATACGGTATAATGCCCGTATGATGCGCTCGCTTGAGTACAATTTTCTAACTCTGTCTGTTTGTCTTTCAAGTCTTATGATTTATTAAGTATGTAGATACTTGTATGGATGCAAAGTATTTATGTGCATAAATTATATCTAATTTATTTGCTTACATAAAAAAATATGGCTTATTAATTTGGATTTGTTTTAAGTATGTGCACAATTCCTTTTCATTGTAGTCTAAGTTATCAACTTAAATAAAAGTTAACTGCCTATGAATAATTCATATTTGTATCGCAACGAAAATAATACGTAAATAAATCCTTATTTAAGGTAAGCAACTTATTTAGTAATTTACGGTAATCAATCAGAGACCACATATAGTCCTTAAGTGTTGCCAATATCGTATTGGAGGCGCTATGCTAAACTTGGAATGCAAAACTTCGCAAGTTTTAGTATATTGTGTATTTTACGAAGAGTATTTTGTCTATTTTACGAATAGTATATTGTCTACTTTCCGAAGAGTATTTTGTTGGCCACTAGATTCCACAACAGCGATGAGAGTATTGTGTGGTGTCCCAATGTGCCCTCCTTGACATCGCATCGTCGAAAGGCCCCACCCACCCGTTACCGTATGACAACTCAAAAGGTCCTCGATGCAGCGATGAATGATTAGGGGTCTTCCGATCCATTTGAGTTCCTCCAAAAGCGTCGCAGCGGAGACGTTGCTAAAGGCAGCCGAAATATTAAGAAATACACCTATCGCACTGCCTGTAGTGAAGGGCCTTTTCGATATGTGGTTGTTATTGTTGTTGTGATTCTTTATTCTGTTCATCCTCCATCACGACAAATTAAATGCATTTTATGTCTTTCGTCAGTCACCTCGAAGCATGACTGAGGCCGTCTCACACCTCCCCTCATGGCACGCGCCTTGAGTGGATCTACTCGATCGAACAACAACCTTTGCTAGCCCTCCGCGGTTGGTTCCCCGATTCTAGATTTTTCGATATTTCTCATCATTCCACACTAATAGTGGCGCTTACTTGAAAGCTTAGGTTTCCATCTAGTTTGAGTAGCTCAGTTGCTGTGTGAGATTATAAATATGTGGACCTTGGTTTGCCACCTCGTCCACAGTCTATGTAGTTGCTCACTTAATATTAAGAATCGTGGTTTTGGTATCGACTTTTTGGGTATCTCTTTACAAGCAAGCAGCTTCGGGTAAGTAAAACACATGCAATGAGTCACAGCAAGCAGCTTCGGGTTAAGATCTCAACGAGTGCAACAAAAAAAACTTACACATTTGAGTGCCTTAACAGTTAACACACATCAGCGCCTTAAGCGGCAACTCCTCTGACATTCGACTGTCAGCATACAAAATATCAAAATCGAATTGACCAAAAACAAAAAAAAAAAAAAAACAAACACAAATCTGAAGTATCCATTGACAAAAAGTAGGCAAGAGAGTATGAGGGTGAAGTTCAGAGTGAGCGAGTGAGTATATGGACTGGAATAAAAGATTGGAAAATCTAATTCCCTAAAGTGACATGAAATCCCTTTTTGCATTGAGAAAAATGTTGGGGAAATGAAGCCCGTACCAAAGCATTGGATTGACGAAACCGATGGTGCAATGAATGCCAATGAATTGAAGAATAGGCAAGCGCACAAGAGAGCAGTGAGGAACTATGTGGGCTATTCGGTCAGTTGGTCATTAAACCACTTGGGCGATAGGCCGTTGCTACTCTGCCCTTCACATGCTCGCATTTTGAAGGAAATTTTGTGAGACCATTAAAGACAGCCCAAAACAATTTTCGGCCGGAAGAGAAATAGCAACAAAATATACCAAAAAAAAAAGGAACAATAAAAAAGAAAGGGGAAAAAAATCATTACTGAACGAACTGCATAAAAAATAGTTGTAAAAACCTAAAGCAAGAACAAAGACTTGAGTTTACGCAGGCGGGTCGGATCTGTGTGTACATATGTGTTCAAAAGGCCGCAAGCAAATGGCTATAAAAATTCAAGTTTACAATGCGGTTACGGAAAAATGACCAAACGAGCTCGTTAGGTAAATATTTTAGTGTAAAAAAATAGAGGAAATTGGATTTCCTACGAATTTCAATAAATGTGTAATAGAGTGGAGAAAGCTCGACTATTGGTTATTGCTCTTGGTTAGATTACATGTAATCATGAAATATAAGCTCATTGGAACTTGAAACATCAGCCTCATTTAATCTTGAAGTCAAACGAGAAGATATGAGTGAAACTGCTGCACACTCACATCGTAAACTAGCCTTGACTAAGTGATGGCGGATAGGCATCCTTTATGACATTCGATCCTACTGCACTTGGCTCTGGCTCTGGCTGTGGATCAGTTTGCATAACCAAGAGTAAATCGCTGTGCCGGTCGGGCATACCCCCGCCTCAGTCTTCCAACTGGTCTACCGACTAAGGCTGTTAGGTACAGATCCGTGTCCTCCATTCAGCATCTGCCAGCAGCGTGCAGCCATGTGGACGGGAGTGTCCAGCGTGAGAGACCGTTACTAATCAGAGTCTTCGTAGTTTCTCCGTAGGTTATGCCCAATCTCTATAGGAGTTACATCGTCATCAACACCGTCATCGCTACTACGTCCGTTGGCCGCTCTTCACCGCTCTAGGATCCGTGTATCCATTGCCACTCAACCAACTCTGAGAATCTCCGATGCCAGTCGCGGCCATTGTGTACGGAGAACAGTGAAAAGACTCTGGGATGTGTGTTAAACGAGGTCGAACAGCTGTGCTCAGCTGATTTTGAAGTTGTTGTTCTGGCCCAATGCCGATCGTGAATGCAAAATAAATTGCTCTTCTTCTTTCTGTTCTGTAGGTTGTTGATTTTACATTCTTGCACATGTTATTCGTGGAATAGCTGGTGTTTACGCCCTCTCCGGGAATTGAGTTTTAGGAACTCAGCCTTAATTTCTTTTCGAAATTATGAATTGGTTTTTCAATTCCCAATTCCGGAATTGCGTTTCTGTCTTGATTGCTACGACCATGTCATTATGGTCCCTTTTCTTACAACAACCACATCCGGCCGCCATACCAATCTGTACCCCCGGAAGTCGCCGCCATACCAATCTGTCCCCGATTTTGACATTTGCCGATGACATATCGTCTTTTTTTTTATCGAATTTCGACTACGCATCCCAGAGCCATTTCACTGTATGCTATACACTATGGTCGCGGCTATCGTCTCCGTCCGCTCTTCTTCTCTCGTCTCACCATCTCACTTTTTTTTGTTACGGAAAGCTGCTGCCCTCTCAACATCTCAAGCCGCGTATGCGTGTGTTTGTTCGACCGTAACACTTAAATATAGTGTTCTTCTTCAGCGGGCGTTCGTTGGACCTCTACTTAACCTTGGACAGACACTGAGGCTGCGGTAGTGCCTCCGACAAAACCCACCTCATAACTTTACCCATTGTCCGTGGCCTTAAAAAGGGGGGAACTTTTTTTTGCGATAGATGTACTAGTATACACGTATGTGTGGCTTCCCACTTCCAATCACTTATCCACGTCCAATGCATTTAAGTGTGCTCATTTCGCCTTTTGCTTGCCTTTGCATGTGTGCCTCTTGCATACAAAAGCATGTGAAGCAAACAGACAAGCACTCCTTGTACAAACTACCGAATGATAGTATCAATGTCACGTGGTGAATCATGGAAGGAAGCAATGGCGGGAGGTAGGCGGTTACACAGGCTTGTACAGCAGCCGTTGATTGCTTAGATCAAGCTGATTGAGAGCCAAGTGGAATGGCTGTGGTTGGAATGCAGAACAAGTGCAGCATGTCAAATGCTGATATGAACAACAACAACAACGACATCAAAATCGGCAGAATATACAAGAGCAATAAAACAACAACAAGCAAAACAAGTTAAACAGAGAAAAATATCCGGAATAAAAGACGAAAGTGGCGAAGTGTGCTAAAAGCTAGCTTATCGGCCAAGTCGATTTATTTGCGCACTTAGGTACACATGCACTCACACTTATATTTTTATTTCCAGAGTGAGACTAAATGGATTGGGAGACGGATAGAATGACTGCATCCAATTTGAGTGATTGACTTTATATGAACCATTGGACAATTAAGTCACAATGTAGTCTAACCTATCTGAAACGAGTTAGGAATAACAAAGAGAGGGAGAGAGAGAGAGACGGATGAGTTCAGCGCGTATTGTTGAGAATGTGAAGTCCCAAATTTTGCGAACTGCAGGCATTTCAGAAGCAACGACAAACAACTTTTGATGACTTTTTTCACATAACAAATCAAAGCAAAAAAAAAATGCGAATCATAAAAATTCTATGGTCACCAAATAAACGAAATAAAAGCTCAACTTTGACTTAAGCTTTTTAAATCCTAAAGCTTATTGTTAGCTTGATTGCTTCTTAAAGCAGGAAATACTAAAATTTCATATAAAAAATGTCAAGAAATAGTCAAGAAATTTTCTCGTCAGATTTTCTCTAGACAGTAGATATCCATTTCATAAGGAAATCTATTACAATTTTTAACGAAAAATTGAGTTTGGCAACGCTGACTTTGCAAGGAAACAAATACGATATATACGAGTTTTCTTCAAGAAAAATGAAACATCAAAATTACTTGAGAAATAAATGTCTATTTGTGCTTGAGCAGTTACTTATGATACCCAGATCGAGAATCTTTCTAACATTGACGCGTCATTCGTTTTGGATTTTATTTTAAATATATTAGTATATTGAGCTTTCATAGTTAAGCAAGAGCTTTTGAGTAGAAAGCTTACCCGTCATTGGTTTTGGAATTTTTATACCTTTCATGAGAATGAAATGGTATTATAACTTAGTGCCAAAAAATTTTTATCGAAAGTACCAGAAGGAAACGTGGGGGACCCACCAAAATATATACCGATATGATCAGAATCACGAGCTGAGTCGATTAAGCCATGTCCGTCTGTCCGTCTGTGTGAACGCAAACTAGTCCCTCAGTTTTTGAGATATCTGAATGAAATTCGGAATACAGGTATGTTGTTATATGCAGCTGATCATTTGTCGGAATCGGCCGAATCGGACCTCTATGACATATAGAAAACAACCGATTATTCAGATATACATGAAATTTTTGGATGTAATTTGTGCATAACTTCCCAATTTAAACAGCTGAGGACGTGAAACTTTGAAGTAAATGTACCCATTTTGGCCCAAACAAGGTTACCGAAAATTGTCAAGATCGGA
Organism: Urophora cardui; assembly: GCA_960531455.1. Lineage (NCBI taxonomy): Eukaryota > Metazoa > Arthropoda > Insecta > Diptera > Tephritidae > Urophora > Urophora cardui. The sequence goes on along the minus strand of OY482671.1, from coordinate 17,347,759 downwards.
CCACTATAACATATAGTTCCACAACATCCGATTATTCAGATATACACATTTTGGTGTATAACTCCTCCATTTTAACAGCTAACGGCCTGAAATTTTGAAGTATTTGTACCCATATGGGCCCAAACGGGACTACAGAAAATTGTTAAGATCGGACCACTATAACATATAGCTCCCCTACAACCGATTGTTCAGATATGCACATTTTTGTGTATAACTCTTCCATTTTAACAGCTAACGGCGTGAAATTTTGAACTATTTGTATCCATATGGGCCCAAACGGGATTACCGAAAATTGTCAAGATCGGTCCACTATAACATATAGCTCCCATACAACCGATTGTTCAGGTATGGACATTTTGGTGTATAACTCTTCCATTTTAACAGCTAACGGCCTGAAATTTTGAAGTATTTGTACCCATATGGGCCCAAACGGGGTTACCGAAAATTGTCAAAATCGGACCACTATAACATATAGCTCCCCTACAACCGATTGTTCAGATATGGACATTTTGATGTATAACTCTTCCATTTTAACAGCTAACGGCCTGAAATTTTGAAGTATTTGTACCCATATGGGCCCAAACGGGATTACCGAAAATTGTCAAGATCGGACCACTATAACATATAGCTCCCCTACAACCGATTGTTCAGATATGGACATTTTGGTGTATAACTCTTCCATTTTAACAGCTAACGGCCTGAAATTTTGAACTATTTGTACCCATATGGGCCCAAACGGGATTACCGAAAATTGTCAAGATCGGACTACTATAACATATAGCTCCCATACAACCGATTGTTCAGATATGGACATTTTGGTGTATAACTCTTCCATTTTAACAGCTAACGGCCTGAAATTTTGAAGTATTTGTACCCATATGGGCCCAAACGGGGTTACCGAAAATTGTCAAAATCGGACCACTATAACATATAGCTCCCCTACAACCGATTGTTCAGATATGGACATTTTGGTGTATAACTCTTCCATTTTAACAGCTAACGGCCTGAAATTTTGAAGTATTTTTACCCATATAGGCCCAAACGGGGTTACCGAAAATTGTCAAGATCGAACCACTATAACATATAGCTCCCATACAACCGATTGTTCAGATATGGACATTTTAGTGTTTAGCTCCTCCATTTAAATAGCCAAGACACCATTTTTTCTAATAAATCTTTCCATAAATAACCCACAGAATTAAAATTATAAATTAAACTTAATCAGGCTATGTACATACATAGGTAACTTTTCATTTCCCCACTCATGAAAGGTATGAAGTCTTCGGTACGGCCGAAGACAGCCGCGCTTTTACTTGTTTTTAAATATATTAGTATATTGAGCTTTCATAGTTAAGCAAGAGGTTCTCAATAGAAAGCTTACCCGTCATTGGTTTTTGAATTTTTTTAAATATATTAGTATATTGAGCTTTCATAGTTAAGCAAGAGCTTTTGAGTAGAAAGCTTACCCGTCATTGGTTTTGGAATTTTTTTTTTTAATATATTAGTATATTGACCTTTCATAGTTAAGCAAGAGCTTTTGAGTAGAAAGCTTACCCGTCACTGGTTTTGGAATTTTTTCTTTAAATATATTAGTATATTGAGCTTTTATAGCTAAGCAAGAGCTTTTGAATAGAAAGCTGACAAGTCATTGGTTTTGGGATTTTTTTTTAATATATTAGTATATTGAGCTTTCATAGTTAAGCAAGAGCTTTTCAATAGAAAGCTTACCCGAAATAGTTCTGAAAATACATATGTAGCATCAATTTCCATGCTGGTCGGCTTATGACATTTAACATCAGATTGAAAGCTACAGCTAAAGCTACCCTAAATCATTTAACAAAAAAAAGCTGGACAAGAATCATGCATCTATCATTTCTCGATGGAAAAGTAATGTCTTCGGTCTTTGAATTTTCAAAGCTAAGCTTCTGTAAGGAGCTTTATACAAAAAGCTTTTACAAACAAAAAAGCATTTTAGGTCACTAACGCCAATTAAAATTTTCAGCAAATAGCTTTGCTCTCCCATTTTCTGAATTGAATATCGGTTGATATTAAGCTCACTCAAGATATGTGTGAAAGTATTGGTTTTAAAATTAAATGTTGTTATAGATTATTAGAAATATTGAGCTTTTATAGCTAAAATGCTGTAATGAAGAGCTTTTGAATAGAAAGCTTACCCGAAATAGTTTTGCAAATATGTAGCATTAGTATCCATGCTGGTCGGCTGATGACCTTCAACATAAGTTCGAAAGCTACAACTAAAGCTTGCAATTCATTTAACAAAAAAAAGCTGGACAAGAAGCATAGGTATATATATCATTTCTCGATGGAAAAGTTATGTGTACATTCACATGTAAAGAGCTTTCCATAAAAAGCTTTTACAAATAAAAAACAGAATTGTCGACTCACGCCGCTTAAAATTTTCAGCAAACAGCTTTGCTCTCCCATTTTCTGAATTGAATATCGGTTGATATTAAGCTCCCTCAGGATATGTGTGAAAGTATTGGTTTTAATATTAAGTATTGTGATAGATTAGTAGAAACATTGAGCTTTTATAGCTAAAATGCTGTAATGAAGATCGTTTGAATGGAAAGCTTACCTGCAATAGTTTTGGAAATATTCATACCCTGGTCGACTGATGACCTTTAAAATAAGTTCGAAAGCTACAGCTAAAGCTTCCCTAATTCATTTAACAAAAAAAAAAAACAAAAAAACTGGACAAGAAGCATACTTACATACATCTATAATTTCTCGATGGAAAATTTATGTGTACAGCCATTGAACTCTCAAAACTAACCTTCTCTATAGAGCTTTCTATAAAAAGGTTTTAAAAAAAAAAAAAAAAAAAAAAAAACAGAATTGGCCAGTCATGCAGTTTAAAATTTTCAGCTGATAACTTTCCTCTACCATTTTCTAAACTATGTACCTAAGAAACAAATTGAATTTCGTTGGATATTGAAGTCCCTCAGGATATGAGTGAAAGTGCCTATCAATTCAGCCATTCATCCATAGTCCTCTTTTCATCGACATAGTCATTGAACACACAAACACATGAAATTCAATGCTCATTCTAATGTTATGACTTGCATGCATTCCTTACCAATCACTTTGCGCCTACGCTTTGTGCACAAATTCTGTTTTTGTGGCAAGTGAACTTGAGCAAACATATGTACATACGTTTAGCTAGCACATTCCAATAAAGAAATACCTACGTTTGCAAAATTTCAAAAGTAGGCAAAGCTTCTTTCGATAGGCACTTTATCGTCCTTACACACATATTGTTGACATTGTCGCTTAATAAGGAAGACAGCACACACCCACTTCTCTTTTCAGTAAAAATTTTTTCCTTTACTTTTTTTTTTGCTTTTCTTCTTAGCTGTTTTTTTTTTGCATCACAACGAGCGGGTTATTACTTTCATCACTGCAGCCTTTTCTTGTTTTTGCTATTCTTTCATAACTACAAATACGTTTTGTGTTCATTTTATGGTGTACTTTTTCTTTTTTTTTTTCCCTAACATAGGTACGTTTTTTTGCTTTCAGTCGCCTTTTTTTATTTACAGGAAATGCTAATGGACCGCTTTTAGGCAGGAAATTTCATTTGAATTTTTTTTAAGCTTATGTAGAAATTGTAATATTAGAGTATTTATGTACATATATGGAAATCTTCCCAATAAACATTCGGCTTGCTTAGCAGTTTGAAATCGATTAGGAAATGTATCTCTTTTTCGGGTCCTACTTTAGTTAATGGAGTGCGGTTTGTTGTTTGCTGTGCCGCCCAGAACAGTGTGGTACAGTGCCAAGTTAGCGAGAATATCAATCGAAGAATGCTTAATTCCTTCTTTTTATTACGGATATCTCTTCAAATTGCTTTTAGTGAGCAGTTTATCGTAGTTGCTCTTGATGCATTGAACCATTAAAGCATCGGCTTTCGCCTTGCCAATTTATCTGCCATATTCGTGTAGGTAATCGCCAAACCAGTTGAACGCGATGGGTCACGCCTTCAGTTTGAGTTTGACTTTGTAGTAATTGGGAAGTTGAGCGCCAAGTGCTCTGCCTGATTGTCTGGCCATAGACGGCGTATAGAGAATGCGATGCCTAGTTGCTCAAAGGAGGGCTATTTGTTGTTCAATTTGAAAACTATGTTGGCATTCTGCAGCACAGCGGAAACTTCGATGTGAATTCATATTCCAGTCAGTTCTTAAAGCGAACTTTAAGCGAACGGGAATGCAAACGCCATTTTTTCCTGCACTGTTATAAATATTGGAATATTTTTTAAACTTTGATTTGGTTTGAAAGGAATTTAAAACATTTTTTGACTTATATTTTGAACCTTCGAAAGTTTAAAATTTCTTACTCTTTTTTTGGTTTAAAATTCAAACTTACAAAAGTTTAAATATTTCTAAGTATTTTTTTTTAATAAATTTCATACTTTTTTGGTTTATATCTTATAGGTTTTTCTTATATAAACTTTTACAGCCTTATTCATAAAAACATATCAAAGGTTTATAAATAGTTTATCAATCAAATAAGCAAAAACATTATTCATAAACAATTTATAACTTTAAAATGCTCTTAAAAATCAGATAAAACGGAAACGATGCTATAACAAGCTTTACCCTTGTATAAGCTATTTATAAAACAATTACTTCAAAAAATAAAGAAAAATTTAAAATTCAAAAAAAAAAAAAAAAACCGAAACGCCCAGTATTGGCCAGCTGAAAATCAGCACATATGTCCTACTGAATATTCAGTAGAGATGGCCACTGTGGTGCAGTGAGTAGAATGCTCGCCTGCCATACCAGAGGTCTCGGGTTCTAACCCCGGTCCGGACAAACACCAAAAAATTTTTGTAATTAATTAAAATCCAATAATTGGGTTTTTAGAAATAGCGGTCACCTCTCGGCAGTGGGCGGGATACCCTCCGAGTGTATTTCTGCCATGAAAAAGCATAAAACTGTAGATCCACCCAATTAGTAGGAAAGCCAAAAGTTAAGGAGCACACCATGAATTATGAGAGAAGCTCGGCCATAAAGCTCGTCAGTGTTATAAACGTGCCAGTGCAAAATTATAGCCGCTTTCGATTCACAATTTCTCTGCTCGCTATAAATTTCTATCTGCCAAATTTATAGCGAGCAGAGAAATTGTGAATCAAAAGGGGCAATTATTTTACTATTCAGTAGAGATGTAGTTCCAAAATCTGAACTTTCCCTTTCAACCTAAAAACTGCCGAAAGAGAAGGGAGTTTCTTTATGAAAAAAGGCCCAGGGAGAAATTCCATAGGAAAAAGCTAGTACATTGAGCTTTCAGGGAAAAATTCAATAGCACTGATGCCTTCACTGCGTATTCCGTTAATTTTTCAGGCAATGGCTTTTGAATCCAGTTTCAAGGTATTTTTCATACTGAATATTCTACTGAATATGCAACTCCTTACCTAGAATACTGCTTAGATCTTGCAATAAACATGACTCGGGGCACCTTTCGCAAGGAAAAAAGGTATCATGTAAGGACTGTCGCATTCTTGTTGTTTTATCAAGGGCAGCGTAAAAGAATAGTTAATTTAGTAATATCTCAATGGATAAACGAGGTTTAGGGACTTCAGCGATATTCCAGGTGCTAGTGGCTTTGCGATGTTGGGGTCGAAAAGAAGTGAGATATGTGTGTTAAAATTAATTTGAACTGCTAAGTATCTATGTATGTTTGCATGTATTCTATAATTCCAAGAGGTTCAAGATGACGCAGGTGATCTCCACGGGCTAAGTCAGACTACTGTATGCCGTATTTGTATTTTCGGCCGTCCAATTATATTATCTACTTGTACTTGTCTTTCACTAATAAACGCACTACCAATAGGTTATATAGTGTACACTGCTCGCGAATCTTCGAGGAATTGCGTAAACACACTCCAAGTAGGCCAGATTATTTTCTCTACTTGTAGCGTGGCGCGAACTTAGTGTACACTATTTGACCAAACAGAACAAATACAAATGGTATTTGTACTCCAAATGAAGAATAGAGAATACAGGATTTATTCGTAGCGACATTTGAATTGTGCTGTGAGTATTGTACAATGCAAAGAGTATTTGCAAATATAGAAGAGGCAAATCGTACTTCGCAGAGGTTTAAATTATATGAGGGTAGCGGTGGCACTTGCTAAGCAAGTCCAGTTGTCTCCTCTACTCGCCTTTTCTTCTGCATTTCCCTTTTATTTTCCGCATTTGTTTTTGTTTTTCGAATTTCAATACATTTATTTACATAATTGTTTATTTTAAAATTGTAATTTTTGTCAGGTTGACATTTTTTGTAACCAACATTGCCACATTTATTTTGATTATGGACAGCAAAAAACTTATAAATCAATGATAGTAATAAAACCTTTATAAATCGTTTATGAATAATGTGCATTATAATGGCTTTATGAAGTTAAAAAGAGTTTTTACTATTGAGCGTTTATAATGTATTATAGGATTTTTTTATGAATAAGGCTGTTAAGCTTTACATTTTCAACTTTTATTGGTCGTAAGATTTTATTTCACCAAAAAAATTTTAATTTTTGATTTGAAATTCCAACTTGCTTTTTCAAGAAATGAACAATATAAAAGGATCATTTCGTCGTACCATACGAAAAATAACATATTTAAAATTTCTGGCGAAAGCTATCAATAAAAAAATTCTGTACGAAAAGTAGAACATTTGATTTTTGGCCGACGAAAAGTAATAAAATCGAGTTTTGGCTGACGAAAAGTAATAAAATCGACTTTTGGCTGACGAAAAGTATCAGTAATTATATACTGTTTTTACATTAAAATTGTTGTTGTTTAAACGAAATTGATAGTTTTCGTCAGCCAAAAGTGGATTTTATTACTTTTCGTCAGCCAAAACTCGATTTTATTACTTTTCGTCGGCCAAAACTTGAACATTTTACTTTTCGTCAGCCACAAAAAATCTGATGTTAGTTTTCGTATGGTACGACGATTTATAGTTATTAGACAATTTAAATGAATGACTGTGTGGTGTTGTTTGAATGTAGAAACAAACACAAAATAATTATGGAAACAGATAAAATGAAGAAAGAAGAAAAGGAGAAAAACGGGATAGGAAAAGATGCAATATGGAAAAGGATGAATGGGATGTTGGGGGGGGGAAAAATATGGAAGAAAAGGAGAAAAAGAGGGTAGGAAAGCAGATAGGGACAATAGGGAAAAGCATGAAGAGGATTTGGGAGCAGACATTTTTTTGTTTATTAAAACCAAAAAAAGGTTTAAATTTTAAACTTTTGAAAGTCTTAATATATATTTTAATTTGGAATAAAATCTAAACATTAAAGGTTTAAAAATCTTTTAAACTTTTCAAAGTTTAAATTTTAATAATATTTCGACCAAAAAAGTTTAAAATTTATACCAAAATTTATTTCAGTGTGTTACATAATACTTTTTTTTACATATTACTTTTTTACTTTTTTACATAGTAGGAAACAACCTCTCAAGACAAAATCATCGGTGTATTAAAGTCAGAGATCGGCCTACAAATGGTAAGGCTATGAAAAAATGCAATTAGCGACATCTAGTGGTGTGCAAAAAAAAAATCGAATTACGTCTTTCTTTCCTAAAAAATATTTAAATGCGTCTTTCTTTATAGTAAAAAAAAATAAAGCGTCTTTCTTCGTTATCAAAAAAAAAAAAATAAAGAGTCTTTCTTTCGAAAATATTTTTAATGCGTCTTTCTTTGAAAAAAAAAAAAAAGTTTGCGTCTTTCTTCCTCAACAAAACACTGCGTCGTTTTTCCTGTATAGCGACGATATGTCGCCCAAATACATTTTTTCTCATAACTTCGGTATTTATGGTCGGATCTCTAAGTTTAATACACCAAGACGGTTTACACTATGTAATACTATTAACCCTATATGCGCCATTGGGGTCACTACCACGGAGTATTTAGTTTGTACCACACTAATGTCCTTTTTTATACTCAGCTGTACTAGTACACAGAGTATTATAGTTTTAATCACATAACGGTGGATTGTAACAGAATGAAATAATCGAGATAGATATAGACTTATATATATCAAAATGATCAGGGTGAAAAGAGAAATCGATTGAGCCATGTCCGTCCGTCCGTCCGTCCGTCCGTCCGTCCGTCCGTCCGTCCGTCCGTCTGTAAACACTCTAACTGGCGCAAAAATTGAGATATTTTGATGAAATTTGGAATGCAAGTTGGTATCGAGACTCGGACGGTTGGTATTGAAAATGGGCGAAATCGAACCATGACCACGCCCACTTTTCCTATATAGAAAAAATCGGAAATTTGGTATCTCAGCCACTAATATAGTTGGAGTGATGAAATTTTTCCCACGTGTTGAGCTCAGATCTCTAGGAAGAAATTTGATGAAATTTTGGAAAACGGGCGGTGCCACGCCCACTTATTAAGGGTCAAACATTGAAAGTTTTATATGTCATAACTCAGAAACCATTGAAGATATATCGATGAAATTTGGTACGCGTGATTTACTTATTTAGGAAAACGTTTGGATGGAAAATAGTTAAAATCGGTTGACGGCCACGCCCACTTTTATATATGTGTATTACAAAGTGGCCTAATAAAAACATTGTAAGCGATATCTCTGTCAAATATAAAGATATATCGTTGAAATTTTATGGCAAGAGTCCAACTGTGGACATAAAACGAAAAACGCAAAAATTTTGGAAAATGGGTGTGGCACCGCCTCTTTTTAGAAGAAGGAATATACGAGATTTCTTAGCCCATAACTCGACAAATAATTTATATGTAATGACGAAACTTGGTGTGCACACTTTTATTACTTGTGGTAATACATGTTAAAAATTTTAGCGAAATCGGTTGACGGCCACGAAATTTATTGAAATCGGTTTATGACCACGCCTACTTTTTAACAAAGATGTTTCTGGAACACCCTTTGGGAATTGTAACGTGACATCTTTGTAACTAGAAGTCATAAAGGAATTAAATTTTGCACAAAGAATAATATTCATATGCTTAGTTGGATGACTGATAAAAATTTTGAAAATGGGCGTGGCTATACATCGTATTTCCATCAAACGAAAACAAACAATGAAAGCATACGGCTAATGTTCGATTCCACTCGAACTTAGTCTTCCTTACTTACTTTTTTAATATGGCTGTGGTGCAGTAGAGTGGGTAGAGTGGTGGGTAGAGTGCTTGCCTGCTATGCCAGAGGTCTTGGGTTCAAACCCCAGTCCGAGCACAACACCAAACAAATTTTTCTAATTAAAAAAAATCCATGTCAAAGTGAACCACAAAACTTTTCTGGCCAGTCCTTTACTTCATCAAATAATATTGGTGAATTTTTTTTGAATATACTATACGAGATACTGAGATGTAATTTCCACGTTTAAAAAAATATTCCATAATCTTAGACGTGGCAATACGAACTTCGGCTTCATCAGCTTCAGTTGAGCGAATGTTTTCATAGCCACCATTATAAATAATCCAAGGAGGAATTCCTTAACTGAAATTTTTTTTTTTGAAAATTTTGTACTAATGAAAGCTAACTCATCATGTTAAAGGAGTTGCATGCGAAAAATTTGCAATGTATGCACTCGTTTTAATATTTTATTGTTATTAAACTGTTATCTTATATTTACAATGAAATAAAAAAAATTAAAGAATTGAAAAATAACTGAAAAAGAATTGAAAGTAATTGAAAATCAACTGAAAAAGAATTGAAAGTAATTGGAAAAGAATTGCACAAGAATTGAAAAATGTACGTACTGAGTATCAAGTACCAGTATAATATATTTATACTTGGTAATTGGGCTTTTCAATTACTGAGTACTGGTAATGGTAATTGTACTGGTACTTGGTTTTTTCCAGCTCTGATATAAAGGGATGTAAAATTGTATTAGTCGCATGCTCCCTTGCGGTTGATCCTCGACACGACCCGGATTAATCGCATTTTTTGCAGGGTACACTGTAGATACATACATACATACATACATAGGTATTTACATCCGGCAATTGACCTAATTGAAAAAGTCAAATAATTATGTTGGTTTCTAAATGACAAAAGAGGACTTTCGCTTTTAATTTGCCAATATCGTACTTTTATAACGTTACTTGTGTGTGTAGATGTACATAATATTATGTATGTATGAGTGTATTAGAATGTGCTTCGCTAGTTTTTCCCATTTCATGAATTATTTTATTATTTCCATAGATGCAATTTACTTGTTGTGAAAGCCATTTATGCATTTGTAAATAGGTATAAGCTAACATTTCTGATGCTCTGAGGTATCTGATGATGGAACCGAATCATAGCCCACACCAGGCCTTGACGTGTATGGGCTAGTTACACTCTACAGGCTCAAATGGGCAATAAATTTTTTTACCCATATAAATACCCGGGGACGGATGGCATTTCCCGGCTCTTCTACAAAAAGGAAGTGCTGTTCTAATTCCGAGACTGCTAACCATTTTCAAAAACTCTTTAAGGCTTAACTATGTACCGAAATCTTGGAGAGTATCAAGGATGGTATTTATACGAAAAACAAGTAAAAGCAGCCACTTGTACCCCAAGGACTATCGGCCCATATGTCTAACTTATTTTCTCTTAAAAACATTTGAGAGGCTAGTGGACTCGTTTATTAAAGAGAGGGCTGCACCTAACTTAATATCCACAAACCAGCACGCATACACCAAGGGCATGTCTACGGATATTGCTCTTCACAATGTTGTATTACACATTGAAAAGGCCCTCCACTACAGGGAGTTCGCGATAGGCGTCTTTCTTGACATCTTGGGTGTGTTCAACAACGTCTAAACCGAGGCGTTGCTGGAGGGACTCGCATCAATCGGGGTACCTCTGATCATTCAGCACTGGATCGATAACCTTTTGAGTTGTCCGACGGTGACGGGTGAGTGGGGTTCTACGGTTAAGTCGCGAAGGGAACGCACGGGCACGCCACAAGAAGGTGTACTCTCACCACTGCTGTGGAAATTAGTGGTCAACAAAATACTACTACATACAGATGAGGGCGGAGCTAAGATCACAGCCTATGCTGATGACCTTGCCGTCATCATATCAGGTAAATGCCTAACTACAATGAAGGAAATACTTGAGGGAACGCTCAATAAGATACATAACTGGGCCAAGAGAATAGGGTTGGACATAAACCCAGACAAGACGGACCTTGTGCTTTTTACGAAAAAATATAAGGTACCACAATGGACTCCTCCTAAACTAGGTAATCACACGCTAACCGTTAAATCATTCACGAAATATCTGGCAGTCATATTGGATAGTAAGCTGGCGTGGAGGCTCAATGTCGAAGAAAGAGTCAAGAAAGCCACCAATGCGTTGTATGCCTGTAGCAGAGCACTTGGCAAAACTTGGGGCCTATCGACTCAACTAACACACTGACTCTTCACGTCAGTTGTGCGTCCAATAATGCACTACGCAGTTCTAGTCTGGTGGACGGCAATTGATAAAAAGGTGAATGCAAAAAAGCTGGAGGGTGTACAGAGGATTTCTAGTCTGTGCACAACGGCAGCGCTACGCACAATCCCCTCAGCGGCGCTCAATAGGATACTCAACCTGTACTCCGCGGAGCTTGTGGCTAAAAGCGTACCTGAAAAGACAGCGCTAAGGCTTAGAGTAACAGGACATTTTATTCAACGGCCATTTGGATACAGCAACATACGAGGACTAAACGGCAGCTCTGACTTCGTTACTCCCATAACCAACTTCAGTGGGGAACCAAATGTAATAATAGAGCAGGACGGGTGGAAGAAAGGACTATGAGCCAATCGCCATTCCTTCAACTTATTTACAGACGGTGATCTAAGATGGACGAAAGGGTGGGAGCTGAGGTTTATGCTGATGTTTATGCTGCCTCAAAAACGGCGTAACTTGCAGCTGAACTAAGTCCTCGAAATCTGGAATAAATATATTCATTGATAGCCAGGCAGCAATTAAGGCGAGCATGGCAGCGACAACTTCCTCTCGATGTGTGGGGCAGTGTAAGGCCAAGCTGCACGTACTCTGCGCGTCTAGATGTGTTACCATCCACTGGGTACCCGGGCACCAGGGAATCGAAGGAAACGAGAGGGCGAACGCGCTAGCTAAAGGGTATCACTAGCGCAAGTAAATGCGGAAGACGTTTTCCCTTCTCTAAATTACCAAAAAGCTCAAATAGATCAGGCATTGATGCGTAAAGGCGATTCCCAGTGGGAGACCCTGCCATCCTGCCAGATCGCCAAAATCATGGTTCGATCATATAAAGCTAAAAACGCAAACTACCTACTTACACTTCCCAGAGCAGACTGCAGACTGGCAGTCGGCATACTAACAGGGCACTGTCTCACACCATCTCATGCGTTCAAAATGGGATTGGTGCGGAGTCAGGCGTGCACGGCTTGCAATGAGGACGATGCTGTAGGCACTCTGGAACACCTTCTCTGCCAATGTCCAGCTTTCGGCATACTTCACGTCTCTAGAGAGCATTGCGGACCGGAAAATTCACAAAATATTAAAACTTGCGGAGACCTGCATTCCGAGTGTAATATAATAACATAATGCCTCCTGTATGTTGGCAACACTAAGGACCATATGTGGTCTATGTGAGGGGTCTTCAGACCTCAGCCAACGCAACCTAACCTAACCTAACATTTCTGGGAGTACATATATATAAATGTGTATGTATGTATTAGATACGCGATGATAACTTTAACACGGCGCTTTTGAATAAAACATCTAAAACTCTCGTTTGAACATAAAGTGAGTATTATCAACTTGAGTTAAAGAAATCCTTAGATGGCAGTGATCGATAGAAATTGTAATGCGATCGGTTTTACGACCAAATGAAATTGTTATTAAAATGAAGGAAAATTTTGGAGGCACCGTTCACCGTTTGTCCGACCACCATTGATACTCTCTTTACTCAGCAGCTTATTTGTTTATCTATACGATGCCACTGCAAGCCATCATCTGTTTATCTCTTAATCATCTTTAACTCCTTGCCTATTCTCGTGTGTAAAGCCCCCTCCACCCTCCCCTGTTGTCTAAAAAATCTAAAATTTAATCCATCGTAATTGTACCAAACTGCAAATAAGCGTTCATTAAAACTGTAACTTATAAAATAAAACAAAGAAAGCAAAACTATTTTAATTTAATACAAACTTTCAGAAAAGTACTATTTTACATTTTCATTTTTGTAATTGTTAGTTGTTTTTTAATTTTTATTTTTTTTTTTTACTTTTAGTTTCTCCAACTAATAATAATAATAATATAATACAATGGCGCTATTATAACTCTGACGAGTTTTATGGCCGAGCTTCTCTCCCAATTCGAGGTGTGCTCCTTTTTGTTTTTCCTACTAATTAGGTGGACCTACAGTTTTATGCCGGCTCCGAACGGCGAATGCATTTTTTGTGAGAAGCTTTTTCATGGCAGAAATACTCTCGGAGGGTATGCCGCCCACTGCCGAGAGGTGACCGCTGCTCTTAAAAAACCCAATAATTGGATTTTTACTAATTAGAAAAATTTGTTTGGCTCGGACCGTGGTTTGAACCCGAGATCTCTGACATAGCAGGCGAGCACTCTACCCACTGCACCACAGCGGCCACAACTCCAACTGCAATTACATTATACCGAGTTCACCGGCAGCGCGTAGAAAGAAAGCAACATAAAAGGAAGTTTCAAAAATTATCACCATTTATTTGCACATTTGTTAGACATACAACAACAGTTGCAGAAATAACAATTGTGTTTGTCGTTGGCGCTCTTACTCTTGCCCTTGCCACCAACATACATACATACATATGTACATATCTTTGTCTCGCTCTGCCTTTCGGCTTTTGAGCCATGCGCCAACAGCTCATCTGCATACTTAAGCATCCACTCAAAGCAGGCAGCAAGAAAGCAAAGCTTGTTTAATCCTTCAATTCAAAAGTGTTTTGTAAATAATCGCGAAGTGACGCGCCATTCTGCGAACGGAAGTATGGAAAAGAGGTGTAAAGAAAGAGGCGAAAGAGATGAAGTGGAAGCAGCAACAGAGAACCAACCGAGGCAAACAATGCCACCACTCAAGGCGTTGCATATGCATTCTGTCGGCGGCGGAAGGCAGCAGTTCGCGTAATTTATTGCTGCTGTTTGTTTTTTTTTTTGTTTTAGTGTTTCTGTCCTTTTTTCGATCGTGTTTGGGCACCTCTTATTCTAAAGGAAGTATATATGTACATACATACATACAGATATAGGTAAAGGTAAAGCTAAAGGTAAAGGTAAAGGTAAAGGTAAAGGTAAAGGTAAAGGTAAAGGTAAAGGTAAAGGTAAATGTAAAGGTAAAGGTAAAGGTAAAGGTAAAGGTAAAGGTAAAGGTAAAGGTAAAGGTAAAGGTAAAGGTAAAGGTAAAGGTAAAGGTAAAGGTAAAGGTAAAGGTAAAGGTAAAGGTAAAGGTAAAGGTAAAGGTAAAGGTAAAGGTAAAGGTAAAGGTAAAGGTAAAGGTAAAGGTAAAGGTAAAGGTAAAGGTAAAGGTAAAGGTAAAGGTAAAGGTAAAGGTAAAGGTAAAGGTAAAGGTGAAGGTAAAGGTAAAGGTAAAGGTAAAGGTAAAGGTAAAGGTAAAGGTAAAGGTAAAGGTAAAGGTAAAGGTAAAGGTAAAGGTAAAGGTAAAGGTAAAGGTAAAGGTTAGGGTAAAGGTAAAGGTAAAGGTAAAGGTAAAGGTAAAGGTAAAGGTAAAGGTAAAGGTAAAGGTAAAGGTAAAGGTAAAGGTAAAGGTAAAGGTAAAGGTAAAGGTAAAGGTAAAGGTAAAGGTAAAGGTAAAGGTAAAGGTAAAGGTTAGGGTAAAGGTAAAGGTAAAGGTAAAGGTAAAGGTAAAGGTAAAGGTAAAGGTAAAGGTAAAGGTAAAGGTAAAAGTAACGCGAGTCAGATATTTGCTAGTATGTATATAAATAATAGAGCCAATTCCTTTCAAGAAATTTTCGTATAGTTTTTATTTTTCAATTGATTTATTGATCTGTTGCAATAGCTTTCGCTTTTGCAACTAACCAACTATCTATGGCTATCGTGTACCATAAATTCAATTGATTTTTATGTGTCACATAAAGTAAGTGAACTGCTGCATGTTTGCACAGTTCCCTTGTGAATTTGTCATGACTCATGAACAATCGCAACAAAGCCCTTACCCCGCTCAAGGCAGATGCTTCGTTTGCTTTATCACTTACTTCATATCATTTCAAATTGTCAGCTCGATATCGACTGGGATTTTAAGAGCAATTCGATGTTGTTGTTGTTGTTTTTGTTGGTGTTATTGCTGGTTTTAAGCTTATAACTCGAACAGAAGCAATAGAAGTTCTTCTGTAATACACACACATATGTGCATGCACCATTCATTATGGTCCCATTTCATAGACAATTTCTTCCTCTGCAGACTCCTTCAGCTTTTTACTCTCTGCTACTACTTGCTGAGCTCTTTCTGTAGGACATGAGAAGTTCTACTTTTAAGTTGGTGGTAAATCTTATTTTAAGTCGCTTTTGTATAGATAAAGGTTTAAAATGCAGCATGTATTGTTGTGTGAATTTTGCGTTATTACAGTCAAGCTTTCAGTTATTAGCAACAACAGACATACACAAAAATGTATGTATGTATATATGTACGCTGCATTTATGTACATTTACTGTTGCAACAAGGGAGCCTGAGGCTGGGGGCGGAGGCTTTAAGCATGTCAACTACTCCCAATGGCAATTTCATGCTGCTCGCAGCGTATCGTATATATTATGTTTGTTCACAAAACACAACATATGTATGTATATGTCGTAGTTTAAAGTTCAAAAACGCGTGTCGACCATGTGCACATCCCTGCGAAAATCTCACTTTTGGCAAAAATGTCACTTACATGGTATTGTACTCGTACTCGGTCGATATGCGTTTTTAAACTTTAAACGACAATTTATGAACACACAAATGTACATTAGGCCGTCTCGCCTTATATTAAGAAAATTTCCACCGTATGAGTCCACCGTATGCCCATACTCCATCATATCTTTTTGGAAAACATTTTCGGAAAAAGTTTGGCGCCGCTAGATGTCGCAAAATTTCATTTTTTTCATATCTTCGGTATTTATAGTTCGATCTCTAATTTTAACACATCAATGTATTTGGTTTCGATTGAATAATCGTATTAACACTGTGTGCGTCTTTGGGGTCACTACCACCCAGTAGTTAGTTTATATCACATTAATGTATGTATGTACCTTTTTGCCTCCATTTTAAACCTCGTCAAAAATCAGTAATCTTTTGTAAAAGAAATATTTCAATCACTTCAGCAGCACCCGAAATAAAACACATTTAACATTCCGAGTAATATACATGTGTTTTTCGTTTCCTCTAGTCTTTTAGGTTCATTTTGCAAAAGATTTGTTTTGGGAAGACCACTAGTGAAATTTTACGGCGAATAATTTTCTAGAACACTTTAACCCTCTAGCACCCCCATGAAAGGGTTATTTTAACCATTTTTTATAAATTCAGAAAAAAATTTATATTTAAGGTCGCTATAGGGTTAAAATGTTCTAAAAAATTATTCGCCATAAAATTTCACTACGGGTCTCCTCAGAAAAAATCTTTGTAGAATTATTCTAAAATAACACAGTTAGCGATAAACACATATTGCTCGGAATGTTGAATGTCTTTTATTTCGGAATATGCGGAAGCGATCGAAATATTTATTTTACAAAAGATTAATGATTTTTAACATGCTGGAAATAAAAGGTACATTAAGTTGGTATAAAGTAAGTACTTGATGGTAGTGACCCCAGTGGCGCACATACGGTTAACACGGTTACATATTATGAATGGACCTCGCCAAAGACATTGGTGTTTCAAACTTAGGCATCGGACTATAAATAGCAAGGATATGAAAAAAGACATCATATGGGAGGGCGTATCGTGAACTTCTTTTTTTGCGATACGGTCTAATGTGCATACCTATACATATGTATGTATATATTTAACGAATACTTCTCATTAACCCTGTTGGAATGTGGATGCTTTTCCATGCATTGTCTTTGATTGATATTGGTGCGATAATATTAGTGGTACTGCTGTGATTGATACCATTAATATAATTCTCATTATATTCAGAACTGATATTGTGTATTATAAAAGACTTTGTCGTACAAATGATTGATATATATACACATGTACATATCGTCGCTCCGGAAGAAGAAAGACGCATGTCAGTAATTTATCGACGAAAAAAGACACATTACAAATATGTCGGGGAAGAAAGACGCTTTACAAAACATGTCGACGAAGATAGACGCATTAAAAAATATTTCGACGAACAGAGACGCATTATAAAATATTTCGACGAAGAAAGACGCATTACCATTATTAACTGCGAAGAAAGACACAATTAGCATTAATATTGACAAAGAAAAATAAAAAATCGAATACGTCTTTCTTTCCTAAAAATATTTAAATGCGTCTTTCTTTATAGTAAAAAAAAATAAAGCGTCTTTCTTCGTTATCAAAAAAAATAAATAGTCTTTCTTTCGAAAAATATTTTTAATGCGTCTTTCTTCCTCAACAAAACAGTTTGCGTCTTTTTAACACGCTTTTATTAGCTTCACCTGTATGTATGTATGTATGTATGTATGTTTGTATGTATGTATGTATGTATGTAACTTCATCCCATCCTAAAAGTTGTAACATTTAACTAAATTATTATATCTTTCAAACATTCACTTTTATTGTGTTCTCTCTATTATTTCTATTCTCCTCCGGATTCGAAACATGACATCAACAGCCCAACGGCATCATATAGTAGGACATTCAATATTATACTTAATGCTTCATTGCGGCTTTTAAGTTACCTTTCCTCAAAATAGCCTCTATGAATTTCAATTCACTCCCGTATATGTATAAGCAAATAAGTAACAAGCTTTCAGGTTACGGAAAAACTCACTCACGAACGCTCAAAAATACATTCTTCTCAAATCACAAACAAATGTTCAAAGAAAAACGTATAACCACTCAAATAGCGAGCGAACTAACGCACAACAGCCAGCGATCGCTCATAGCGATGGCGATAAACTCAATGCATAAATTCACTCAAAAAAAATGAAGCTTGTAGCTTTCTGTTTTGGGTTTGTTGTATTTGCAATGAAATCAGCCGCATGTACATACATACTAGGGATTCCGATTTTTACGATCCCGGGATTTTCGAGATTTTATTTTATAATCCCGGGATCCCGGGATTTATCCCGGGATTTGGACTTTAATTACACAGGCCGGCAAAATTTCCAAAAAATTTTCTAACTCAAATAAAATTCTACTTTTCTAAAGGATTTCGGTGCGCTGATTCTGAATCTGAAGTCGGATTTTCGGTAATACGTGTAGGTTTTGAGATATTCATGTCCAAAGAGGAGAAAAATGCGATTTTTTGCTATATTCACTGCTCAATCTGTTAAATTACTTTCATTAAAAGATGATTGCAGCTGTTGAAAGAACGATAATTTCTCTTGAAAACAGCGCTTTGCTTTTTCGGGTATCTTATTCAGATATCTACATTGTCTTCAAAAGAAATGATCTTGCTTTCAATAGATGTAATCAGTTGTTAATGAAAGTGAGTAATTTTAAAAATATTGAGGCCACAAACTGCGTATTTCGCCTCTTTGGACATGAATATCTCAAAAACTACACCGAAATCCTTTTGAAACGTAGAATTTTATTTATGTTACAAAAATTTTTCGACCAGTACTATTTTCCCACATTTGGGGTTGAAAAAAGTAAAAACATTTTTAGAGAAACGCTACAACTTTAAAATGCAAAGAAAAAATAGATTTTTATTGCCATTTTTTATTATTTCATTAGTTAGAAAATAAAATAGGAACGTAAACTCATGCGTATTACTTAATAATACTTAAGAGTTACCTTAAAAAGCACAACCAACAACGAAAATTACATACACTTGGTGAACAAAACATATGCCTTTGCAGTTGGTACTTTTAGGATATTAATAAAAAGGCTTGCAATCATTTGATAATTTCCAATAGAAGTTTTTTAGAATTTAACGACGCACTTTGTTTAAGCGAATATTTCCAAGCTTGCCGAAAAATTCAGAAAATTAATGCAACTTCTGAATAGATAAATATCGGAGGCACAAATTTTTATATGAATTCCGAGTATGCAGCTGCGTATTTAATTTTAGTACAGTGTTGTAAGACTATAAAGTCTAATTAAAATTTTGTTTCCAGTTTCTTCCATTATTTACTTTCCATGTGGGAAAATTCCAAAAAACATTTCGTCATACCATACGAAAACTAGCATACGATTTTTTGTGGCTGACGAAAAGTAACAAGTTCGACTTTTGGCCGACGAAAACTATCAATTTCGTTTAAACAACAACAATTTTAATGTAAAAACAGTATATAATTACTGATACTTTTCGTCAGCCAAAAGTGAAATGAACTTTGCCACAAGCTAAAAGCTTTAAAAATACCTAACGTAAGTTTCCTTACACCGCGTACTTCAACACAAAAAAATTTATTATTAAAAAAAATCAAAAATTTGAATCCTTACTTTTACTAATGGACTTTTTTTATTCTAGTCGCACTTTCTTCCAGCTGTCACATTTTTTTGTTCTCTTCCACACATACCCAACACTTTTTTAAGGCTGTTTGTTCTATTGACAAAATATAAAACTGGCTCGACTACGGGCAACATTTTCTGCTCTTAGCACAAGTAAAGGGTTGCATTATTTTTGTTTCATTCATCACATGAAAAATGCAACATTTTAGTAGGGCACAGGACACATGTTGATAATGCTGCAATGTAATAATGCAACATTTTCATTCAGAATAGGAAATGCTATTAGTATACAGATCTGAGACCAATAAAAATTATATAAAATATAACTTTTCTTTGCTATAATAGCGGAATATTCTCTCTTTATCTTATCCCGAAAATCCCGGGATCAAATTCTAGCTATCCCGGGATTTTCGGGGTGTCAAAAAAAAAAAAAAAAAAACACGCTTTAATCTTAAAAATTGTACTAAAAATTGAGAAATAATTTAATTAGAAACAAAATGATGAACGAAAATATAAGTATTTAAGGAAAAGCGTGGGGTGCTCAATAATATTTGAACATGAAAATATTCGATTCGTACAACTAGTACTAAAATATACCTATTTGCGAAATTAAAGAGTCCGATATATTAAATCTCAAAAAAGTCAAAATAAAATTATTAGTAAAAAAACACCGATTTTAAATGTTTTTTGACATACTGAGCACCCCACGCTTTTCCTTAAATACTTATATTTTCGTTCATCATTTTGTTTCTAATTAAATTATTTCTCAATTTTTAGTACGATTTTTAAGATTAAAGCGTGTTTTTTAGTTTTTTTAAGCTATTATTTATTTCTTCTATAGCGACGATATATACTTAATTTCTAAAATATCGCTATATATATACCTGACTTTTTTTTCGCTAGACCTCTTTCACATTTCCACAGTTTTCTTCGAATTTGTACAATTTTTTGCTCATCAGTGAATTCGAGATTGCATTTTGGCGTATTTGGCGTTCCGGGCATTTGTTCTGGTTTAGCAAATTGTCATTCTGGTTTCAATTTCAGTTCTTAACTTAACTTTGGTGTATTTATTTTTAGATTGTGTCTTGTATGTACATATGTACATACATACACGGAGAAAACTGAGCCATAAACTATGGGTGTCATATCAAAAAAAAAATGTGTATTATATAAATAAATATGGGCATCTATTATATGGATACGACATCCATAGTTTATAGATCAGACAGGATTATCCATATATGTATATGCATGTGACATCAATATAGTTTTGTCCGTGTACATATGTTAGCTTAAATGCGTTTATAAGCGAGAATGTCGCTAAAATGTGTAATTTTTTTTTGCTTTTCAGCGCGGTTGACATTTAACTGGAAGTTAGAGAGCTTATTGTCTCAATAAATATGTACATATATATTTATGCCCGAAACTAGAAAAGTGAAAGCAGAAAAGTTTTAGGTACTTGAATTGTATAAGCAAGCGATATTTGTAGGAATATTATTGCAAATATTGCTTTCAGCATAATATTTCATTTCAAAAAAATTCTACTTCGATATAGGTTAGGTTAGGTTGCGTTGTCTGAGGTCTGAAGACCCCTCACATAGACCACAAATGGTCCTTAGTGTTGCCAACATACAGGAGGCATTATGTTATTACATATATTACACTCGAAATGCAGGTCTTCGCAAGTTTTAATATTTTGTGAATTTCCCGGTCCGCAGTGCTCTCTATGTAGAGACGTGAAGTATGCAGAGCCGAGACAGTTAAATCGGTACTGGTTATTAAGGACAAAAAAAAATTTTTCTCATGATAATGGTTAAATATAACCTACTAGAGGTTACCCGCGGGTTTCAAACCACGTGCTTTCAAAAATATTAGCATAATGAGTTTGTTCTGAAAAGTTACACAGAAAAGATATCATTATTGACTTCAAAGATAGTTTTCTTATTTTTTTTGTCCGTTGAGTATATAATTATCTCATATGCCCTCACACCAATTTTCAGTTCCCTACTACAAATATTTCAAGAGATATTCTTTGTGAAAGTGCCCATCCCTTCTTTACCAAGATCTAGCGTTTTTATCCGTTTAATAGATAATTATCTAATATGCCCTCATAAGGATTTTCAGTACTATACTACAAAAATAAGTCAGCAGATATTCGCTGTGAAATTTTCAGTGTGTATGCGAGCTGCCCATCCCTGAGCGTTTTTATCCGCGGAGTACTTAATTATCACACATACCCTCACACCAGTTTCAGTACCCTACTACAAATATTTCAAGAGATATTCGCTGTGAAAGTTCCAGTTTATATGGGAGGAAAGTGCCCATACCTGCTTTGCCAAGACCTAAATTGTTTATCCGTTGAGGATATAATTATGTATTCTTCCTTCACACAAATTTTCATTATTCTAGTACAAATATTTCAAGAGATATTACGAAAAAAAGGAAAATTTTGTATGGGAGGTGCCCATCCCTGACTTTCAATCAGATTAAAAATATGCCTATAGTAATTACCGGATGAAAATACCTAGGTGTGCAAAGCTTCGTGGGGATCCGTTCAGCGGTATTCGCGCCAATTGAGTTTTAACACAATTTCCATTTCACATTTATAAGATTCAGGGTAATGATTAAATATGACGTTACGTCCCTGATTTTAAAATATTTTTTTCTATATTGCATAGATCTTTAAGAAATTTGCAAAAAAAAAAAATTAAGAAATCGACGGCTTTGTGTGACTTTATCGTAAGTGAGAAAAGCAAATTTTACAGGAGAGAGTTTTTTTGTGTTTTTACGGTTTTGGTACATACATATGTATATTCAAATGAAAATGAACATCCGATTAGATCGTTAATTAATATACTGAACCTAATACTTTTTTTTCCTGAAAAAAATTGCAGTTTGCGAATATATCACAATTTTGTCCCTTACGATAATTTCGCTCTCAATGTTTTATGAGCGCATTTGAATAAATGCCCCTTACGATAATATTTAAAAAATGATAAGTACAAATGTTTTACTCCATACTTTTGCATTTTTAATGATGGGGTCATGGTAATATAGTGAGTAGTGGACATACAAAAGCTCCCACGTTCGATTTCCTACTAGCTATATTCGAAATATTTTTTATATGGGCGATACGATAAATTCGAGCTCAAGGAAAACGTATACATTGTCCCTTACGATAAAAAAAAAATAAAGCCAATTTTGGCACAACTATAAGGATTTCAGCTATAATATTTGACCATGTGATGCGCTGAGAGATGTAGAACAAATTTGCATCAAAAAGCAAATTTCGACAAAATTACCCTTATGATAATTCCGCGCAAATGGGTCGATATATGTATTGTATACGGCAAGAGATAGTTAATAACGAAAATATGCGATTTTGGGCATTCAGCCTCCAAAACTGGAAATCAGGCTTTATCTCGAAAACAACTCATCCGATTTTAATTCTGATTTCATATTCGGATTCAGGATAAAGTTCTGATTTAATTTGATGTGCATATTAGCCTGGCAAAAAATCTGTTTGGGTGGCGAGGCAAACCAAATTTCATTAAAGCGTGTTCAATTATCTTTTTAGCACGCTTTTATTAGCTTCACCTGTATGTATTATATGTATGTATGTATGTAACTTCATCCCATTCAAAAGTTGCAAGTTTAACTAAATTATTATATTTTTCAATTATTAAATTTTTCTATTATTCCTATTCTCCTCCGGATTCGAAACACGACATCAACATGAAATTCAGCCCAACGGCATCATGTAGTGGGACATTCAACATTATATTCCATGCTTCATTGAGGCTTTTATAGTTACCTTTCTTCGAAATAGCCTCTATGAATTTCAATTCACTCACTTATGCAAGCCAATAAGTAACAAGCTTTCTGTTCTAATGAAAACAACCGCATGTACATACCTACGTATGCAAAGCAAGAACTGGTTTTGTGTTTTTGTTTGTTCAAATTCTCTTTATAGCACGGTTGCCGACCTTGGTAATTACCAAAATAGATTGTTTTTTCGCTGTTGGTTTTTTGGCAACTTTCACATGTGTTTGGCTATTTTTACTTTCAAGAAATTGTTTACTATTTTTGGTATACAAGAAAATATGGAAGTGATTATAGGACAATGAGAATATTTTGGAGCACTGAATGTTCATTTTCAATATGCACAGGCAAATAAAAAAGAGCATATCTCCGATTAAAAACCGAAATAGTTGTGATTCGATACACATACTTAGTACATATTAGTTGATATTTTTTCGTTTAGGCTTCATTTTTGAGCTCTTATGACCAATGTTTTTTTGACGTGTAAACATCTTTGCTGTAGCTACGAGTAATTTCGAAAAACAGGTAAAGTTTACGCGTAAACCGTAAATGCGTAAACCGTAAATGACCTTTGTGTTAGTGCGCTGCTGTGTCCGTGTGAATCGCTTGGCATGGTCAGTGGTAGGTAGGTAGATAGACATGTACTTACAAATGCTTGCATGCATAGCCGTGCAAATGCAAATATCAACAACAACAGCAACGACGCGAAGTGAAGTTGTTGTTGTTTTCTGCAACAATGCGACAAATAGGCAAAATAAAAAGGACCAACCTGTTGGAACATGTATGCAAATGTATGGATATGCATACCTACATCTATCTATCTATTTTTCTGAGCAATATTGGTATCAAATGAAAGGTTTTGAGCAGGACTTCGATATGAAGCTCTTTTCATTGGGACCCCTAGGCTGGGCGCCCACATATGGGTCAAGACGAGGACCCGGATGATCCTTGAATGTTTCTGAGCAAAATTGGTATCAAATGAAAGATCTTGAGCAGGCCTTCCACAGGGAGCTCTATTCTTCATGGTTCCTAGGTCGGGTCCGGAGATATGGGTCAATACGAGGACCCGGATGATCTTGCATGTTTCTGAGCAATATTGGTATCAAATGAAAGGTTCTGAACAGGGATTCTACACGGATCTCTACTCTTTATGATTCCTATGTCGGGTCCCGAGATAAGGGGCAATACGAGGACCTGGATGATCCTTGAATGTTTCTGAGCAATATTGATATCAAACGAAAAGTGATGAGCAGGACTTCTATACGGAGCTCTACTCTTTATGATTCCTAGGCCGGGTCTCCAGATAAGGGACTCGGATGATCTTGCATGTTTCTCAGCAATACAAAACAAAATAACAAATCAAAAGTCAAAAACCAAAAACCAAAACAAACAAAAACAACAAAATAGTAGCAGTCACAATGACAACAAAAAATTACAAAAACGATAGTCTCCTTTTAATTCATAGAAAACCAGGAAAAAAAGGAATAAGGAAAAGGGAATAAGTATCCGATTTCGAAACTGTTTACACATCAATATTCATGAATACCCGTTATTCACGCTTTAATTTTTTTATAAGGAAAAGGTGTATGTGAAAATTTAATATTTTTGGTATAAGTTATAAATACATACATATGTATGTATGTAGATCTATTTCGGAGATCACCACATCCCTTCATCAGACTTCTTTTTACTTTTATTCTTGCGTCCGCATAAAACATCCTTTAATGGAAAATTTAACTAAAAAGTTAAAAATAAATAATAGCTTAAAAAAAACTAAAAAAAAACACACTTTAATCTTAAAAATCGTACTAAAAATTGAGAAATAATTTAATTAGAAACAAAATGATGAACGAGAATATATGTATGTATGTATATTTGTATGTATTTATAGAAAAGCGTGGTGGTGCTCAATAATATTTGAACATGAAGATATTTGATTCGTATAAAATATATGTACCTAGTTGCGAAATTAAAGAGTACGATATATGAAATCTTAAAAAAGTAAAAATAAAAATATTAGTAAGAAAACAGCGATTTTAAATATTTTTGGCATACTGAGCACCCGACGCTTTTCCTTATATACTTATATTTTCGTTCATCATTTTGTTTCTAATTAAATTATTTCTCAATTTTTAGTACGATTTTTAAGATTAAAGCGTGTTTTTTAGTTTTTTTAAGCTATTATTTATTTTTAACTTTTTAGTTAAATTTTCCATTAAAGGATGTTTTATGCGGACGCAAGAATAAAAGTAAAAAGAAGTCTGATGAAGGGATGTGGTGATCTCCGAAATAGATCTACATACATACATATGTATTTATAACTTCTACCAAAAATATTAATTTTTCACATAAATTTTTTCCATATAAAAAAAACATTGGTCATAAGAGCTCAAAAATGAAGCCTAAACGAAAAAATATCAACTAATATGTACTATGTGTATCGAAGCAAAACTATTCCGGTTTTTAATCGGAGATATGCTCTTTTTTATTTACCTGTGCATATTGAAAATGAACATTCAGTGCTCCAAAATATTCTCATTGTCCTATAATCACTTCCATATTTTCTTGTATACCAAAAATAGTAAACAATTTCTTGAAAATAAAGATAGCCAAACACATGTGAAAGTTACCACTCTGAAAAAAAACGTTGTAAATCTAAAGACTTTCGCTGTTAAATCAACTACTTTCCGCAGTTGAAATGTGCCCAACAACGCTCCGTTGTTGTTTCAAAGGTGCGAGCGTTGTTGATTTAAGTCAATAACGGAGATTGTTGGAAAAAATTTTCACCTAAAAATAAATTTTTGTTTGCATTTTACTCTTCATCTTCTCTCCGCCCGGGTCCCAACTGCAAATATGTAGCCTCCGCTTGTTCTCCTATTCTTCTCTCCTTCTTATCATTCACTGGTTGCTATCTTTATTTCTTATTCTGATTTTTCTTCTTTATTTTATATTCTCCTCCGGATTCGAACCATGACATCAACCTGAAATTCTATCCAATCATCACATAGTGGAACATTCAACATTATATTGAATTGTAGTAACCTATTTATACTTCTGTTTCCTAAAAAGGAATCCATGAATTATTTGAATCATTGTAAAAACAAAATTTAAAAAAATTTGTTCTCAGTAGTTTTGTTTACAACGGAAACTGTTGGGTCAAATACTTTTGCCTTTAAATCAACAACGGGGAGAAAATTGTTGCTAAAAATAAACTTTTTTTTGGATTTTTCTCTTCATCTTCTCTCCATCATTATTTTTTTTGTTGGTTTTCTCACAAAAAAATATTTTCTCACACAAAATTTTTTAAAGGCAAGCAAGTTTTTGAATCAACAACGCCCGTTTTTGAATAAATTGTTGGAACAAAAACTTTGCTGTAAAAACAAATACTTTTGCTGTTGAATCAAAGACGGAGATTCAACAGCCGAAAGTTGTTGGTTTAACTACGGGTATTTTTTTCAGAGCAAGAAACCAACAGCGAAAAAACAATCTATTTTGGTAATTACCAAGGTCGGAAACCGTGCTATAAATATAATTTGAACAAACGAAAACACAAAACCAGTTCTTGCTTTGCATACGTACATATGTATGTACATGTTGCTTTTTGATGTGTAAACATCTTTGCTGTAGCTACGAGTGATTTCGAAAAACAAGTAATATCATGTCTCCACGGCAGCGAAATCAAGTTGTTTTCGGTATGTGATTTCGTTTGAAAACACAACTGTCTACACGAACAATTTTGAAATGTATTCGTTTTCGTTGACATTTGTCAGTTTACATTGATTTTCTTTTTGAATAAAGTTAAAATTTTTAAAATATGCATTTCATCCAAATAATTTTTGTTTTAATTAAATTAATGGATGCTAGTTCACTTATCGATGAATATGTGGCCATGTCCAATCAGCAGTTGCAACGTCTGCAAAGACAAAGATTCGAGTTGGTGCTCAAGTACCTGATTCTGAGGAAACGGCAAATTATGTTGCTGGCGCTTTATAATTCTTTGGAATCAGAAGTTAGATCTTGTTGGACAAAAGTCAGTCGATTTTGCGTATACTTGTTAGTTTTTTGTAATAAACAATGCCCATTATAATAGAGTCGCACACAATTCTTTTGGGAGTTTGATTGCCAGCGCAATGACAACGTATTTTTACAAGCTTTTATTTAACTTCACTTTTTGTATGTATGTCGTGGAATTTTGCAACGAACATTTAAGATACTTCTAGTTGAGCTAGGTACTTGAAATTTGGAACATAGTTCAGGACCCGAAGACAATGCAATGTGAAATAAAAAAAAATCCGATAGATGGCGCTGGTGTCGAGATATTTGTAAAATTCGTATTTACCGACCGAATTTGTTCATATTCGGTATATATATTGCCTATGAGAAAGTAAATACATCCGAGGAAAAAAATCGCCGCTAGGTGGCGCTGGTGTCAAGATATTTGTAAAATTCGTATTTACCGACCGAATTTGTTCATATTCGGTATATATATTGCCTATGAGAAAGTAAATACATCTGTGGAAAAAAATCGCCGCTAGGTGGCGCTGGTGTCAAGATATTTGTAAAATTCGTATTTACCGACCGAATTTGTTCATATTCGGTATATATATTGCCTATGAGAAAGTAAATACATCCGAGGAAAAAAATCGCCGCTAGGTGGCGCTGGTGTCAAGATATTTGTAAAATTCGTATTTACCGACCGAATTTGTTCATATTCGGTATATATATTGCCTATGAGAAAGTAAATATATCCGTGGAAATAAATCGCCGCTAGGTGGCGCTAGTGTCAAGATATTTAGAAAATTAGTATTTATGAACCAGATTTGTTCCTATTTTGAACACGTATTACGAAGTAATCTATTCACAAAAGAGTATAGTAAAACCAGATATTAGATGTAATATGCATTGTAAAACTAAAAAGGCAAAAATAAAACAAAGTAAAAAAATTTTTTTAAAAAAGCTTTTATTTAATATTAATATAACAATTTACTAAAAAGGAAAAAAATAATTTTTTTATATTTTTGAACAAGATTTATATTAGTCCTTAGTTCATTTGGATCTTAATTTCAATCTAAACATACATTTAACGTATTTCTTCAAAGCATTTCTGTATATGTATCAACATAAATAAAAGCGCGGGTACTCATTACATATTCATGTTATAAAACCGTATTGGCGAAATGGAAGGAAGCGATAAAAACTTTAAATTCCAATTAAGTAAGATATGCATTACGTAAAGAGCACCCGCGCTTTTATTTATGTTGATACATATACAGAAATGCTTTGAAGAAATACGTTAAATGTATGTTTAGATTGAAATTAAGATCCAAATGAACTAAGGACTAATATAAATCTTGTTCAAAAATATAAAAAAATTATTTTTTTCCTTTTTAGTAAATTGTTATATTAATATTAAATAAAAGCTTTTTTAAAAAAAATTTTTTACTTTGTTTTTTAAAGCCAATTTCCGTATGGATCGGCAATCGTTCAACGCATGGTATAAAAAATACAGGTATGTGCATTGTCATTTTGACGCTGTCTTTTTGATTAAAAAGCAGATTTTTGAAGTTTAATCTTATGTCAGTTTTGGAGTATAGCGATGCCAGAATTTTATTTTTTGAATGCGTAGATTTTTGTTTGAAAGTTTGGGTATTTCAGGAATCAAAGGACAGAAAGAGAAAGGGCACTAGTGAGCAGATTTATGGAACTTCCGGTAGCTCCTCTTCGCTCACTCCACAAATCTTCATCCACTCTCCGCGAATAAAGGGTATCGTCGGAAATTGGAAAAATTTTATATCACCGTCTTTGGAGCCATATTTGGTATTATTGCACCCCGGAAATAAGCAACTCATATTGTTAAAATCTAGGGTACATATTTTTTGTAATTGAATTGAAGTGAAAGTGAATTGAAATTCATAGAGGCTATTTCGAGAAAGGTAACTTAAAAGCCTCAATGAAGCATGGAATATAATGTTGAATGTTCCACTACATGATGCCGTTGGGCTGAATCTCATGTTGATGTCGTGTTTCGAATCCGGAGGAGAATAGGAATAATAGAGGAGAGAACACAATAAAAGTAAAGTGAATGTTTAAAAAATATAACAATTTAGTTAAACGTTGCAACTTTTGGATGGGATGAAGTTACATAAATACATACATACATACATACATACATAGATACAGGTGAAACTATAAAAGCGTGTTAAAAAAAAATTGCTTCAATCATAAAGGGTGTTGCTTGAAAGCTTCTCAAGCATCAGAGCGCTGGATTCAAAACCATAATTCGATGAAAATAATTTCACAGACGAATAGTTTCGACCGTTCTTTTCATACAAGTTTTGCTTCAATCATATAAAACATTACAACAATCATGCAATCATGGATTAAATACTGTTACATATATTAAGCTCAACCCTCAATTTGCTAAGTTTAGCACTCTTACCATCGATACACATAGATAGGTATAATGAAAAAAAAGTGGCATCTGTACAGAAAAACCAAAAAGTTTAACAACTTTAGTAGATAATATTATCGAATGAGATAAAGTTGTCTTTCTTGTTATTTATATGTTTGATGTGTTTATTTATGCAATAAAAATGGAAATTGGAAGAAATGCAAAATACTCGAAAAGGCAAATGTAAGCATGTGAATTGCAAAAGCATTGAATTGAATTGAACAAGCAAAGCGAAATGAAAATACCGCCTCTGCAATTGACAGTTGAGCTCGTAAAGGGAAAATGGCGTGGCGTGTCTAGGAGAAGGCGAAAAAGACGAAGAGGAAGGAAGTGAAGATATGAAGCCCAAAATGCAAAAATGAAACAAAAATGGAAGAATAAAAAATAGAAAATAAAGAATTAAAAAATACGTAATTGAAAGTAAATAAATATTGTGAAGTTTTTTTAGGCGTGGCATGAATTTCAGGCGTCGAAAATTGTAAACAAGGCGAGGAGAAGCAAATCTAGAGTCCTGGGAAGAATGTCATTTAGTTAAAATAAATAGAAAATTAAAAAAATTTTTTTTTTGTACAATAAAGGCGTTGCTGATTAATCTGTGTGTCGAAGAAAGCTTTTTACCTGCGCAGGATCAAAATCTTAAATGTCTAAATTTCTAGCCTTCGATAAAAGACTGAGGAATGGAAAAAGAAACAAAATATTCAGATGTTAAAAAAAAATAAAATTAGAGGAAGACAAATAAGTATGTATATAATTATAAAAATAAAAAAAATAACAAGTAAGGAAGCCTAAGTTCGAGTGGAATCGAACATTAGATACTCAGCTGTATACTTTCATTGTTTGTTTGCGTTTGATGGAAACACGGCGTATTTTATATAAAGCGAGCGCCGCATAAAGTGGGCGTAGCCACGCCCATTTTCAACATTTTTGTCAGTCATCCAACTAAGCATATGAATATTATTCTTTGTGCAAACTTTCATTCCTTTATGACTTCTAGTTACAAAGATGTCACGTTACAAATTTCCAAAGCGTGTTCCAGAAATATCTTTGTTAAAAAGTAGGCGTGGTCATAACCGATTTCAATAAATTTTTGCGTGTCTATTAACACAAGTTATAAAAGTATATAAACAAAGTTTCGTCATAATATCTCAATTATTTGTCGAGTTATAGGCTAAGAAATCTCGTATTTTCCTTTGCCTAAAAAGTGGCGGTGCCACGCCCATCTTCCAAAATTTTTATATTTTTGGTTTCCAGTCTATTGTAGAAATCGTGCCACAAAATTTCTATGAATTATCTCTATATTTGACAAAGATATCGCTTAAAATGTTTTTATTAGGCTACTTTATAGTTCCCATGTATAAAAGTAGGCGTGGTCGTCAAACCGATTTCGCTAAAATTTTGAACATGTATTACCACAAGTAATAAAAGTGTACACACCAAGTTTCGTCATTATATATATGTAAATTATTTGTCGAGTTATGGGCTCAGAAATCTCGTATATTCCTGTTTCTAAAAAGAGGCGGTACCACGCCCATTTTCCAAAATTTTTGTGTTTTTCGTTTTATGTCCGCAGTTGGACTTCTGCTATAAAATTTCAATGACATATCTCTATATTTGACAAAGATATCACTTAAAATGTTTTTATTAGGCCACTTTATAATACCCATATATAAAAGTGGGCATGGTTGTCAACCGCTTTTGGAAGTTTTTCGTCCAAACATTTGCCTAAGTAAGTATATCACGCGTACCAAATTTCATTGATATATCTTCAATGGTTTCTGAGTTATGACTCATAAAACTTTCAATATTTTCCCCTTAATAAGTGGGCGTGGCACCGCCCATTTTCCAAAATTTTTGTGTTTTTTGTTTTATGTCCGTAGTTGGACTCATGCCACAAAATTTTAGTGATAGATCTTTATATTTGACAGAGATATCGCTTAAAATATTTTTATTAGGTCCCTTTATAAAACACATATATAAAAGTGGGCGTGGCCGTCAAGCGATTTTAACAATTTTCCGTCCTAACGTTTGGCTAAGTATGTAAATCACGCGTACCAAATTTCATCGATATATCTTCAATGGTTTCTGAGTTATGACATACTAGAGGTTACCCGCGGGTTTCACACCACGTGCTTTTAAAAATATTAGCATATTGAGTTAGTCCAAAAAAGTTACATAGAAAAATATCATTCTTGACGTCAAAGATAGTTTTCTTATTTTTTTTTTGTCCGTTGAGTACGTAATTATCTCATATGCCCAACACCAATTTTCAGTACCCTACTATAAATATTTCAAGAGATTTTCGCTGTAAGAATTTCAGTCTGCATGGGAGGTGCCCATCCCTGCTTTACCAAGACCTAGCGTTTTTACCCGTTTAATACATAGTTATCTCACATGCCTTCACACCAGTTTTCAGTACCCTACTACAAACATTTCCAGAGATATTCGCTGTGAAAATTTCAGTTTGTATGCGAGGTGCCCATCCCTGCTTTACCAAGACCTAGTGTTTTTTCCGTTTAATACATAGTTATCTCACATGCCCTCACACCAGTTTTCAGTACCCTACTACAAATATTTCCAGAGATATTCGCTGTGAAAGTTTCAGTTTGTATGGGAGGTGCCCATCCCTGCTTTACCAAGACCTAGCGTTTTTACCCGTTTAATACATAGTTACCTCACATGCCCTCACACCAATTTTCAGTACCCTACTACAAATATTTCCAGAGATATTCGATGTGAAAATTTCAGTTTATATGGGAGGAGAGTGCCCATCCCTGCTTTACCAAGACCTAAATTGTTTATCCGTTGAGTATATATTTTTGTATTATTCCTTCACAAAAATTTTCATTAATCTAGTACAAATATTTCAAGAGATATTACGAAAAAACGGAAAATTTTGTATGGGAGGAGCCCATCCCTGACTTTTAATCAGATTAAAACAAGTAAAAGCGCGGCTGTCTTCGGCCGTACCGAAGACTTCATACCTTTCATGAGTGGGGAAATGAAAAGTTACCTATGTATGTACATAGCCGGATTAAGTTTAATTTATAATTTTAATTCTGTGGGTTATTTATGGAAAGATTTATTAGAAAAAATGGTGTCTTTACTATTTAAATGGAGGAGTTATACACCAAAATGTGCATAGCTGAACAATCGGTTGTATGGGAGCTATATGTTATAGTGGTCCGATCTTGACAATTTTCGGTAATCCCGTTTGGGCCCATATGGGTACAAATACTTCAAAATTTCACGCCGTTAGCTGTTAAAATGGAGGAGTTATACACCAAAATGTCCATATCTGAACAATCGGTTGTAGGGAAGCTATATGTTATAGTGGTCCGATCTTAACAATTTTCGGTAATCCCGTTTGGGCCCATATGTGTACAAATACTTCAAAATTTCACACCGTTAGCTGTTAAAATGGAGGAGTTATACACCAAAATGTGCATATCTGAACAATCGGTTGTAGGGAAGCTATATGTTATAGTGGTCCGATCTAGACAATTTTCGGTAATCCCGTTTGGGCCCATATGGGTACAAATACTTCAAAATTTCACGCCGTTAGCTGTTAAAATGGAGGAGTTATACACCAAAATGTCCATATCTGAACAATCGGTTGTAGGGAAGCTATATGTTATAGTGGTCCGATCTTGACAATTTTCGGTAATCCCGTTTGGGCCCATATGGGTACAAATACTTCAAAATTTCACGCCGTTAGCTGTTAAAATGGAGGAGTTATACACCAAAATGTCCATATCTGAACAATCGGTTGTAGGGAAGCTATATGTTATAGTGGTCCGATCTTGACAATTTTCGGTAATCCCGTTTGGGCCCATATGGGTACAAATACTTCAAAATTTCACGCCGTTAGCTGTTAAAATGGAGGAGTTATACACCAAAATGTCCATATCTGAACAATCGGTTGTATGGGAGCTATATGTTATAGTGGTCCGATCTTGACAATTTTCGGTAACCCTGTTTGGGCCCATATGGGTACAAATACTTCAAAATTTCACGCCGTTAGCTGTTAAAATGGGGGAGTTATACACCAAAATGTGTATATCTGAATAATCGGATGTTGTGGAACTATATGTTATAGTGGTCCGATCTAGACAATTTTCGGTTACCTTGTTTGGGCCAAAATGGGCACGTCTACTTCAAAGTTTCATGTCCTTAGCTGTTTAAATGGGGAAGTTATGCACAAATTACTTCCAAAAATTTCATGTATATCTGAATAATCGGTTGTTTTCTATATGTTATAGTGGTCCGATTCGGCCGGTTCCGACAAATGATCAGCTGCATATAACAACATACCTGTATTCCGAATTTCATTCAGATATCTCAAAAACTGAGGGACTAGTTTGCGTTCACACAGACGGACGGACGGACAGACGGACAGACGGACATGGCTTAATCGACTCAGCTCGTGATTCTGATCATATCGGTATATATTTTGGTGGGTCCCCCACGCTTCCTTCTGGTACTTTCGACAAAAATTTTTTGGCACTAAGTTATAATACCATTTCATTCTCATGAAAGGTATAAATATGCCTATAGCAATTACCGGGTGAAAATACCTAGGTGTGCAAAGTTTCGTGAGGATCCGTTCAGCGGTTTTCTCGCCAATTGAATTTAAACACAATTTCCATTTCACATTTATAATATAAGATAAAACTTTCCATGTTTGACACTTAATAAGTGGGCGTGGCACCGCCCATTTTCCAAAATTTCATCAAATTTCTTCATAGGGGCCTGAGCTGAACACGTGGGTAAAATTTCATCATTCTAGCTATATTAGTGACTGAGATACCAAATTTCCGATTTTTTCTATATAGGAAAAGTGGGCGTGGTCATGGTCCGATTTCGCCCATTTTCAATACCAACCGTCACAGTCTCGATACCAACTTGTATTCCAAATTTCATCAAAATATCTCAATTTTTGCGCGAGTTAGAGTGTTTAAAGACGGACGGACAGACGGACGGACGGGCGGACATGGCTCAATCGATTTCTCTTTTCACCCTGATCATTATACCTTTCATGAGAATGAAATGGTATTATAACTTAGTGCCAAAAAATTTTTGTCGAAAGTACCAGAAGGAAGCGTGGGGGACCCACCAAAATATATACCGATATGATCAGAATCACGAGCTGAGTCGATTAAGCCATGTCCGTCTGTCCGTCCGTCCGTCTGTGTGAACGCAAACTAGTCCCTCAGTTTTTGAGATATCTGAATGAAATTCGGAATACAGGTATGTTGTTATATGCAGCTGATCATTTGTCGGAACCGGCCGAATCGGACCACTATAACATATAGAAAACAACCGATTATTCAGATATACATGAAATTTTTGGATGTAATTTGTGCATAACTTCCCCATTTAAACAGCTAAGGACATGAAACTTTGAAGTAGACGTGCCCATTTTGGCCCAAACAAGGTTACCGAAAATTGTCAAGATCGGACCACTATAACATATAGTTCCACAACATCCGATTATTCAGATATACACATTTTGGTGTATAACTCCTACATTTTAACAGCTAACGGCCTGAAATTTTGAAGTATTTGTAGCCATATGGACCCAAACAGGGTTACCGAAAATTGTCAAGATCGGACCACTATAACATATAGCTCCCTACAACCGATTGTTCAGATATGGACATTTTGGTGTATAACTCCTCCATTTTAACAGCTAACGGCGTGAAATTTTAAAGTATTTGTACCCATATGGGTACAAACGGGATTACCGAAAATTGTTAAGATCGGACCACTATAACCTATAGCTCGCCTACAACCGATTGTTCAGATATGGACATTTTGGTGTATAAATCCTCCATTTAAATAGCCAAGACACCATTTTTATACTCAGCTGTACTAGTACACAGAGTATTATAGTTTTGATTTCCTAATGGTGGATTGTAACAGAATGAAATAATCGAGATAGATATAGACTTATATATATCAAAATGATCAGGGTGAAAAGAGAAATCGATTGAGCCATGTCCGTCCGTCTGTCCGTCTGTCCGTCTGTCCGTCTGTCCGTCTGTCCGTCTGTCCGTCTGTCCGTCTGTCCGTCTGTCCGTCTGTGAGCACGATAACTCGCGCAAAAATTGAGATATTTTGATGAAATTTGAAATGTAAGTTGGTATCAAGACAGGAACGGATGGTATTGAAAATGGGTGAAATCGGACCATGACCACGCCCACCTCCCCTATATAGTAAAAATCGGAAATTTTTTATCTCGGTCACTAATAGAGCTAGAGTGATAAAATTTCACACACGTATTGAGCTCAGGCCCTTATGAAGAAATATGGTGAAATTTTGGAAAATGGGCGGTGCCACGCCCACTTATTAAGGGGCAAACATTGAAAGTTTTATGAGTCATAACTCAGAAACCGTTGAAGATATATCGATGAAATTTGATAGGCGTGATATACTTACTTAGGCAAATGTTTGGACGAAAAATTGCCAAAATCGGTTGACGACCACGCCCACTTTTATATATGGGTATTATAAAGTGACCTAATAAAAGCATTTTAAGCGATATCTCTGTCAAATATAAAGATATATCATTGAAATTTTATGGAAGGTGTCCAATTATGGACATAAAACAAAAAATACAAAAATTTTAGAAAATGGGCGTGGCACCGCCTCCTTTTAGAAGCAGGAATATACGAGATTTCTGAGCCCATAACTCGACAAATAATCGATATATTATGACGAAACTTGGTCTATACACTTTCACTACTTGTAGTAATACATGTTCGAAATTTTAGCGAAATCGGTTGACGACCACGCCCACTTTTATATATGGGTATCATAAAGTGGCCTAATAAAAACATTTTAAGCGATATCTTTGTCAAATATAAAGATAATTCATTGAAATTTTGTGGCATGAGTTCTACAATAGATCGGAAACAAAAAATAGAAAAATTTCGGAAAATGGGCGTGGCACCGCCTCTTTTCAGACAAAGGAATCAACGAGATTTCAGAGCCCACAACTCGACAAATAATTGAGATATTATGACGAAACTTGGTTTATACACTTTTATAACTTGTGTTAATAGACACGCAAAAATTTATTGAAATCGGTTTATGACCACGCCTACTTTTTAACAAAGATATTTCTGGAACACCCTTTGGGAATTTGTAACAAGACTTCTTTGTAACTAGAAGTCATAAAGGAATGAAATTTTGCACAAAGAATAATATTCATATGCTTAGTTGGATGACTGATAAAAATGTTGAAAATGGGCGTGGCTACGCCCACTTTATGCAGCACTCGCTTTATATAAAATACAACGTGTTTTCATCAAA
This sequence comes from Urophora cardui, assembly GCA_960531455.1. Classification (NCBI taxonomy): domain Eukaryota; kingdom Metazoa; phylum Arthropoda; class Insecta; order Diptera; family Tephritidae; genus Urophora; species Urophora cardui. The sequence goes on along the minus strand of OY482671.1, from coordinate 17,310,598 downwards.
CGCAAACAAACAATGAAAGCATACAGCTGAGTATCTAATGTTCGATTCCACTCGAACTTAGGCTTCCTTACTTGTTTCTAATAAATCTTTCCATAAATAACCCACAGAATTAAAATTATAAATTAAACTTAATCCGGCTATGTACATACATAGGTAACTTCTCATTTCCCCACTCATGAAAGGTATGAAGTCTTCGGTACGGCCGAAGACAGCCGCGCTTTTACTTGTTATTATTGAAAATTTGCCCCTCTTGGCCCATTTTTTTTTTTAATTTCCGCATATTTCATCATAACGGCATAAGGTCATTGCGTGGATGAAATTCCATCACTCGGGTTTTATTGGTGACTTAATTACCATGTTTTACGTGTTTTTCGAAATACATATATACCTATGCCTTATTTTCAACCCCAACCTTCTCTGTTCCCAGTAGAATCTGTGTACTGAAATTTTTTTATTTTTGCGCCTGTTAGATTATATACGGCCGGCCGTTCAATCAATTTTTTTTTTTTCATCCTGATCGTTTTGATTTATGAAAGTCCATATCTATCTCAATTATTGTATGGTCTTGTACTACGTACAGCTGTGTATAAATAAGCACATCCCATGCTGAAAACCCCCCATTCAGCGTAAGTATGAATACACCCGTGTTCGCCTAAAATAATGTGATGTTTACATACAAACATACAGCTGAAGCTTATAAAAGTGTTTTAAAATATACACGACTGTTCAACTGGAGCGACATCTACATTTGAAATTTGTATTTAACTATGCACTCTTGTTAGAATGAAATAATTCTGAAGGCATAGTTTTAGGCGCAAATCTTTTAGTTTAAAACATTTTATTTTTGCAAAATACTATTAAAAAAAAAAGTACCACACGCAATAAAACACCGTTTAACATGCATAGCTAATTTATACCTTTAAAACGATGCCTTACTTATTAATTTTGGTAAATTATGTGAGCAGAAAAAGGGATATTTGCAAAAAATAGATTAGAAATAATATATATGATTTATTTACCTGCAAATAAAATTATCCTTACACACCACACACACACACTCTAAACAAAGAGATCACTCTAAACCAGGGATGGGCACACAAACACATTCAAACAACCTCCGAAAATTAGTGTGGATTGGTGCGCCTACTGTAGGCCAAAGTGGAAAACGACAAACAATAATCAGTCTGCATGCAGATGTTGAGCGAGCAGGGTCATGCTGCGCGCGCCTTGCGAAATTATGAAACAACGTACGTATACAAATACATACGTATGTATGTTATATGCAAACTCTTGATAGTTTTGTTTGTTGTCTGGCTTCTGCAAATAAAACAAAAGAATTTCAAGCGACGACCACTTGCTTTCACGACAGTCGAACAGTGATGGTAGATACTTTTTTGGAAATTCCCTACAGAGCAAGAAAAAAATCCCTACTTTTCCCTACGCTTGTTTCAAATTTTCCCTACGTAATTCCCTACACTTTTTTTTAGTATTTCCATGCTAGAACAATGAAAAAACCGCACGGCAGTAGATGAACGTCTTTCCTTTTACTAAATAATGAAAATCGGCTGTTCTACTGCATACTGCATACACACTGGCTCTCAAAGAAATCAAAAAAAAAAATTACAATAAAATACTGATGATTTACTGTTTTGAACAATTATTGTAATAAAAAAAATATATGTATTAATGCGTTGTATGTAACATATGTACAGTTTGTCAATTAATTCTTTGCAAAATGAAAACAGTTCAGAAATTTGTTTTCATAATGTTATTTGGTCAACTAAACTTAACTTTTAAATTTTTTTTAAATGCTAATATTAAATTAAATATGTTTACCACATTTAGGACCAAAAAAGTCCAAAATTTAAGGCATAGAAACTACACAAAAAAACAAAAGTTCAAAAAATTATAAAAAACATTTTGTCAATTAATTCTTTGCAATTTTTTCATATGTGACAGAAACTGAAAAAAGCCGACCTGATCGTTGAAATTTCGATATGACGGCCACTAGCCCCAATCACACATTGTAGACGAAGGGTCATGGAGAGAATCAGGTCCTTCAGCGCATAAATTTCGCGTATTTTATGCCATTCTTCCTGAATGGCATTAATTACAGCATTTTTCGCTAGTAAACCTTCATTTTCTGTCTTGCTATTTCAAAAAAAGCCAAAAATGTTTGATTGGGTTTAAGCTAGGATTTGGGCAGGTGTATCCATTGATTTGATGCAATTATGCAGTACCCAAGTCCTGCACAGCAACGATTTTTTTTAGGATGTTTGTTCAGGTACAGCTTTTACTTTAATTTATTGGCGTTTTTTGGTTAAAAAATGCAAATTTTTATTGCGATTCTCGACTAATCTTCTTCTTCTTGTTGTCGACTAATCGTGTCAAGGTAAAACTCCTTCTTCATAAGGTCATTAAAAATCCGCAGTCCGCCAACACCCTTGAGGATAAACGACTCCGCATTATTTCAGACAATTTTCGAAACATCAGATTTGGTCTAATATTCTTCTGTAGCAGAGCTGTGTTGGTCGTTCGCGAAATTTTTCTGTGTCCATCGCGATGCATCGTGCGTATAGAGATCTATTTTTGTTTCATTGCGAAAAAGAACATCAACACAGCTCTATTGTGCAAGATATACATATCGCACGTTTTATGCAATAGGGGTTTAACTCGAAATTTTCGATTTCTGGGGTTTTGCCATATATTTCAATAACTGGGTCATGCCTTTGAGTCTAGTCTTATAAAATACTCAAAACGATAAAAATGGCGGAAATAAAAGTGATTTTGTAGTTAGCCGTAGAAGGAAACTGTTTCAAATTATAAAAGTTTGCGTTTTCGCAAAAAAAAATTTTTTTGAGTTAAATCTTCAAGAAAATTTGACAGAAGAGGTAAATAAACTCAAATGTGACATTTCGTTTGAAAATATAATTACTTTCCTACTACCATTTCAACGCTCAAGAAATAATGCAAATTTTTTCTTGAGCGTTTTCTTGAGAGCTGCGGAGAGGCCTTAAGGGGAAAAAATTCGGAGCTAAGAGCGTAGCCAGAAAAAAAAAATCTTTTGCTCCGATGCCCTGATTAAAAATATCGTGTTATTAGATAGTTCACTATACGGTATTCCCTCTCCAATTACGTCATTGAAGGGTTCGCGATTTAACTCGTCTTGGCAGCATTTTCATTATTCAGATCGACAGTCAGTGTTGAAGTGAAAAAAAGTTGAATTGAAATTTTGATATGACTTTGCCAAAAAATCCCTACATTTAGCTATTTTATAAAAATCTGTCCTTCTTTCCCTACGGTCACTTTTTTCCGACTAAAATCCCTACATGTAGGGAATTTACCCTACGTATCACATCACTGCCGTCTAGAGATGAGCGAAACTGCGATTTTTCGATATCTGTGATTTCGGTGATTGCTATTTTTAAATCACTGTGATTTTAAACTGCTATTGCGATTGCATGGACTGGTATAAAATCATCAGTTACCGGTAGAGATTAATTTTGCGTTTTCTGAGCGATATAACCTGTCTTTATTTTATGTTAACAAAATGATAGCAATAACAACGTATTCCGCAGTAATATCGTTGTTTGTAAATATTTTTCAAAGACAAATTGTAAATTCAATAATTTTTTTTTTCTTATATTTCTATATATGTACGTATGTGGTCTGCTCAAAAGTGTAAACAAAAAGAAATTTATAATGCTTTTGCGATTGCGATTCACGTAGGTGAACTGCTTACTTGCTACATCGATAGCAGTTGCCTATAAGTAGTGAACTGCTATTTTGAAAAAGTGATCGCAATTGCGATTTGTGATTTTTTATTCACAGTGAAAAAATCACCGTTTGCGATATATCGCTCATCACTACTGCAGTCGAAGGCAAATTAATTCTTTTTGCTAAGCGACGATCACCTGGTCCCATCGTAAGCGCTCGTTTTACGCTATTTATTTGTCTGTATTAGTGACAATCGGTGAGTATACGTGTGAATCGTAAACAGCTGGTCTGCCCGCGGGCAAGAGGCTGCGCATCGCTGCTCTAAACCATGCTACTAAAATTTATTCAATAATTTTATTGTTTCTATCTATTTTACATACAATAAATTATACCGAAAGAAATAAAAAAAAAACGAAATATATTTTATTTGTATTATTGTAAAATACAAATTAATTAATGCGCTTTAGGACTGAATGATCACTCAAACTATGGAAATAGGGCGGGGTGTAATAAGGCCTTTAAGGCCTTATTTCGCAACCAAAGTGAAATAAAGCCTTTATTTTGTCATTTAAAAAAAAAAGGTCTTATTTCACATTTAAAGCGCAATTAGGCCTTTTTTGAAATGTGCAATAACGCCTTTATTTATTTACGCGATAACTTATCCGTCTACGTCGACGTATGTGACTGACTGATTTGTGACGATGTACATTTGAATGCTTTGTGGCCTACGCTGAAGGGTGTACTACGCAGAGGGACATCACCGTGGCGGTAGCCACGGTTGGGGCACACGTCCGGACGGATGGCGTAGCCCAGGGTTATTTTTTATAAGCGCGGCCGAAGGCCGCCAACGCAGAAAAGTGTTCTGCGCAAAAGCACTGTGGACCGGGCCATAGATATTACTCCAACGCAAAAGCTGTTCTCCGCAAAAGTTTTTTCTTTATTTTCTCTTTCCTGAGTAATATCTATGGCCCAGTCCACAGGGCTTTTGCGTAGAACACTTTTCTGCGTTGGCGGCCTTCGGCCGCGCTTGTAAAAAATGACCCTGGGCTACGCCATCCGTCCGGACGTGTGCCCCAACCGTGGCTACCGCCACGGTGATGTCCTTCTGCGTAGTACACCCTTCAGCGTAGGCCACAAAGTGAAATAAGACCTTTAGAACCTTATTTCACATTTGAAGTGAAATAAAGCCTTATTCTTAATAAAGGCTTTATTTCTCAATCGATAGCGAAATAAGGCCTTATTTCAAAAGGCCTTATTACACCCCGCCTGGAAATAGTGGTAGTTCCGGCGTTCCTTGTAAAATACAATTAATGCGGTGTTCAACTGATCTCTCGTTCAATTTATGAAAATAGTAGTATTCACCGTGTTGCCTGTAGAGCACTCCAAAAAGTGTTTGCTTAAGAATACCGAATGCCAACTTAGTATCAAATGAATTTATACACAAGTTTTCTGTTCTCCAGAGTCTGCCATTATCTGGATCGGCTCTCACAGCGGTTTGATAAGATCTTACCATAGTATATTTCGATCGGGTAGCGTTCCAACTCCAACCGACAACATTCATTTTACTGCTCCCCCTCATACCATCTTGGAACAATTTTATTCGCGAAAGTGTTTCGGAAGGGAGCAATGGTGCACCTACTTCAACAATTCCAATAAAGCCTAGATCTCCCATAGCCACATGATGTTTCCTTACAACTGGGTTACCTGCTACCGACCCGCCTCTTACAAAATCTTCAGGACTGTCAAACACGGCGACATTATTTGCATATTCGATCGTGCGCAAATCAGCAGTAATTACAAAATTTGAACTAATTAATGCACCTGCAGCGAAAAATTCGTCTCCATGATATACTGCCAACAAATAATTTGCTTCGCGTCTATAGACCAATTTATAAGAACCTTCACCACTTAACATTGCCAGCACAACAGTGGGCAGAATTGACAAAAGCGGAAAAATGATACGCGTGTTTTTCATTTTATTATTAGGTTCAGTGCTTTTGAAGCATTCGTAAGAAATGTTCCCCTTTTTATACTAAAATCCAGCAAAGGTTTTGAAGCAAATGCGTATAATTTAACTATTTAGGAACAACTGAACAAACATATAATTATGATCACATGATTAAGCTCGAATAAACTGCGTACACGTATATGTACATATTTGCAGAGAACTGAATAAAAAACAAGTAAACCCGAGTCTGATTTCGGCCGCACCAAAGACCTCATACCTTTCGTGAATGGGGAAATGAAATGTTAATTGTTCTGATTTGCAATAGTTTGTGCTGCCAATTCTGTGGGTTATGCATACAAAGATCTATAAAACAAAATTGGCTTAATCGATGTTTACATGACCTCTCGCCGTTGCCCGCCCCTCCTCACCATACTGCTGCATCAGCAGCGCTACATCACCATCCACGCACCAATGCTACATCCACATCAACAAATCACATCATCACATTCAATATTGGAACCTATTATCACACCACATTTTACAGCATCTATTTACACCACACACCTAACACACCCACATATTGTAACACACCACACACAAACCAAATGTCAATATTGGTAACATCACAAAAAACACAATTGTTAAAACTCCGTGCAGTAGAGACGTGCAGATACACAATAAAAACGAAAACATACATCGTTCCCGCCAATAAATTAGTGCTTTAAATCCGAAATCTCTTGGTTTTTTTATAATCCTCCGGAATACCTACATACGTGAAAGTAAGTAACCCTGAATCTCGAGCGCGAGTGCAGTGAAGTGCCACAAAAAGAGGGTCCCAATTGTCCATGGTCCTTCGTCGCCATACAGATAGGCACCTATGCTGATACTAAAGAAAAAAGAAAAATATTAATTTTTTGAAAAATAAACAATTTAATATTAACATAAGTGAACATAATTCCGTGGAGAGTGAAAACAGTTAAAGTGAACAAAAAAAAAAAAAAAAAAAAAAAAAATACATATCTACATATATAGATACATACAAAGTGAAAAAACGCGCGCGATCAGTAAAATACATACATACACCATATACTTATGTACGTATGTTTATACATACAATCAACAAAAATTAAAATACCTAAATAACACAAAAAACGGGCGCGACGCGTTAAGATAAAAATAACAACAAACCAAAAACAACAACATAAAACCAAGAAGGGCAACAACAACAGGAAACACATCTATTCAGCAACAACATCATCAAACAGAAAAAAATCTGCAACAAAACTGGCCAAAAGAACATATCCCACTCTATATCCTAAAAGGAAACCGCAGTGAGTTGTATCGCTCCAAAAGAAAATATATGTACATATGTATGCATGCACATTTTAATTTGCAAATACAAGGCCCCTATGCAAAAATAATAAACATATGTAATACCAAATTTGGTAAAATCCCCCAAACAAATATACATATACAAGCCATTAGCCAATTAGAAAAAAAAATATATACAGTCCACTTTCCAACAGAATCGATTTTATACACATAAAAAATTCCGATCACCCTAAAAAATATATAATTTACATAATTCCACTAATTACCCTATTATTAAAAATATATACATACATATTTACAAACATATTCAAATATTGGTACGTTGACACCAAATCTCCCGTTGGTAACATACAAAACTACCAACAAAAAATTTGCCTTTTACAGATTTCGCATTACCCATATTCTACTTACCAAGAATACATATTTACAAATTACCGGCAAATTATCTGGCGCTCTCTCCCACTATTTTTATACATACGTATTAACATACATATATATCACTCGCGGAAAACAACCCAGCAGAAAAAAAGGGAGTTCTACACAACCCAGTAGACAAAAACTAGATTTTGCAAAAACGACATAAGTCGAAAATATACAATTTAATTTTCCATAATATAAATTTATATCTAGCGTTACATACCCACACGCAGATATACATACAAACATATATACAACTCGGTACTCCGGAAAAACGACATAAGTCGACAATTTATAATAACTTTTTTATAAAATAAAACATCTCCTGCGTAACATATACCAACGCAAATATACACATATATACACAAAGATAAACTCGGTATTCGAAAAAAGGACCTAAGTCAATAATTCAGAAATTTTATTTCTTTTACAAAATAAAACTTTACCCTAAAGCAAATATATACAAAACCCAAAAATCAATAAAATAAGCGATCGTGCAATACAAAAACAAAAATATATTTCAAACAAAAAATTTATTTGCGAATATTTACACAATAAGCGATTTTAAATCAAATTAAATTTCTCTGAATCGTGAAAATGCCATCAGACAAAACCCCGAGTAAGGAATCAAACCCAAAAACTATTAAAATTCCCGAAATGGAGGGAGGTAAGCTCCAAGATACCCCTGCAGACGCCAAACGCTCAAAGCAGGGAGCAATCCCCAAGAAACCTAAAGATTTTTCGGCTGCAAAATTTATTATGGAAAGTGACAGTCTCATTAGATACTGCACTAGATTTGCATCCGCACCCATTCAAAACAACTCCGAATCAATTTTGGAGGTAAAGACAAAAAGTCTTGAAAACTTTTGGACACGACTCCAATCGGCATATGATGAGATCATCGAAACCGATGACTCGGATCTGCCCGAAAATTTCAAATCCTCGGCATTCACTAAGTACGAAAACTGCCTTGACCAATATGAAGAAACAAAGGCCATGATCAACGATCAGCTCAAATTACTAAGGCCTATTTCAACTACTTCAACCCCGAAAGTAGATAACTCCCAAACCCAAGCACACGAAGCAAGTTCAGGCCCTTATCTCAAAGTGCCAGCTTGTGATACCGAAATATTTTATGGAGGTTATGAACAATGGCCGTCCTTCCGGGACATGTTTACAGCCGTGTATATCAACCACCCAAAATTATCACAAGCGCAAAAATTGTATCACCTCCGATACAAAACAAAAGGTCAGGCAGCAGCAATCGTAAACCAATTCGGTCTAAGTGACGACAATTTCAATCTGGCTTGGGCGGCATTAAAAGAAAGATATGAAAATGAGAGAGTACTGGTCGATAAACAAATAACTATTCTAATGAACTTGCCAAAAATACAAAAAGAAACAAGCGAAGAATTTATCAAGTTACATTCCACAGTAACGAATTGCTTGTCAGTGCTTCAAACACAAAAAATTCCCACTGATAACTGGGACCCTATTCTGGTAAATATCTGTGCCACTGCACTACCAGAAAAATCATTATTGCTGTGGGAACAATCACTCACATCCCGCAAAAAATGCCCAACGTGGCAACAAATGAAAGATTTCCTAACGACCCAGTACGAAATCGCTGAGAGGGTGGATAATAAATCTAAACCCAAGAACACCCAAAACGATAGAAATTTTACTAAATCCCAAGCCAGCAATTATAATTCACACAATAAAAATTTTAATAAGTCACAAACATACACTGCCGAAAATAAAAGACCGACATGCCAAATATGCAACGGAGGCCACTCCATAAAATCTTGCGAGAAATTCGTAACAATGCCAACCCTCGAAAGGCATAAGTACGTAAAAAATAATAATCTTTGCTCAAACTGTCTTTCACGCTCACACAAGCATTCAGTTTGTCCCAGCAAATTCAATTGCGCATATTGCAAAGAGAGACATCATTCGATGCTCCACGTAAATAAATTTACGAATACACAGCAAAATAGCTCTAACCCCAGAAGAGCCACAGGTCTAGTCGCAACAACTAGTACCGAAAATACACAACAGCGAAATCCCGAAACTGAAACCGACAAACCATGCTGCTCCCACGCAGCGCAAATACAAACGCTTCATTCTCAAAATGAGAGCAAAATTCTACTGCCAACGGCAATCATCTCCATCGAACATCGAGGAGAATTATTTAAATTAAGAGCTCTAATCGATCAAGGCTCCCAAAGATCGTTTATCTCGTCAAAAGCTCAAAAACGCTTAAGACTCCCAACCAAAAACTCCAATTATGAAATCTCGGGGATGGGCGGAAGAGTAGTCCAAAACTCGTCCAAAATCTGCTCATTAACCCTTATTTCCCCAATGCGGACACAAGAATACAAGCCCAAGCTATTGTTCTCCCGCAACTCACCAATTTGCTCCCAAGCTACAAAATATACAATGAGGATCGACGCAAGTTCGCACACCTCAAGCTGGCAGACCCAAATTGCCACACCCCCGCACAAGTCGACCTGCTCTTAGGCAGCGACTTAATACCCCAAATCATGCTAGATGGCATGGAAAAAATATCAAACTCTCTGTTAGCCCAAAATACTATCTTCGGATGGATATTAAGCGGTCAAGTAACGGAGAGAATATCATCTTTCACGACCCAAGTGGAAGAAATTTCAAATGAACATCTTAATTCTCAATTAAGAAAATTCTGGGAGGTAGAAGAACTCCCCCCTATAAAAGTCCTCACCCCAGAGGACAAAGCTTGCGAAGATTACTACAACGCTACAACAACGCGTGCAAGCAATGGTCGATACACAGTACGACTACCATTTAAGCCCGAATTTCCAGACACACTCGCCTTAGGTCGCTCCCGAACCACTGCACTCCAACAGTCTCTAAGTATGGAAAAAACCCTCCTTAGAAAAGGCGATCTCAAATCAGCATATGACGGTGTCTTGGAAGAATATCTCCATTTAGATCACATGGAGGAAACAACCTCATGTGAAAAAATAAACAAAGGTAAATATTACTCATTTTACCTACCCCATCACGCTGTGGTCAAGCCCGATAAAAAGACCACCAAAGTTAGAGTAGTATTTAACGCCTCGAAAACCACAAGTTCAGGCAACTCTCTGAACGACGTCCTCTATACGGGACCAACATTACAACCTGATCTTATGCTCCTCATCCTAAATTGGCGTATGTTCAAATACGTATTCAATGGCGATGTTGAAAAAATGTATCGTCAAATACTGGTACATGAAGCCGATCAAGATTTCCAGCGAATAATTTTCCGCAATCCCATCACTAGTCAACTCCAAGACTACCGGTTAAAAACCGTAACATTTGGCGTAAATTGTGCGCCCTATCTAGCCATTCGAACACTTCACGAATTGGCAAAGGACACAAAATCAAAATTTCCCCTGGCAACTCCAATTCTAACATCCCAAACTTATGTCGACGACATTTTATCTGGAAGCTACAGTCTCTCCATAGCGTGCAAAGCACTATCTCAAGTGACACAAGCCCTTAACTCAGCAGGGTTTCCCCTAAAAAAGATTACTGCCAATCACCCAGAAATATTAAAAAACATCAATAAAAGCGATTTACTCGATTCAAACTTCCTCATATTCGAAAAGGAAAGTACCACAAAAACCCTGGGCATACAATGGAATGCAATATCTGACCAATTCTCATACACCCTTGAGTCAATATCTGCACAATCCGCAAAAACGAAAAGACAAATTCTGTCGTCTGTGGCAAAACTTTTTGACCCCGCAGGATGGCTTGCGCCAATAATGATACAAGCCAAAATACTTATTCAAGAACTGTGGCTAGACGGAACTGATTGGGACGAGCTCGTCAAACCATTGCGATTAGTTAAATGGTCTCAGTTTGCAAATAACCTGCATACTATATCCGAAATACAGATACCCAGATGGGTAAACTTCTCTCCCGAGCATCAAGTCGAACTACACGGCTTCTGCGATGCCTCAGAAAAGGCATACTGCGCAACGATCTATGTGCGCACCCAACATAATGGAGTAATTACAAGCCAGTTATTGGTTGCAAAAGCCAAGGTCGCCCCTCTCAAGCCCCTAAGCCTTCCACGGCTTGAGCTATGTGGCGCTCTTCTTCTGGCAAAGCTAGCCGCCACCGTGCGAACCCATTTGCAACTCAACGATCGACGATTATATTTATGGTCCGATTCTGAAATCGTCCTTGCGTGGTTAGAAAAACCACCCTATACATGGAAAACCTATGTTTCCAACCGCACGGCCCAAATCCTTGATTTGGTCGGCCCAGTTGCTTGGCGACATGTGGCCAGTGCCGATAACCCCGCCGATCTTGGCACCAGAGGTTGTAAACCCCTACACCTCGCCACAACATCACTTTGGTGGAATGGCCCCACTTGGCTTATAGAGTCTCCCGAGTCTTGGCCAATCTCTCCTGCACGCAATATTATTCCTCCTGAAAGCAGAAAGATAGAAAGCTTTCATACCACAACGGATGAAAACGACATCCTTGAACGATTCTCATCACTTCCACGAGCAATGCGTGTGGTCGCCTATATGCTTCAATTCGTAAAGCGACTCAAGAATAAGGTAAATAAGATACCGAATTCGCCACATCCCATTCTTAGTCACCAAGACTTACAGCAAGCCAAGACATCACTCATTGGCTCTACTCAAGCACGCTACTTCAGCAACGAATTAATTAAATTAAATTCCTCGCAACCCATTGACAAGAAAAGCCCTATACTAGTCCTCAACCCATTTTTGGACAAAAAAGGCTTGCTTCGAGCTAATGGTCGACTGGCAAATTCCAGCTTATCCTATAATGAACGCCATCCCATTATCATACCAGAGAAGTCACTCTTTACCACCCTATATCTCAGATTTCTCCATCTCTTATTGTTACACGCTGAGCATCGCCTCATGCAACAAATAGTCCGACAAGAATTTTATATTCCACGACTCATACCCCAAATCAAAAAATGCATTTTTATGTGCAAAGTCTGCACCACCCATAAACAAAAGATACGCACTCAGATCATGGCAGCCCTTCCGCCTGAACGCTGCAACTTCGCTCTGCCCTTTACATTCACTGGTGTTGATTTTGCTGGTCCTTTCCAAATAAAGGCATCCATGCTTAGATCCTCCACCTTTACTAAGGGCTATGTAGCCGTTTTTGTATGTTTCACAACAAAAGCGGTACATCTCGAATTATGCTCTGATCTAACAACTGCAGCTTTTCTTGCGGCATTTGCTCGCTTCGTCGGACGGCGAGGATTCCCTTCTAAAATAATGAGCGACAATGGAAAAACATTTGTCGGAGCCAAACGAGCTACCGAACGACAATTTATAAAGTTCATAGAAGAAGTCTCACCAGACCTAGTCAAAAAATATGCACCTCAAGGCATTGATTGGCAATTTATACCCCCCAGTGCGCCACATATGGGCGGTCTATGGGAATCCGCTGTAAAAAGCTTCAAAATGCACTTTAAAAAAGTGGCAGGCAATCACAAATTCAGTTTCGAGGAGTTCACAACATTATTAACCCGAATCGAAGCCGTTCTAAACTCACGGCCCCTCTCAGCGCTCTCGCAAGATCCCTCCGATTTTACAGCCCTCACCCCTGGGCATTTTCTAAGGGGAGCTCCGCTCTTAGCTATACCCGAGCCAAGTTGCGACTCCCTCTCTCTAATCAACCGATGGGAACGAATTAAGATTCTCCATCATGAATTCAGCCGCCGATGGAAAGAAGAGTACTTAAAGGACCTTCACAAAAGATATCGGTGGAAAAATGCACAAGAAGCACCGAAAGTAGGCCAGTTCGTGCTAATACACGACGACTGCCTTCCCCCTACCGAATGGCGACTAGGTCGCATTGAAAAGGCCTATCACGGCCCCGACGGTCATATCCGCGTTGTGGATATACGCACTCAAAACGGTATATTAACTCGACCGCTCGTAAAATTATGCTTCCTCCCTACCGAAAGCAATACCGAATCCGCTAATACCGAAACCATATAAATTCGAAGTAAAACCCGTCAATAACACAATCGACTCCAAAATAAATATGACAACTCAAAACACTCACTGCAAAATGCGCACTTAACGCCCCATATCTATACCAGATTCCCATATTATAACCCGTCTTTATTCCTCTCTAGACATGGACAGCGAAAGGCCAGCTGTGCAACCCCGCACCATCCGTTCCGCTGTCACCGTGCCTACCGCAGTACCCAGCGCCGCGCCGCGCACAACCACAATGCGCGCTTCCGGTACGCAAAGCGCCGCACCCCGCAACGCACCGCGCGCAACATCGACGGCGCCAGCTATGAATGATGCAGAACTCGGAGCGTCAACCGCCGGTAGGAGTGCTCGGCAAGTGGCGATAGGCTGCCCTTTATGCTTCCGTCGGCACGCCCTGCGCTCATGCGCAATATTTCGCGCCATGCAGCCGCCCCAACGCCAACAAGTGGCGCAAGCGCATGGCTACTGCTGCAATTGTTTGGCCGTATCCCATACAACGGACGGATGTACTTCGGCGGTTAGGTGTCAAATATGCGACTGGCCGCACCATACGCTGTTACATCGAACGCAAAGACGAAGCATGCCTGCGCCGCCGCCGAATCGACATCGCGGCACCCCGCGCGCTCATCAACCGCTACGCGCACAGGGCCGCTATAGTTCCCGAGCTGACGTACCGCCGTATCAACGCGCCGCAACGCATAGGCGCCGCGCACCATCATCAACCGCACGAAGAGGCAGGAGTCGTGCCACCGGGCTTAGCAACGTTGTGGAGGCACTACAACAGCTCCAGCGTTTGCTAGGCTAATAAATTCGCCTAGGGGGGCCGGGATGTTTACATGACCTCTCGCCGTTGCCCGCCCCTCCTCACCATACTGCTGCATCAGCAGCGCTACATCACCATCCACGCACCAATGCTACATCCACATCAACAAATCACATCATCACATTCAATATTGGAACCTATTATCACACCACATTTTACAGCATCTATTTACACCACACACCTAACACACCCACATATTGTAACACACCACACACAAACCAAATGTCAATATTGGTAACATCACAAAAAACACAATTGTTAAAACTCCGTGCAGTAGAGACGTGCAGATACACAATAAAAACGAAAACATACATCGTTCCCGCCAATAAATTAGTGCTTTAAATCCGAAATCTCTTGGTTTTTTTATAATCCTCCGGAATACCTACATACGTGAAAGTAAGTAACCCTGAATCTCGAGCGCGAGTGCAGTGAAGTGCCACAAAAAGAGGGTCCCAATTGTCCAATCGACTCAGCTCGTGAATCTGACAACAATCGTATTTTGAAGCAAACTTATACTTATAATCAGAGTTGTAATTATTATAAGAGAAAAAATAAAAATCAAAAAATTATTATTATTGAAAGAAACATATTTTAAAAGTCTTTCCATTATAGTTATTTCTGAGATATTTTTTTTAAGTCTTTTTGTAATTATTATAAATGAGAAATTTTGTTTTATATCTTCAAAGACTTTTATATTGAGACAAATTTGAAAAAAGTCTTTGAGTAATTATTATCCGTAACAAATTATTTTCAAATTCTTCAAAGACTTTTTCATTGAGACGAATTTCAAAAATATCTTTAAGCAAGGATGGGCATTTTTGCATTACCATTCAAAGTGCATTACCATTCAATAGTGAATGGTAGTGGAAAATTGGTTTGCATTACCATTCAGTAGTGAATGGTAATGCAAATGTGATTTGCACTACCATTCAATAGTGAATGCGAATGCAAAGGTGAATGCATTCCCATTCATTGCATTCCCACTGCAAATGTGATTTGCACTGGACTAGTACTCTATTCGGAAAAGTTGGTCTGAGAGGCATCCTCTTTCATAATAACTAGCGTTTGTTCGTGTTGAGTAAAATTTTCGTAAATTTGTTGAACTGTGTAATTATAACCTCAGAAGTTGAAAGAAATACTTTTACTTACAGGTATAACATAGAACATATGTACATATTACCATGCCGTATTGGTTTCCCTTTACTTTGCTAAGCCTAATTCCATATTTATAATATCCCATAAACTTCCTTTCCGTTAATAAATAGATTAGCCACTTAATACCTTAACTATGGTCACAGGTTTTAACTGCTATTAAATGATGAATGGTTGTCCAAATCACTCGCACTCATTTTTAATTAATAGTCCAAATCACATTTGCAGTGGGAATGCAATGAATGGGAATGCATTCACCTTTGCATTCGCATTCACTATTGAATGGTAGTGCAAGCCACATTTGCATTCCCATTCACTACTGAATGGTAGTGCAAGCCACATTTGCATTCCCATTCACTACTGAATGGTAATGCGAACCACATTTGCATTCCCATTCACTACTGAATGGTAATGCAAACCAAATTTACATTCCCATTCGCTACTGAATGGTAATGCAAATCAATTTTGCACTACCACTCATCATTGATTGGTGGCTGCAAGGCTGAATGCAATCAAAATTGAATGCAGCTTGCCCAACCCTGTCTTTAAGTAATTATTTTGAGTACCAAATTTATTTTTTATATCTTCGATAAAAATCTTTCATACAATTTCAAATTGGAAATTTTCTTGAATTTTGAAGTACTTATATGAAAGACTTTTTTGAACTTTGTCTCAATGAAAAAGTCTTTGAAGATATAAAAAACAATTTGTTACTGATAATAATTACGCAAAGACTTTTTTCAAATTTGTCTCAATATAAAAGTCTTTGAAGACTTAAAAAAATATATTTGAAATAACTATTATGGAAAGATTTTTAAAAGTTTCTGAATAATAATTATAGAAGATTTTTATCATTATCATCAGGAAAAAAATATTATCAAAAGACTTTTAAGATTCTGAAGAAAATTTGTAAGACTTTTTTATAATTTCAAAATGAAATAATAATTATTCTACATCTCTGCTTATAATACTCGTATGAGTTCATATTCATGAAAGGTATAAAAAATTTAGCAATAGCGATGGATGGAGTTCGTTTAATTCGTCGGGTAAAAAAATTGTTTAACTATTTGGGGGCAACTGAACAAACAAATAATTAAATTCTTTTGATTAAGCTCCAATAAACTACGTACACGTGTCTGTACATATTTGCATAGAACTGAACCAGAAACAAGTAAAACCGCGTCTGACTTCGGCCGTACCGAAGACTTCATACCTTTCGCACTTTTATTAGGTCCCTTTATAATACACGTATGAGTATAGTATGTAAAGGTGGACGTGGTCGACAACCGATTTGGATTAAAAAAAGTCGAAGAAAGGAAGAAGAACATGAAGAAAAACATGAAGAGGTAGATGCATAACTGCGAAAATTTAAAAATTAAAAAAATTAAAATTAAAAATTAAAAATTAGAAATTAAAAATTTAAAATTAAAAATTGAAGCTTAAAGATTAAAGATTAAAAAATAAGAATTAGAAATAAAAAATTAAAAATTAAAAATTGAGAATTAAAAATTAGAAATTAAAATTTAAAAATTAAAAATTAAAAATTGAAAATTAAAAATTTAAGATTAAAAATTAAAAATTAAATATTAAAAATTACAAATTAAAGATTAAAGATTAAAAATTAAAAATTAAAGATTAAAAATTTAAAATTAAAGATTAAAAATTAAAAATTAAAGATTAAAAATAAAAAATTGAAAATTAAAAATTGAAAATAAAAAATTAAAGATTAAAAATTAAAGATTAAAAATTAAAATTAAAAATTAAAAATTAGAATTTAAAATTAAAAATTAAAAATTAAAAATTAAAAAATTAAAAATTAAAGTAATTATTGATATAAGGCCATAGATATTATTTATATTTATATGTTAATAAGAGCTTTTTGGCCGGTAATAGTGAAGCAAAAACTCAAGTTTTCCTTACTTTCTCCTACGCGTTTGTATGACAGTAGGTAACATAGACGACGATATCATGTACATATATGTATGTAAAGTGTAGTGTATTGTAACCTTTTGAATATTTAAATGTATAATTTTTAGATATAATAACTATGGATGTAATACAATCTATTTATGTATATATGTATAGTATCAATCTGTGTATTTATGTTGTGTTTTCTTTTTAATTATCTAAATAAACAGACTCCCTGATGAAGGCTGAGAATCAAGCCGAAACGCGTAGGAGAAAGTAAGGAAAACTTGAGTTTTTGCTTCACTATTACCGGCCAAAAAGCTCTTATTAACATATAAATTAAAAATTAAAGATTATAAATTAGAAATTAAAATTTAAAATTAAAATTAAAGATTAAAAATTCAAAATTAAAATTAAAAATTCAAAATCAAAAATCCATGTTATAAAGGGAAGCCCCCTTACGGCCAATGCAGCAAATTTACAATTTGAATATTTTTTATCTATATATATAAAAATGATTTGGGGTTTAATTGTAACGCTAAAACTTGAAAACGGCTGAACCAAATCAAATAGTTCATTAAGGGGGTTTGTTTGTTGTTACCCCGCGAAGGTTTAGTCGAAGAAAAAATTAAAAAAATATTAGGGGGGCGTGGCATTTTCCATACCATATTAATTTGTATACCTTTCATGAGAATTATAATTTTGTGCCAAAAAATTTTTGTCGAAAGTACCAGAAGGAAGCGTGGGGGACCCACCAAAATATATACCGATATGATCAGAATCACGAGCTGAGTCGATTAAACCATGTCCGTCTGTCTGTCCGTCTGTCTATCCGTCTGTCTGTCTGTCCGTCCGTCCGTCTGTGTGAACGCAAACTAATCCCTCAATTTTTGAGATATCTGAATGAAATTCGGAATACAGATATGCTGTTATATGCAGCTGATCATTTTTCGGAACCGGCCGAATCGGACCACTATAACATATAGAAAACAACCGATTATTCAGATATACATACATGAAAATTTTGGGGTGTAATTTCTGCATAACTTCCCCATTTAAACAGCTAAGAACATGAAACTTTGAAGTATTTGTACCCATATTGGCCTAAACAAGGTTACCGAAAATTGTCAAGATCGGACCACTATAACATATAGTTCCACAACAACTGATTGTTCAGATATAGACATTTTGGTGTATAACTCCTCCATTTTAACAGCTAAATGCGTGAAATTTTGAAGTATTTGTACCCATGTTGGCTCAAACAAGCTAAGCGAAAACTGTCAAGATCGGACCTCTATAACATATAGCTCCCCGATTCTTCAGATATACACATTTTGGTGTATAACTCCTCCATTTAAATAGCCCAGACACCATTTTTTCTAATACATCCTTCCATAAATAACCAACAGAATTGAAATTATAAATTACTAGCTGGAGCCGTGCGCATCTTGCGCAAAAAAAAATAAAACATACGGCGCCAGTCGATATAGTTTCTGCTGTCACGCCCATTTTAAAAAACTTATATTTATTTGGTTTTATGTCCACAGTGGAACTTATGGAACTTTCAATGAATTACTTATGTATATGTTTGACAAACATATCGCATAAAATGTTTTATTATACCTACGTATATATATGTATGTGTATTATATTTTTATGTATTTTACATATATTTTTATATATACATATGTACGTGGTCCCTGCCGATTTGGGTAATTTTTTTTCCACACGTTTGCTTTAGCAAGCAAATCAGTGGTCTAAGCTTACTCGATTTATCTGCTACAGTTCTTGAGTTTTTACCTATAAATCTTTGAAAATTTGCTCCTCTTGGCCCATTTTTATTTCAGCACGTTTCCTCATAACGGCATAACGTCATTTCATCACTCGGGCTTTATTAGTGACTGAATTATCATGTTTTACGTGTTTTTCGAAATACACACATACTTATGCCTTATTTTCAACCCCAACTTTCTCTGTTCCCATTAGAATCTGTGTACCAAATTTCATTAAAATATTTATATTTTTGCGCATGTTAGAGTATATACGGCCGGACGGACGGACATGGTTCACTCATTTTTTTCATCCTGATCGTTTTGATATAATCGTATATACTCGTATTAAGGTGGAGTGACAATTTTTTTTTTTGAAATTCAATTTTTTTTCCGAAGCCAGAACGGCACCTTTCTAGCCCAGAAATAAGCCTGTAAAATTTTATTGACCTACTTGCATGTTTGGAGGTGCCCACAAAGTTGAAAAAAATAGCACGATCTGGTACAAATGTGAAATTTCTAAAATTATGAAATAAAAAAAAAAAACGAAGTATGAGGATTGATAAAGAGGCTAAGTTGAGTATTAAAGTGAATTTTTTTTTTGGAAACAACAACAACAAAAGTTATTAAAGGTCAAAGTTTATATTATGCATTCTTTAAATTGCAATTACTTAAAAACTACTGAACCGATTTTGAATGTTTTTATACCATTCGATAGGTATTTTGATTCCCTTTATTTTGATATACATTTTATGTATGACCCCTCCTGCGGGGGTCAACCCCGCTTTTACCCCCCCTTACTTTTCATATAAAGTACCACGCCCAATAAAACACCGTGTCGCATACATAGCTAATTAATACCTTTAAAACGATGCCTTACTTATTAATTTTGGTAAATTATATGAGCAGGAAAAGGGATATTTATAAAACACCAATTAGAAATAATATATATATGATACTAAATCAGGCTATGTATACATATATATATATATATATATATAGGTAACTTTTCATTTCCCCACTCATGAAAGGTATGAAGTCTTCGGTACGGCCGAAGACAGCCGCGCTTTTACTTGTTAAAGCTGTTTATCTCTAAAAGAGTTCAAGGTAGGGAGCTGAAAATTGGTATAGAGGTAGGTGATATCAAAACCCTTCTCACGCAGAAATGTGGGAGTTATACGAAAAGGGGGCGTGGCACCTCCAATCCATACTTAGCGTTGGAAGCTGAATCAGAATAAATAAATGGCCGGAAAATTTCCATAGAGCTAAATGATATTAAAACCACTCTCACGCATAAAAGTCGAGGTTATCGAAACAGGGGGCGTGGCACCTCCCATACACACTTAATTTTTCAAGCTGAATACTCGTATCTATAAATTTAACAAGTAAGGAAGCCTAAGTTCGAGTGGAATCGAACATTAGGTACTCAGCTGTATGCTTTCATTGTTTGTTTGCGTTTGATGGAAACACGGTGTATTTTATATAAGCGAGCGCATAAAGTGGGCGTAGCCACGCCCATTTTCAATATTTTTATCAGTCATCCAACTAAGCATTTGAATATTATTCTTTGTGCAAAATTTCATTCCTTTATGACTTCTAGTTACAAAGATGTCACGTTACAAATTTCCAAAGTGTGTTCCAGAAATATCTTTATTAAAAAGTAGGCGTGGTCATAAACCGAATTCAATAATTTTTTGTGTGTCTATTAACACAAGTTATAAAAGTGTATAAACCAAGTTTCTTCATAATATCTCAATTATTTGTCGAGTTATAGGCTAAGAAATCTCGTAGATTCGTTTGTCTAAAAAGAGGCGGTGCCACGCCCATTTTCCAAAATTTTTCTAATTTTTGTTTCCGCTCTATTGTGGAACTCATGCCACAAAATGTCAATGAATTATCTTTACATTTGACAAAGATATCACTTAAAATGATTTTATTAGGTCCCTTTATAATACACATATATAAAAGTGGGCGTGGCTGTCAACCGATTTTAACAATTTTCCGTCCAAACGTTTGCCTTAGTAAGCATATCACGCGTACCAAATTTCATCGATATACCTTGAACGGCTTCTGAGTTATGATATATAAATCTTTCAATGTTTGACCCTTAATAAGTGGGCGTGGCACCGCCCATTTTCCAAAATGTCATCAAATTTCTTCATAAGGACCCGAGGTCAATACGTGGGTGAAATTTCATCGCTCCAACTATATTAGTGGCTGAGATACCAAATTTCCGATTTTTTCTATATAGGAAAAGTGGGCCTCGTCATGGTCCATTTCGCCCATTTTCAATACCAACCGTCCCAGTCTCGATACCAACTTGCATTCCAAATTTCATCAAAATATCTCAATTTTTGCGCGAGTTATCGTGCGTACGGACGGACGGACGGACATGGCTCAAACGATTTCTCTTTTCACCCTGATCATTTTGATATATATAAGTCTATATCTATCTCGATTATTTCACTCTGTTACAATCCACCGTTATGTGATTAAAACTATAATACTCTGTGTACTAGTACAGCTGAGTATAAAAATAGCACAAAACTCGAAACCATAAAGCAAAGTAGTGAATGGGAAATTGAAAACAGCTACAAAAAAAAAAAAAAAAAAAATTGAGAATAACCCCAAGAAGGCCAGAAAAAATCCCTACAAATCCAGCAACAAAAGGCAAATTGGCTTCATGGCGGCTTACGCAGTTGTTTTTGCATGTGCTTGTCACTGTAACTGTTTTGTGTGCGAGTTTCAGCGCCACAGGCTCCCGCCAAATAAATACTACCCAAATGTTGTCAAAGCAGAATGTACCCTGCAGGGAACTCAATAACTAGTGAGAAAAATGTCTAGTTCCGAACTAGCGAAACGGTGTCAAAGAGGAACTAGATCAATTGTAGTTAGACGTTCACCAGTTCAGAAGGAGTGAATTGAGTGACCATTATAAGACACACTTTGATTCGTATGCAATTTCGAAGTGACAAAAAGTCTATGAAAATTTTTCGTTCGTTCAATTGCCGTAGGCTTTGTATATTTCTGCAATTCTCAGATGTTTAGTGAAGCATTTTATATAAAGAGTTTTTTATTTGCATCTTGTATGGAATGAAATGTTCCCCTAATTATGCTTTTCCGATCCCTCAGGCTTATTTTTAATTTTTTTTATTTTATTACTTTTTAATATTATTGTAAATTCTTATTAAATAAATAAATAAAAAAATATTAGTTAAATAAAAAATTAAAAAAAAATTTATCATCCACCTAGGGATGGCAAAAAAAAAATGAAATAACCGATTAACCGCTTTTTAGGTTAATCGAAAGCGTTCGATTATTAATCGCGAATAATTGTGGGGAACTAACCGATTATAGCCGTTTTTCGATTACAATTATTCCTTAAAAAAATATATACATATCGCACGTTTTATGCAATAGGGATTTAACTCAAAAAAAATTTTTTTGGGAAAACGCAAATAAACTTTTATAATTTCAAATAGTTTCCTTCTACGGCTAACTACAGAATCACTTTTATTTCCGCCATTTTTATGTTTTTGAGTATTTTATAAGACTAGACTCAAAGGCACGACCCAGTTATTGAAATATATGGCAAAATCCCAGAAATCAAAAATTTCGATTTAAATCCCTATTGCATAAAACGGGCGATATATAATAAACGAAAAAAATCGTCATTTATTAGGAAGGCACACGCGTTAGCCAGTCGGCCATCGCGCCACTTGCATGAAGTGTGTCAAAGGCTGCACTTAAGCGGCAGATGTAAAACTGTAGAATTTGTAGGTATTTGTAGCTAGTTCAGAATTATCGAAATGGTGCCAATAAACGAACTAGTGTAAACTGCAGAATTTAGTACTAGTTCGGAACTATCGAAAATGTAGTGCAGAGAGTGACAATTGACACCGCCTAGGACATCGCCGTTTTAAATTCGCCAGTTGATAACATGCAAAAGAGATTTAGCTTGCACTAGTAGTGTCGAAAAATGCACTAGAAGCGACCTAGTTCGTAACTAGAGATTTTCCCTACAGGGTATATATATATATATATATATATATATATATATATATATATATATATATATATATATGTATGTACACTCCTTATCGTTGCTGACGACGATTTGCTTTGTGCTTTGTGCTGATATTGAAATATCACTTACATACAAACTTTATCTTGCTTGTGGCATTGTAAATAAAAAAGGAGCAAACATACGAATTTTTCAAGATTTATATGGCTGCAAATAAATATTTATGCGCTTAAGTTAAGTTTCACATACTTTTTTTCTACATACATACATAGAAGAAAATGCATTTGTTGACAAATACGTGTGTATTTATTTTTATTTGGCTTACTTTGAGTTAAGCAAATCGATAGCCGGCAAGCGCCGCAAAGTATGCAACGAAAATGGTGACTACTTGTTTATTTACAATATTTATTTTACTTTGGTGCATTCGGTGGTTGGATGAGGATTTAAGATAATGTAGCAAGTTGGAATACTTAAAAGCAAAATTTGTTGCTTTTTTAAAAAGCGTGTGTTGTATTACTCGCGCAGCTTAACTTTGGCTAAAATTTTAATTATTTTTCCGACATAACCTTTCTTACTTTCTTCATTTAAACAATTTTGGCCGAGTCCAAAAATATGCAACACTAGTGTCTGTTTTGCGTTAACTGCGCCAATTAGAAACCACCAAGGGAGGCCAAGTCATTGCTCAACTTATCTGTCCGCCCAACTCAGCGGAGGTCTCTCTTTTTCTCTGCTGCCTCTAGTGGGTGTCGATAGCAAAATATTTCCCGGGCCGGAGAAACTTCCTTCATTCTCATGATATGACCGTTGGCCACGCAGTCGCCGCATTTATATTCGCTGAGCTATATCGCTGTCTACGTAAAGCTCGTGTATAGCTCATCATAACCGGTGCAGCTTGGACAAGGCTGTGGAATATCTTAAAATGAGCTTCTGCTACCGATAAGATTCATCTCTACATTCAGACTGTGCCACCACTGAAGGCGCTGCGAAGACTTATGTATGTCAAGCTGGCAGGGGTGCTTGGACACACTGCACTATTCCCGTGTAAATGGCATGGCCGATGAGCTTTGCGGAAAGGGTGTTGTTTGTTCATGTTAGTTTCATACCGTTGGTAACCTGCAAGCTCATATTTAAGACGGGTCCAAGATGGTGGGCGTAGTGGAAGCGGGTATCTTCGCAATTCAGCTGGACACTTCCGTATCAATCAGACTGCCGGACACGGCGAGCGTTTTTCAATTAGAAGTTTTCGTCATAGAGGAGGCCTGCAAGGCTTTACTTGCAGCGGATAGAGCCAATGTCGGAAAGAGGATAGAAGTTTTCTAGAATAGTCAGACGGCGCTGAAGGCTCAGGCATCTGTAACGGTATCATTATGTTTGGTCAGGTAATGTAGGGATTGGGTTATGGGCTTAGAAAAGTCGATATAGCGTATTTCTGATTTGGGTGGCGGCGCGCCGCAATATTCAGAGAAACGAAATGGCCGATGAGTTAGCCCAAAAAGGCTCGGCTCTTGATGTTGTCGCAGAGGCGGAGAAAGTTCTTGCGCACCTGTGTTTCATCAAGAGCCAAATTTCTCAGTACTGCAGGCTAAAACAAGGTGGAAATGGTAGGGTCTGCAGAAGTCTGTGGCCCTCACACAACGAGTTGCGATCCTCAGCTCTTCTAAGGATGGACTGGCGGAACATTTCCCGCTTAACTGCGGTGTTCACAGGACACTGGGCAATGGGTGTCCACGCGGTCCGACTGGGCTTAGACCATAACACTATATGCTACAGCTGCAATCTTCCTGCAGCGGAGAAGACGGTGGAGCAACGGCTGTGTGCGTGTCCTTCGCACTGCCAAGGCAGCATGAAATTCCTTGGCAAGCCTTTTTTCGACAACCCCCCTCGGAACTCAAGGAGTTGAGACCTGAAGCGCTTCTTAGATACCTAAACTCAACAGAGTGGATATATGTAGGGCGTAGGAGCTGCCCTGATTCCGAATTGATATTCTTCTTTAATCTATTCTTCTGCTCTTTTTAGTCAGAAGTCGTGGCCTCAAAACGGCACCTCGGCGCTAATTGGAGTCATTGGGACTTGCCACCCTAATCAACCAACTAACCTATGCGTAAAAGTCTTTGTAACTCTAAATATGCAGGATTCCTGCGACCGTAGATATAGTCAAAGTGAATGCCGCTTGTTGATAGGAAGGACTGTTAATGTAATAAATAACCATACAGTTCGGAAAGTATAGGGAGAGGTTGTGTGTTATTGCCATGGGGATGTGTTCTAAACCCTAGGTTAGGTTAGGTTAGGTTATACTGGCCGGCCTCAAACTGAAGAACATTCCCTGAAGAACATTCCCGTCCCTTTGGCAAATGCCAAGAGTTTCTTTACCTCTACTGTGGATACATGTTTAATATCATTGAAGAAGACTTTCCCTAGTAGCCGAAGTCATAGGCTAGAAAACGCAGGACGGGAGTATAGAACGTGCTCCACTGTCTCCTCCTGCAGTCCGCATCCTCTGCATTCACTTTCATCAACCAGTCCCATTTTGAACGCATGTGATGCTAAAAGGCAGTTTCCTGTGAGGACCTCGATTATAAGTCTGCATTCTTCTCTTTTCAGGGAAGGCAACCATTTCGTTAGCTTTGGATCGAACAACTTACAAATAATTTTGGACACTCTACAGCCAAGCGATTGTTTCCACGCCTTATCAGCCTGGTACATCATATACTTATAGTACCTATGTTTGATTTCACCGAGTAGAATCGGGACGTGCAAAGAGTGTTCCGCTCCGAGACCTGCCCCTTTCTTTGCTAGCTCATCAGCCTTCTCATTGCCGTATATCCCCCTGTGGCCTGGGATCCAGTTCTAAACCCTAAAGCGAATGTTATTTAAAGCCAGGGGATAACGTTGTCCACTTATTTCAGTGACCTTGATTAATTTGTTAGTGACATATTAGGATTCACCACGAGCATATAAACATGGTGGTGCAATCCCCGTAAGTCATCCCAAACCAATTTAACAGCTAACAGGGGATTTTTTTAACAGCAACAGCAACGAGTTCATCCAATTCGATGGAGAAAATCAAGAGAACTCATTTGTTTACAACACAAAAAATTCCTAAAAAACTTCACCAGACTTTTAAGTAGTGTGAAGAACTCACCACGCACGACAACTGAAGGTTCACTGACGACGGGATGTAAAAATTCAACACATTTACTCAGAGAGCATAATTGGTAGATAAATTCATCAGTACGCGTAAAAGCATACGCAGAGCGAGAGAGTAAAAAGTTCATCGAATATATGTATAAATGTTAAAGAGAGCGCGCTTTGAAGTATGCTACATATTACGAATTTCACCAAATTTACCGGTAATGTACAGATACACACTATCAAACTAGCAGTACATATTTGTATCAAATGCATACTGTAACAAGTAAACAAAGAAGTAAAAATGGTAGCAGCAAAAGAAAAATTGTCATGGCGCGCTTTTAGGCGCTCACACGGGTGCTTAAGCTAAAGCAGAACACGCTGCACAGCGCAGCACATATTTCAGTGATTTGTATGATTTCATTCCTTTTATGTGTATCCTTTTTTCATTCTCGATTCAACTTTTTGTATTAAGGTGTTAAATTATATCATTAATTTAATCTGACGTGTGTTGCATACTTTTAGGCGCACAATACTTCATCGCTTAAAGGTTAGGAAACGCTTTTACATAGGTACATCATGTTAATAAAGCCGTGGTGACGTTCAAGGCGAGAAGAGGACAAGCTTTAACTGCTTTTCAGCTCAACCAGAGTGGCGGAGAGGGTGCAAGTGAGTAAAAGAGACTGAAAGAGAAATGTAAAGAAAGTAAAGGCAGTAGTGTAAAGAATTTATTGCTCATTCTAAGTAAGCTAAGCACATGCTGACGGAAATTATAAATAACATAAACAAATTTATTTATAAATCATACTTTTAGGCATACGTATATTTCGTTTATTTTTAATTAATTTCCTTCTTTTAGGAAATTCGAGTGAATGTCATTTATTAATACTTTTTAGACTCATAAATTAAAAGTTATTGCTTCTGCCATTTGGAGCTAGTGACAAGAGGTCGGTGAGTCGCAAAGTGATTAAAATAAATGAGCACACGTAATAAGACAAATATTTGTGTGGGACATATGTATGTATGTATGTATGTATGTATGTATGGGGACTCTTAGGCGCTACAATTTATTTTTTTTTTGTTCGTTTTCAAGTTTACTCTGTTGTAAATGAGTATTTTTATTTTGTTTTAAGAATTTTTATTTTATTTTAAAAGGAAACAATCAACAATAGCTGAGCTCTTTCATAAATTATGCGCTCATCATGTGTTGTCAAATGTTGCTTGTGCTAATTTATTGCATACATTTAGGCGTAAACACTTAAAGTGCTTGAATGGCATTTTTTATATACGAAAATTGTTGGCGCAAAGTGGAGAAAATAAAACGGAAAGCTATTTTTTTTTTTTTTCTTTAACCAAGGAAGGACAATTCATTATACACTTGATACTTCCAATGCAGTGTTTTGGAGTCGCTATGATTTTTTATGTAAAATTTTGATTGAGATTTTATGAAAATGTAATTAAAGCAAAACTATAAAATAAAATTGTAATCCGATCTTTGCTATGAATTGCAAATAGTAAAGCAACAAATAAGTTTGGCAATGTGAAAAAATAATGATGAAAAAATAAAAATTTTTGACTATAACTCGTTTGTAATAACTAGGGCAACAGAAAATATGCCCTAAAAAATTCGTTTTTAGCGCTAAAAATATGTCCTTAAAATATAGTTTAAGCGCTAAAAATATGCTCTTAAAACTTGGTTTAAGCACTGAAAATATGCCCTTAAAATTTTTTTTATATACTTAATAAAAAGATATACGGCATGGTAGGTTGTGTGCTCCCCTTTCATGCAAGAGGTTCCAGATTCAAACCCTGGCCCGGACAAATATCAAAAATTAGTTTTAAATAAAATTAGAACACTTTTTGTAATAAAAAAATATTTTTATTAAAGGTATCTGTTTTTATAGGTACAAAAGCAAAAAAAAAAATTCACATTTTATTAAATTATAATACTTTTTGTAACAAAAAATTATTTTTATTAAAGGTGCATTTTATAGGTACAAAGGACGAAATAAAAAAATTCACATTTGCGAAACACATCTTCGTTACCAAAAGAAAACAAGTATTTTTACATACGAAAATCTATATATATTAGGGCGGGTCAATTTGTACTGACGGAAAAAAACCTACTTTTTTTCGGCCACAGCTGCATTCTCTGGTCAATTCTGAACAAAAAAGTCTAAAGGAGCATAGTTCTAAAATGAAGTTTGACCCTCCGCAATTTTGATTTTAGATAGTCATCCCTAAATTTTTTTTTTACATGTGTTAAAAAAAATGTAGTTGAAGATACTCAAATTAAATTTTGAGACTTATTTGAGTTGAACCCATCTGTCGGCCGACACATTATCACAAAATTTAATCAATTTGGGTAAAGTTTACAAACGGCGAAATTTTGCGATAAATTTTCAAATAGAAAACTATGTCGATTGTCGCGGTAAGTTTTTAAACGTAGAAAAAGATCTTTCCACGTCAACTGAAGGTATCGGGGCGTATTTAAAAGCAAGAATTTCAGACATTGTGTAGCGTGTAGTGCTACACGTTCAATATGAATATTGCGATATTTTTCTCGCTCTGAAGTTCAAAATATTTTACTTCCGTCCTTTCGGCACTTTCACTTCCAATTCGTTTATTGCCAATATTGCGATCCGGATCACGGATTTCAAAATTTCTAAATATGCACGCATTTTAATGGATTGCTAAATTTTCATGCTACACAGTCAATCCGTATTGTCAATATTGCGATCCGGATCGCGGATTTCAAAATTTCTAAACATTTTGCGATCCAGAATCGCGAGCCCTCAATACTCGATGCTACACTATCAATATGAATCGCGATCCACGGATTTCATCAATATTGACCGTCTGAAATATGCCTATGTATGTAGATACACAGCTGATTCGTGTAGCACATTTGAATGAAGCATTGCGAAAATTACTAAATTCGCCTTGAACTTGTCAGACAAAGAGGACTGGCAAATAGTATGCGCATATACAAAACAAAGTTGCCAGAGTACAAAATTTAAATAAAAACAATTTTACGAGCGAAATGGAAAAATACGACGAAATACTATGCTAAAATATGAATTTATAGCCAAATATGCCAAAAATATGCAAATAAGTCAAGATATGCCAAAATAAGCCTTTTGACCTAAATATGCGAAAATATGCCCTAACAAGTTAGGCTTATTCTCTTCGTCTTGAACTAAAACGCCGATATATATTTATCATATGTAAATAGGACTGCAACAGAAAAATATGCATTTGCATATCTTCTGTTGCCCTAGTAATAACCGTTCCCTTACGTTAATCTGACCCTTTTAAACAAATATCTAACCAATTAAATTTTTATAGAGAATTTATTTTATTTTCAAGCTAAATAAGTGAATATTTTAAAAATATAAATACACGCGCGCCATCTGTTGGAAAATAGCGGTGGTTGTAACCTAATCTCATTAGTAAATATGTTGCATATATTTAGGCAGCAGCTAGAAGTTACATACCCACATACATACAGGTGAAACTAATAAAAGCGTGTTAAAAAGAGAACAA
Source organism: Urophora cardui (assembly GCA_960531455.1). Lineage (NCBI taxonomy): Eukaryota > Metazoa > Arthropoda > Insecta > Diptera > Tephritidae > Urophora > Urophora cardui. Next base: position 17,280,801 of record OY482671.1, on the reverse strand, counting down.
TTATCTATTTCTTGCGTATGTATGCTTATGTAAATTTTTCTACTTGAAAAGTCCATTCAAATTTTGTAGACAACACTATTCCGGGTATTGTAAAATGAAAGAAAGGCGACACGTTTTATTTAATCTTGGTTTTTCCTGTTATTTTCGATTTTATTACCCAGCGGCGAAAATGCTGCTTACAGAATCGATTAAGTTACGCATACATGTAAGGTTGTAATGCACACCGCCTCATATACAGATCGGTTATACATTTCCATTAACATATGTACATGACCGCAAAAGTAGAGTGAACGCCTACACGTTACACACAAGGTAATAAGGGTAGTGAAGTGTTCATCCAATGAACACATCATTAACTAGCATACATTTTAAGCTATAGGTAGGCAGTTTGAATTCTACTTCGCCAACGTTGTAAGGTGGATGTAGGCGGACTGAATACCAAATCCGTTTGCATTGTAAGTTGTAGGTAGGCAGATCGAATCTACTTTCGCTTACATTGTAAGGTGAACGTAGGCGGACTGAATACAATTCCGCTTACATTGTAAGCTATAGGTAGGCAGATCGAATCTACCTTCGCTTACATTGTAAGGTGGATGTAGGCGGACTCCATACAATTCCGCTTACATTGTAAGTTGTAGGTAGGCACCTCGAATATTCCTTCGCTTACCTTGTAAGGTGGATGTAGGCGGACTGAATATAATTCCGCTTACATTGTAAGCTATAGGCAGGCAGATCGAATCTACCTTCGCTTACATTGTAAGGTGGATGTAGGCGGACTCCATACAATTCCGCTTACATTGTAAGTTGTAGGTAGGCACCTCGAATCTTCCTTCGCTTACCTTGTAAGGTGGATGTAGGCGGACTGAATACAATTCCGCTTACATTCTAAGCTGTAAGTAGACATTTCGAATTCAAAAGCCACCACTACCCCCACTAATCATATGTATGTACATATGCAATAACTTTTAGATAATACAGCAAAGAAATGGCTAATGACTGCTTTATACATAGGCTTGCCCATCCTATTTATGCTGGGACTCTCACAGTTGTAAGTAAACGTGCAAAATTAGGGAAACTCAAGAAAAAACCACATAAAACACCAAAAAAAAAACACCCAAATCCGCCAATAATCCACTATATCTACATAGGAAGAATGTCCATGAAGAAGTTGTGCATTTTTTTTTTAGCACTCAGGTCTGTTTTATACAATTTTAAACGATTTTATTCTAAACCAATTTATTATAGCAACACAAAAACAATGAAATTTGAAGAAACACAGAAAAATTAACAAAATTCATTTTTGTAAACCCTACTTACTTTTTCATACACATTGTAAGCTAGTTTGTATTGTACCCTATGTGTAGTATACATCATTGGGGAGAATTAGCGTGGTAGGCATTGTTCGCCGCTGGGTATGTATGTATATGTATATATTTCATTTGCTCATACAACAATTGTTATTTATGCTGCCATGACCCCCAACAACTTTGAAAATGTTTTTTCATTTTGCTGTAAAATATGCTAGGCAGCAAATAAAGCAACAATTTATTTTGAAAAGTACATATATATACAAACTTACATATGTATTTGCTTGAATTAAGCGGCAAAAAAATTGTCTGTAGCTTGTACATATGTATGTATGTAGGTATTCCAGGGAATACGCATGTAATTTTTATACGTATTTACAAAAACAAATTATCTAAGCTGGTATTTATTGTTGCCATTGTAAATAGTTTACCTTTTTTGTGTATTCCCAAAAATATGTTTTCCATGAATTTTTTCTGAAAAACAAAAACAAAACGTTTGACTTTAAAACCGATTTTAATGCATATAGTTTAGTTTAAAATAAGAATAACAATAAAATTCTAAACCCTAATTGGTCGCGTGGGGTCAAATTCTATAGAAAAAAAAAACTTATGATGGAATGAGCCCTAAATCTCTGTTGTGTGTACAAATAAGTATCGATGGAAACAGGGCACGTGTCGCTGTCAGCGTTGCCACTTTTGGTACTTTCGTACTTTGAAAATGATTTGGTACGTTGGTACGTTGCTTTTGATTTTGGTACTTTTTCCTTAAAAGCAACGGTTTGGGAAAACAATATTTATTTCCATCTATTTTTTATTTTTCTATATATTGTTTTTGTTTGACCACTAAAAGAACAGTAATTATGTTGATTAATTACATCGCAATTTTTTTGGCGCTGGTACAATAACACCAGCGCCAACTGTGGCGCCGCACACTGTTCTGGCGTAGTAACACCTTTAGCGCAATTGCCATGGAATAATCGATAAATAACACTTGTTCGCTTCTTACTGTTTACCATCCCCGTTTTATTTCTTTTGGCGCAAAATTTTAATTTTCATAATCATTTGGAAACATATTCCGTATATTTGTGAAAATATGCTGGAAATTAGAGTCACTTAGATAACTATCAAGCATACATAATTGTGACGGTGTCATATACGCTGTGCTGTTATTGGCTTTGTGGTGGTGCCATTTTACACTAGCGCTATATTGGTGCTGGTATTAGCGCACGAAATTGAGACGGTTTTATATTGCAAAATTGAGTTGGCGCAATATTGAGTTGGCGCTATATTGGGTTGGCGCTATATTGAGTTGGCGCTATATTGAGTTGGCGCTATATTGAGTTGGCGCGTTTCCCAAATCGGAGTTAGCGCAATAACGCCAGGGTTGGTGTTAGCGCAATTGCGCCGCGCAGCGCAGTGTTACCCTTGTCTAGCACTTGCTCCTAGGGAAGAAAGCACTCATCTGATGGGATGCTACAGCCGCTGTTAGTGAGTCCTGATCACTACTCAATAAATGTACATGTATCAAGCAAGTTTTAAATGGAAATATAGTGATGGAGATGTAAAAAGTTAAATTACTTAATTTACAGCGCGATAATTTTATGAATTTTTGGTTTGTTTTCTTTCATTTTTAAATACTCTTCTTTCTTTTTGTTAAAGTTAACATCGCACCCTAAATCATTAACTGGCACAACTCAAAATTTTTTGAAATCAGTTTTTTATCATAAACCGGTACATAGAACATATCTCTAGCAGTTGCCAAAAAAAAAAACTTTTCAATCGATGTCCCTTTTGACTGAAAAATAGCAATTATACTTAGCCTTTTCAGCATCATTGCTTGTAAAAAAAAAAAATTTTTTGACTCCTGAAAATTTTTGAATTTTGAGCTGTGTCAATTTATGATTCAGGGAGCGATATATTGAAGTTAGTTTTCCATTAAAAAATAATAAATAAAAAAAAAACTATTTGTCTACTACGACTGTTACCACGAAATAATCTGTTTGGTACTCTCAAACGCAATTTGGTACGTTTTTTGGTACGAGAAAAAATATGTTAGTGGCATCACTGGTCGCTGTGCGCCCGCATAACTTTTTATTGCGCAGGTGAATTTTTGTTTGTGTTGCTCTTTAGGGCATACATATGTATGTAGGTATGTGTATATTATTATTTTTATTATAACTTTGAAAAAATAACAAATAGATTGCTATATTTTTTCATCTCTTAAATATTAACGCATTAGTTATGTATGTACGTATACTCCGAGTGTGACCTTATAAGGGCGTCCCACATACAAGATATAATTTTTTGAAAAATGAGGCACAAAATTTGCAAGAGAGCGCCAAAAACGTGGAGTTCGGCAGTAAAAAAATAGGAAGTCAACAAAAAAAAAACAAGTAAGAGCGCGGCTGTCTTCGGCCGTACCGAAGACTTCATACCTTTCATGAATGGGGAAATGAAAAGTTACCTATGCACATAGCCTGATTTAGTTTAATTTATAATTTCAATTCTGTCGGTGTTATAGTGGTCCGATCAAGACAACTTTCGGTAAACTTATTTGGGTCCATATGGGTACAAATACTCCAAAGTTTCATGTCCCTAGCTGTAAAAAGGGAGAAGTTATACCCCAAAATGTGTATATCTGAACAATCGGTTGTATGGGAGCTATATGTTATAGTAGTCCGATCTTGACAATTTTCGGTAAACTTATTTGGGTCCATATGGGTACAAATACTCCAAAGTTTCATGTCCTTAGCTGTAAAAAGGGAGAAGTTATACCCCAAAATGTGTATATCTGAACAATCGGTTGTATGGGAGCTATATGTTATAGTGGTCCGATTCGGCCAATTCCGACAAATGATCAATTGAGCATCAAAACTCACCCGTGTTCCAAATTTCAATCAAATATCTCAAAAACTGAGGGACTAGTTTGCGTTCACACAGACGGACGGACGGACAGACGGACATGGCTTAAACGACTCAGCTGATGATTCTGATCATATCGGTATATATATTGATGGGTCTGTCACGCCTGCTTTTAGTACTTTCAAGGTTTGATTTTCGGCACAAAGTTATAATACCATTTCATTCTCATGAAAGGTATAAAAATAGCGGTTCTAAAGTAGAACGAGGCGGCGCACAGTGGTTCGGCTCCATACATTTTGCGGAAAAAAATAGAAGGAGTGGTCCTAGGCCATTGAAATTTTGCACAGAGGTTATATGTGAGCTAATTAAGAAATTTTTAGAAAATGGTTGAAATCGGTCAACCCCTAGGGGTACCTCCCTTGGACCTATAAAAAATGATTTAAATACAAATTTTAGTTTCAGCTAAAAAAAAAAAATTAAGATATCTTCACGAAACTTGGTACATGAGTTACCCTCATTAAAGGCATTGGAAGCACCAAAAATTGTTGAAATCGGCCACTCCCTAGGGGTACCTCCCCTGGACCTATAGTAAATATTTTTAAAGAAAATTTTTAATTTCAGTTCATAAAATTAAGATATCTTCACGAAACTTGGCGCATAAGTTAGTGTCATGAAAGATATCGACAATACTAAATATAGGCTCGATTGGCAAACAACCACACCCACTTTTCCTACAACTTTTATTCAAAAACAAATGAAGATATACATTTTCAGTAACTGAAAAGAGCCCTTGTAAAAATTTGATGTACTTAATGATTATATTTATAATACATACATATAATCGAAAATATAACTATGTATGTATATATGGAAAGAAAAAAAAGCAAATATAAGAAAAATGTTTAATGATTTAGCATATCCTTGACAACAAAATCCAATTCCACACACTTTTTGTTGGGTTGTCGTCTTATGGACTTTATATAATGACCAGAACTTGCCAGTAATCGATTAATAACATCTGTATTGGTAGATATTCTATCACTTTTCCTAGAAAACATAAGCCTAGAAATCATAATCCCCATTTTTTTAGTAAGGGTTAACACAGAACATGATAAGGAGTCCAACTTTTCTGCTGAGAAAGTATCAATAAGTCTTCTTGTTGTGTGATCAAGTAAACTTTGCAAATTAACAGCACCATATGTATGTTTCTGTTACTACAATTTCGTCGGGATAAAATTTTTTTTTATCTAATACCTTAAAATAACCTGGTAAAATGTTTAAACAAATGGGTTTGTTGCTATTGTTGTTTGCAAACCGCAATGTTATGACGAATGTGTTTATGGTTATTTTTGTTTGCATTACCATTTATTCTAACAGATTAGATGTATAATTTACCAATCTGCATTTTTATTTATTTTTGAAGTACCATTTTTGCTGGCCTATATTTTTTTTTTAATATTTGGCCGATTACACTGATTTTTTCTTTAATTAGTCAAGGAAGTACTATATTTTCTTTTAAACTCGAAACAGGGACAATAGAGATATAAGTTATAAGGAAAATTTATAGTTAAACTTAGCAAAAATTTCAAGCAATTTTTGTTGAATAAAATTTTTCTGACTTCTGATACCATTATTTTGTAAAAAAAAATCAACTTTTTGCAAAGTAGTCATGAATTGTTCATATTTGAACATTTTTTTATAAGACTACATCATTAGAATCTGAAAACTAGGTATGCATATTTTCCGCGGCTGAACCACTGTGCGGCGCAACACTCAGCAGCTGAAAGGATGAGCCCAGAAAAGACGAGCTCAGAAAGGACGAGCCCATAAAGGACGAACAAAAAGCGGCCACCAAAATGCCACAGGTGCCGAAAATTTATTTGCCAAATTTACTACTCAAAAACGAACTTAAATGTTTTGCCGACATGCTTTTGCTGTGAGAAAAAATATGTCTCATTTTTGCTCTGAGCTCGTCATATACAACCATAGTGTAACTTAACGTGCACCTCGGAACATCAAGAAACGCAAATGACTCACCAACAAAGCGTCCGAGGAAATAACTAACTCAGCAAAATTTTTAGTATACTCATCCTCATAGTAAATGCACTTTCATATCCGTTTCTTAAGCACTATTTAAAAAAAAGACCTAATTTGGAAAATATTTAACGTTTATGATGGAAAAAATTTAACGTTTATGAATAGCCTAATTTCATGCGATTTATGCTTTTGTATCAATTGTGCATAGTCCTTCACATAAATAGCTCGTCTTATAGATATTAGTTTTCGGGTTAATACGGCATCATACTGCCCTTGTAAGTACATAGTTAGCATACGGGTTAATTCCATAACTAATTTGCAGAAGCTTGATCGTTGTTACATGAAGAGTTCTGAAGAAGCACCTGGTTCAACTCGAAATTGGCGTAACAAGTAAGCATTTGGATTTCTTAATTTTTTACTGTTGTTTTATGAAAACCCAGAAGGGAACCCAAACGAAAGATCTCTTATGCGTTTATATTACTTAGATTTTAAATACGCTTTAAGCAAAACTATTATTAGCTTCCTTGTTTGTTTGAGGGACTATAAAGCTCAGCTCGTCTCGTCTGTATTATCATGGCAACCAACTAGTTCAATTCGTTGCTGCTTTCTCTTTAGCTCAACTGCTTCACATCTCTGCCGCCTGAAGAGCTGATGGACTGGTTGATTTACTGCAAGGCCCGGCAAATCCACTCACGTGAGTTAATGAGTATAACACATATAGGCTTATAGCCCCGTCACAATCAGCTGCTGGATGTAGTTGCATTTTGCTGCATGTAGGTGCATCGCCACAATCATCTTGCGTTTCTTTGCGATCAGGGCATCGGAGCGAAAGTTTTTTTTTTTTGTTAGATCCGCTCACAAAAGATTTGTTTGCTGGCTCCGCTCTTAGCTCCCAATTTTTCTTTTTTGCGGTGATCAGGGATACTGTTTGTGGGCATTTCTTACCAAACTGGTATAGGAAGTAAGTTTATACTAAATGTATAAAAGCTGTTAGTAGAGAAAATGTGGATGTGATACATATAAAGTGAAATTTTCATGCTGTAATGGAAATTCAAAAATATGGTTGGTCGTACTTCGACTGGTGCGCGACAATTTTTAAAATAAATGCGATAATAAAAACTATTCGCTGTCATCTTACGAGATGTATCAATAAATACATGTCGAGTCCATATGAAATTTTTCCTCCTCTTACAATGTGCTAAATCGGTTAAAAGAAAAAAACTTATTAAAACTAAATAAATAACATAAACAGAAATTAATAGGGATGCATGTCTACCAGACTTACAGCCAGTTTCACGAAAGAATTTAAGTTTAATTTATTTTTTTTACTTGAATTTTATATGAAATCTGACAGGGAAAGAATTAAATTTTCACTTAAATATTTTCGTGAAACTGGCTGTTGGAATAAATTTTTATTTAAATAATTATTCGAATAAAAATTTATTTTTAAAATTTTTATTTAGATAAATTAGTTACGAATAAATTATTCGGAACTTTATTTGCTATTTCAAATAATGGGTTATATTAATGACAGCCAAGCATTTGCTTTTGCTTCACATTTCAGACCTTTTACTCACATTTTGAAATTAGGTTCATACAAACTAATGTCAAATTTCCGAAATCGTAAGTAAAAGCATTTGCTATATTTTTGTTAATACGACCCAATAAATAAAAATTCTGGGTAGAAAAGAACAGCATTTGAGGAACATATAGATACACACATATGTACGAGTACATGGTTTCGATTTTATCACAAAAATGTATGTAAATAAAAAGTATTTATTATTCGAATAATTCTTTTTGCAGTAAACGAAATTATTTATTATGCAAATAAAGATAAAAACAAATTATTCATCTACTTATTATTCGTTATTCGAAAAAATTTTGCTCAACTGTGATACATATCTACAGATATGTACATATCGCCCGTTTTATGCAATAGGGATTTAACTCGAAATTTTCGATTTCTGGGATTTTGCCATATATTTCAATAATTGGGTCGTGCCTTGTAGTCTAGTCTTATAAAATATCCAAAAAGATAAAAATGGCGGAAATAAAAGTGATTTTATAGTTAGCCGTGGAAGGAAACTATTTGAAATTATAAAAGTTTATTTGCGTTTTCCCAAAAAAAAAATTTTTTTTGAGTTAAATCCCTATTCCATAAAACGTGCGATATGTAAGTGATTTTAGCTCCAGCTCCGCTCTTTCCAAAGATTTTAGCTCCTTTGCTCTTAGCTGCGCTCCGTTCCATTGCCCTGAACAAATGTCAAATGCTTCTTCTTATGCCTTACATGCAGCAAAAGTTGAATGTTGGGAACTTTTTTATGGTTGATGGCGCTAGTGCTGCTGGATGTGTCGATCCCCATGCAAATACATACATTCCACTCAGCTGTCAATGCATGCTGCTCCGTCAAAATTTTATTGTGACGGGGCTATTACGCTCTGTGTTTCAGTCGTTGTTTAGACAGCGAAGAAGCAACACAAGCACTGGCTGCGTTGCTTTGTTTGTTATGCGACAGTGTGCCATTGCGTATGTATGACCATGAATAATAAATCATTTTGTACTGCAACCAAATTTTCAAGTTGCAAAATTGCAATGCTTTATTTTTCAATTCATATAATAAAACTTGCTTATTCTTAAAGGTTCTACTAAATCTTCAGTTATAACTTACGCCCCATCCTTGCATACCTTAACAAGTTTAGTTATGTACTTTTGGAAAAATTTCGTAAATGATATCAACTCTCAACTATTTCTCAATGAATATTCTTCAAATAATTTTTTAATGTATATTTTTTACACTAAAAACTCCTTATAGATATTTTTTTATTATTGGAATTTCCAATATTTTATATTGTTGAATCCAAATTAATTTATAAAACATTTTTTTAAGTTAATTTCCAATATTTTAGATTGGTGAATCCAAATTAATTTATAAAACATTTTTTCAAGTTAAAAATTCCTAAGTAATACATTTTTCATTATTATTCAAATATTTATTTTATTTTCAAAACGTTGCTATTTTGTAGGTTTGCCCCATATGCTTAGTTCTTACACCACTGTTGCATAAATCTCTCTGTTCTCACTAACACAATCTCAGTTTTAGTTTTGCCGGGGTCTGATTTACTGCTTCACTGCTACTCTGCCGAACAGAATATCTCTAGTGGCGTAATTTGTTCACAAATTACTGAAAATATAATATGCACACGCAAGTCGCATCCCTCTCATGGACGATTATGAGTATTTGTTTTTATTTTTATTTCTTGTTTTGCGCGAGACTTGCACCCGGTGCCGTGCGCGTTGTTGCTGCCGATGATGATGGACCGCACTGCATCGTAGATACACACGTCTCCCGGCATGATCAGCAAGCAATGAGTGTGGCCAGCTTTTACGGCTTGTTAACAGTCATGTAAAACGTAAATGTTAACTACTTGTTGTAATATAGTCTTTTTCTTACAACAACCACATCCGGCCGCCATGCTCTTCTGTACATCATTTTGACATTTGCCGACTATTTTTAATCGAATTATCGGCTACACATCCCAAAGCCAAGTCAGTTGTAATAGTATACAATGTTTAGACTGCTCAACAAGTGTTGTTTTTGATCGAGTTCTTTCAACATACATGCATACATGTGTTGTTTTGTGGAACATATGTAAATGGAACATGTGCGTATCAAGACCGTATTTAGGGGGGGGGGGCGGTTTGGGTGTTTGAACCCCCACGAAATTCTGGTGATGGCTGAAAATTCATTACTTGGGTTATATTATTGAGTTACAACATTTTGTGTGATTTTCGAAAGATCCCATATATGGGATGTGTGAGTTGTTATATTCTGATTTCACTTATTTTCAATACTAACTTTTCAAATTCAACATTTTATTGATTTTTTGCGATTATTGAACAAATTTGGTTTTTATAAGAAGTTGTAAAAATCAGGAAAGTTTTATTCTTTTTAAAATTATTCTGTTTTATTGCACGCATTTTAAGCGTAATATTAAAAAGACTCGATGAATACTTTATTTTTGGCGATTTTTTCCAAATGAAACAAAAAGCATGTTTTATGGTCGAAAAACTCAGTTAAGTGACCCAACTATATAAAGCCAACTTCACAGATCAAAGGACATTAGAGGGTAATATAAAGCTTCCCAAGCACTGTTTGCCAGCATAACACCAACAGTCTCAAAAAATAAGCTGTTGCTGTTCTGCGAAAGTTATCATAAGTTTTTGAGAACTTTTGAATTTCGATTTCCTTTGAAAATATCTGTAGGCGAAGCACAGAACAGTCGAATATATTTGTTTGTTTTTTTTTTTGCTGTTACTTTACTGTGTAATTTCAAACAGATCAGTCGACAGTAAAGCACAGATAAACAGAATTTTAGTTTTAAGTGTGGCCTTTTAAAATTGGTTTTTTTTTTGTACATTCAAATTTCGATTGTGTTCCCATAAATTACAAAAAAAAAAAACAATAACAACAGTGCTGTAAAAACTCGAAATTATGTTTGCCCTTTGCTGTGCTGTACAAATTTCCACAATACAGCAACAGTCGACTATAATTTTTTGAAACTTAAGGCTGCGCAGTTGGAGTACAGTAGAACTTTTTATTTTTTATACTTCTGCTGCGCTGTTTATTTTTTAATTTTCAAATGAAAATGAAATTCAATGGAAATGAAAAAAAAGTTGAAAATAATTTCAAACCCTGCTCAAAAGACTAAAATAATGACATATCTATCAATTTTAAAAATCGGATGTCAAATAACAAAGTTGCAAAAGAAAAAAAAAACAAGTTAGAGTCCAACATAAACTAAAAATCTTGGGGAGGACTTTTATAGCTGAAAACAGCTGGGTAATCTAACCGAGTTTTTCGACCATAAAATATTATTTTTTTCACTTGAATAAAATCACCAAAAATAAAGTATGTATTCATCGTGTTTGCAATAGAACAGTCTAATTTTTAAATGAATAAAAGTTTTCTGATTTTTAAAACTTCTTATAAAAACCCTAATTTGAAAATCAAAAGCTTTGTAAAAAAAAATGTTCTTCTAAACAGCACTTTAGAAACCAGATTTTTTTTTATTATTTTTATTTAGTGCGTGAAATAAGTTACATATATATTTTTCTCAAAAAAAAAAAAAATCCACAACGATAAAACCCCCCACGAAAAAAATTCCTGGCTACGGCCCTGGTGTATATGATATGTAAAACATATGTATTTTTATTTTTTGGCCATAAATGCCAATTAGAGAATTTTTTCTACAAAAATTTGCGCGTTCCTTTCGGATTTGCTCATGCCGTTTTCTCTGTTGCTGCAAACGGAAGGTACGAGTAAGCAATGAAGGATTTTTTAAATAATATCAACTTCTTGGAAGCACTTTCAACAAACAGAAAAGTTACGTGCACTTCAAAAGCATTACATTTATTACTTCATGCTCGTTCATGTACATACATACATACTTTTTGTCGTCGTCAAAATCAATGGCAACTTGCTTGACAATTTAAAAGTGCAGACATTGGTGACTTATCTGTAACCTTATAAAACAGCTGATTCAACCAACCTTACGACAAGCTGTGTTACTAGTCATTGGTGCCTTATCGTAATTCTGTAGCTGTATCGTTAACTTACAGACCAATTGGATTTTGGTTAGAAACCATAAATCCGTAAACAGCTGATCAGTTTTTGTTTATTTTGTTTTTGCTGATGGTATGGTTTTTGTGTATTTTTTTCGGTTGGATCTGATTTGTTTATAAATAAATTATTCAAAAACAAATTTTCTTTGAGTATTTTTTCAATTGCTGGTAATTTTAGATTTTGTGAGGCGTGGTATTCCGGGAAAATTATGATATAATAAACCATGCCCGAAAAAATCCCACCAGCCGGACGCCTATAGCATAGTGGGAAAATTTCGATATCGTGCGCCAGGCCCCGGAATTATTAATTATGCAAAGGAAATTTTGCGGAAACTTTAAAAATTTTTAATAATACAGTATTTTGCGTAGATCATCCTTATGCGTTGGCGGCTTTCGGTCGCGCTTAAAAAAATAACCCTCAGCCGGAGAGTTAAGGAGATAAACCTTGTTAAAGTAATGTGTGTGTAGAACAACTCTGCGTTAGCGGGTTTCGGCCGCGTGAATTCTGTGGTAATGTCTAGGCTCAGATTTCCATCTGTCGGCTTTACATTAAGGAACCACGGTCCTATAAAAATAACTTTCTTAGGGGTGTAGAGGGCCTCTCACAGATCTCAAAACTGAAATCAAAACCTGCCGGAGGCTTATAGTTCACGAGATATTTGTTGGTAAATTTTTGGTAGTTGGATGGGTCCGCAGATACTTATTACCCCAGAAAGAAAATTCTGCCGGCTGAGGTGTTCTACACACATATATACATATGTGAATGCTTTTTTAAGTGCCTTTCCTCGGTAAACATACGCAGTTTTGGGATTTTGCTTGGTAAATTTTACAACTTACAAACCTCCCGGGTCGACGGGACTTTTGGATTTAGAATCACGAGGACCTCCTCTACAACCCCCAATAACTCTTTTTTTCAACGCTTGGTAGACTGTTGGAAATAATTTTCTGGGACCGTGGTTCCTTAATGGAAAGCTGACCCTTATGGTATGCAGATGGAAATGTGAGCCTATCAAAGAGGTTATGCAAAATAAAAATGAGAAAAAAGTTACAAAATGGAGCAAAGTGATTTAATATAATGTTACTATGTTCTTGTAATTATAAAATAGTTTTATCAGTTTCTTTTTATGGAATTAATTATGTATATTAACTTAGGGAAAATTGGTTCAATGACAATAATTATAACAATTGAACGGCCGCATTGATATCGCCTAAAGTAGCAATGAGCGCTGCAAAACAAAATAAAAAAGTAATTTAATAACGAAATTCAATTTCAAGAAGCCACAGACTAACCTTGCAAATTGGTCTCTCCAATGGCAGAACCCAAAGCCGACAATTGTTCCACTGGTAGCGCACTTCCGCCGGTTGCATATTACCCGATTGCATTGCCATACCACTGAACATGCGGGTCATAAAATGGTTAGAGTTGTACATTTGGTCCACCGCCCGGCGCTGTGGCTGGACGATTGGCGGTATCGCCACCACTCGTTGCGTTTGTTATTGAATTAGTTGTGCCGATGCTGCTTTCTGTATTAGCTGGTGGTGGTATACCCAGTGAACCGACTAAAGCCGGCGGTGCACTCTGCAATTGCCCTTTTGTATTTCCATTATGGAATTTAGTGCCTCCGGGAATTTCATTTGATTGAGGAACTGCGGAATCATTTGATGAACCTGGTGATTGTTACCCAATAGGTACTTAATAAACGTGATGCCATTTCCGGGTCTTGTGGCATAACATCCGATGAGTTTTCGGTCTGCATCGCTAGCGTATTTAAATAAGGATTTGGGGAATTGCCGCTGACATTATCGCCCCCAATGGATTTGGTAAGGATTGATGATGCTCGGTGCCCAATTTTAGATTGTTGCCACCTGGAAGAAAGTGAAAAGGAATATAAAATTAGTGCACCAATTCATATTATGCAATACCAAATACCCACCGCCTGAGCTATCCATTAGCCCCGAAAAGGGATTGCGTGTAAACGAATCGCTTGCTGCATTTAGCATTTGTTCCTGCATATCACAATATATATTTACACTGAAATGCATTATAACCGCCCGGCACCGATTCCAAATTGGAATTAGTAAAAATACAAAAAATTTTCACTTTTCGCACTTTCAAGCAAAATGCCAATGTGTTCAATGTTTACAAGTATCAGCTGTTTAAGGTTTTACGACACCACTAACAGCTCACATGGGTGGCGATAAGGTTAATGTAAGGTTAACGATACTGAAATACTTACTAGTCACCAATGTCTGAACCTTAAAGCGTAAATTTGAATGTCCCACGAAGTACTCTTGCCTCTGTGTCTCTACAAGAAGAAGACTTTTACAAGAGTTGTTACGACAACTCGCAAACAAATTTTTGCTTGTTTTCTTACTCAAAAATTAGAAGCGTGAAAACTGTGTGCAACTTGTTGCTGCAGTTAGCATTTGCAATCAAAAGAGTTTGAGTTTATGCTCCAAAAAATAAAAACAATACAGAAGAAGTAAATAAATTGTGTTTTGATGTCAGTGAAAGTAATGAGATTGCATTGGATTTTGGACGGCGCACAGTGTAAGATTTTGCCAATCTACACTCAAAATAATATATTAATAGCTTAAAAAACTAAAAAACACGCTTTAATCTTAAAAATTGTACTAAACATTGAGAAATAATTCAATTAGAAACAAAATGATGAACGAAAATATAAATATTTAAGGAAAAGCGTCCGATGCTCAGTATGTCAAAAAATATTTAAAATCGCTATTTTTTTTTACTAATATTTCTATTTTGACTCTTTTAAGATTTCATATATCGTACTCTTTAATTTCGCAACTAGGTATATTTTTGTACTAGTTGTACGAATCGAGTATTTTCATGTTCAAATATTATTGAGCACTCCCACGCTTTTCCTTAAATACTTACCCCCTTATTGATAAAAAATAAAATAGGTTTATTAAACTCTTATAATTGAAAATTTGTCACTTTAAAAAGCTCTATAAACTTTTGATATTTTTTATGAATAAGGGGGTTATATTTTCGTTTATTTTAATTTATTTTTTTATTTTTTTTCTTTAAGACAAATGTTAATTTTTAAAGTGGCTTTTGAATTTTTGATCACCGCTATGTTAAAAGAAGAAGTTTTATTTCTTTGTAATCCTCGTTGTATCATACATATGTAGTACATACAACTGTAAATGTAACTGAAATTGTTCTCATAAAATAAAATATTTTAAATATTAAACCAGGGATCGTAACGGTTATGAGTGGTATCCAAAAAGTTGGTTTTTAATCATTATTTGCTGAGTTTTATTTTTCCCTCAGAAAATAAAAGTTATTTCTTGAGTTTTATTTTTCGATCAGAAAAAAAAATTTTTTTTTTAGTTTTATTTTTTGATCAGAAAATAAAAGTTTTTTTTTTTGAATTTTATTTTTCCCTCAGAAAATAAAAGTTATTTTTTGAGCTTTATTTTCGATCAGAAAAAAAATTTTTTTTTTCAGTTTTATTTTTTGATAAGAAAATAAAAATTTTTTTTTGTTTTATTTTTCTTTCAGAAAATAAGTTATTTTTTTAGTTTTATTTTCCCCTCAGAAAATAAAGTTATTTCTTGAGTTTTATTTTTCGATCAGAAAATAAGTTTTTTTTTTAGTTTTATTTTTCGATCAGAAAATAAAAGATGTTTTTTGAGTTTTATTTTTCCTTCAGAAAATAAGTTTTTTTTTTTGAGTTTTATTTTTCGATCAGAAAAAAAAAATTTTTTTTTTCAGTTTTATTTTTTGATCAGAAAATAAGTTTTTTTTTTTGAATTTTATTTTTCCCTCAGAAAATAAAAGTTATTTTTTGAGTTTTATTTTTCTTTCAGAGAATAAAAGTTATTTTTTGAATTTTAGTTTTCGATCAGAAAATAAAAGTTTTTTTTTGAATTTTATTTTTCCCTAAAAAATAAAAGTTATTTTCTGAGTTTTATTTTTCTGCTCAGAGAAGTTAATGCACCTAGAGGTAGTCTGCTTTACGGTAATTACATCTGTGTACTTCTTTTGCGTTTAGCATTTCTCCTTCAGTATGATTTTTTTTAGTCAAAATTTAAAAAATAACGATTATTTGCAATCCCTGTATTAATCTGTCTTTTCTTTGAAATTTGTTTTTATATATGTACATATATTTACTGCACTAGTGCATAACCACAAATTTAAGAACCAGCTCTAAGCTAACCATTTTTAAACTAGTCCTGAAGTGCTTCCTTCTGAACTATCTCCCACACTATTGATTTTTGAACTATATCCCAGAACTGTCCAAATAGTCAGTAGTTTAGAACGCGTTCAGAAGGTCTGCAGAAGGCCACAATTGCCACTTCGTAGAACATCGCCATTTTAAAAGAGGCAGTTGAAAGCATTGCGTTGGTAGATATAGAACGAGCACCAACCCTGTCTCACTTTGAACTTGTTCTGCACTATCCTGGAAGTACTAGTTCGACTTGCTGCAGGGTACATACATACATACCTTAACCTGTGAGGTCCATACTTTAGTATGAAAAATTTCACAGTAGAAATTGATTAAAGTAGAATATCATAGGAACGCCTAAGCGGATATAAAAAAGTTATACATCGTTGAAAGCAGAATTAATCAGAGATTATATCGAAATATTTTAGCATATACACTGGTTAACAAATTATTCGAGAAAACCGTGATTAAATATGAAGAAAATTGAAAAAATTTAACCAAAAATTGAATTTTTGAGATTGTTTTTACAGTTTCTCTTGCATTTATCAAGATACATTCATAATTAATATACCGAAAGATATGGTGGAATGTCACCTTTTTAACGACGTCAAACGTGTGTTGATAGGATACGCAGAAATATAGTTATCGGGCCAAATATGCCTTAACCTATTAAGGGCTCTTATATCAAAAACTACACGTACGATTCCAAAAAGTTGTTATAATTTTTTTATTAGTGCATGGTATACTACCAAATGCAGTTACAATCAGGGCTGCACCAAAATATCGACTTTTTTGTTGAGCTCTGTTATCCTTACACACACACACACCCTACATAAAGACATTACTGTTAAACAATGCTACTAAAATTTATTCAATAACTTTATTGTTTTTATCTATTTTACATACAATAAATTATATAGAAAGAAATAAAAAAAAAACGAAATTTATTTTATTTGTATTATTGTAAAATAATAATGATCGTTCACTCTATGAAAATAGTTGTAGTTCCTGCACTCCATGTAAAATACCATTAATGCGGCCTAGAACTGGTGTCAATTTATGAAAATAGTAGTATTCACCGTGTTGCTTGTAGAGCACTCCAAAAAGTGATGCCCTAAGAACACCGAATGCCAACTTAGTATCAAATGAATTTATACGCAAGTTTGCTGTTCTCATGAGTATGTTATTATCTGGATCGATTTCCATAGGAGTTTGTTTAGATTTAGTCATATCATATTTCGATCGGTTTTCGTTCCAACTCCAACCAAACACACTCATTTGATTGCCCCCGCTCATACCAGGTCTGAACAATTCAATTTGCGAAAGTGCGTTGGACTCGCGAAATGGTACATCTACTTCAACAATTCCAATAAAGCCAAGACCTTCCATAGCCACATGATGTTTCCTTACAACTGGTTGACCTGCTCCAAACAGAGGTTTCGTCAATTCATTAGAATTAGCATACACGGTGACATTATTTGCATACTCAATCGGGTGCAAATCAGCAGTAATTACATGCTTTAAAGTAACTAATGCACCCGCAGCGAAAAATTCGTCTCCATGAAATACTGCCACCAAAAATTTGGCTTCGCGTCTATGGACCGATTTATAAGAACATTCACCACGTAACATTGCCAACACAACAGTGGGCAGAATTGATAAAAGCGGAAAAATTATATGCGTATTTTTCATTTTGTTATTAACTACAGTACTTATGAAGCATTGGTAAGAAATGTTGTCCTTTTTATACTAAAATCTAGCAAAGGTATTGCAGCAAATGTGTAAAATTTAATTATTTAGGAACAACTGAACAAACATATAATTAAGATCACATGATTAAGCTCGAATAAACTGCGTACACGTGTATGTACATATTTGCAGAGAACTGAACCAAAAACAAGTAAAAGCGCGTCTGACTTCGGCCGCACCGAAAACTTCATACCGTTCGTGAATGGGGAAATGAAATGTTAATTGGTCTGATTTGCAATAGTTTGTGCTGCCAATTCTGTGGCTTATGCATACAAAGATCTATAAAACAAAATTGGCTTAATCGACTCAGCTCGTGAATCTGACAACAATCGTATTTTGAAGCAAACTTATAAATAATACTCGTATGATTTCATATTCATGAAAGTTATAAAAAAATTAGCAATAGCGATGGATGGAGTGTGTTTACTTCGTCGGGTAACAAAAAAATTATTTAACTGTTTAGAGAAAGCTGAACAAACAAATAATTAAGTTCATTTGAGTAAGCTCCAATAAACTACGTACACGTACAGATTTGCACAAAAACAAGTAAAACCGCTAAAAAATGTTAAAAATTCATTCTCATAATTGTTTTTGTTTGATTTCTCACAAAAAAAAAATATTTTCTCATAAGACTCTGACTCGCGAGTAATCTGTGTACGTCTTGACTCGCCGCGTCACAGCAAAATATCAAACTAGTTTTGATTTTCTTGAGTCATGCCAGAGTCATGTCGGTGTAACTAGTACCTGCACATTTTCACTAATACACCTAAACTGACTCTTGAATCAGACGCATCGTGGATAGACCCTATAACGCAGAGCGAGCTTCTGAATCAACATTTCATTTTAACTTTTAATTTCAGTATATTTCTTTTTAAATACAAAATATAATTTTATTTCAAAAATTTAATTTTTTCTTAAAGCATGATCCTTTTTAAATCCAAAACAATTTTTTTCTTGCAAAAATCTTCATTTTTAATTCAAAAATTTTCATTTTTAATTCAAAAAATTTTCATTTTTAAAATAAAAATGGTCGGGTTTAAAACGTGCATTATGTAGGTAAATAAAAATTGTTTTCTTGATTTCTTTTCTCTGAGTTTGATTTTACACTCGTTCAAATCATTCAAATGTCTTGATGCGATTCCAGTTACAGAACGCAAATAAGTACACAGATGTAATCACCGAAACGCAAACTACCTCTAGATGCATTAACTTTTATTTTTTCGATTTTTATAAAAAAATCGATTTTTATAAAAAAATTTTTATAAAAAAATCGATTTTTTATTATTATTTTCTGAGTTTTATTTTCTGCTCAGAAAATAAAAGTTTTTTTTTAGTTTTATTTTTCGATCAGAAAATAAAAGTTATTTTTTGAGTTTATTTTTCCCTCAGAAAATAAAAGTTATTTTTTGAGTTTTATTTTTTCCTCAGAAAGTAGAAGTTTTTTTTTTTTATTTAGTTTTTGGATCACAAAAGAAAAGTTATTTTTTGAGTTTTATTTTTCCCTCAGAAAATAAAAGTTATTTTTTGAGTTTTATTTTTCCCTCAGAAGTAAAAGTTTTTTTTTTTAGTTTTACTTTTCCCTCAGAAAAAAAGGTTATTTTTTGAGTTTTATTTTTTCCTCAGAAAATAAGTTGTTTTTTGAGTTTTATTTTTCCCTCAGAAAATAAAATTTATTTTTTGAGCTTTATTTTTCCCTCAGAAAATAAGTTATTTTTTGAGTTTTATTTTTCCCTCAGAAGTAAAAGTTTTTTTTTAGTTTTATTTTTCGCTCAGAAAATAAAAGTTATTTTTTGAGTTTTATTTTTCCCTCAGAGGTAAAAGTTTTTTTTATAGTTTTAATTTTCACTCAGAAAATAAAAGTTATTTCTTGAGTTTTATTTTTTCCTCAGAAAATAAGTTATTTTTTGAGTTTTATTTTTCCCTCAGAAAATGAAATTTATTTTTTGAGCTTTATTTTTCCCTCAGAAAATAAAAGTTATTTTTTGTTTTATTTTTCCCTCAAAAGTAAAAGTTTTTTTTTTAGTTTTATTTTTCGCTCAGAAAATAAAAAATATTTTTTGAGTTTTATTTTTCCCTCAGAAGTAAAAGTTTTTTTTTAGTTTCACTTTTCACTCAGAAAATAAAAGTTATTTTTTCAGTTTTATTTTTCCCACAGAAAATAAAAGTTATTTTTTGAGTTTTATTTTTCCCTCAGAAGTAAAAGTTTTTTTTTTTTAGTTTTATTTTTCGCTCAGAAAATAAAAGTTATTTTTTGAGTTTTATTTTTCCCTCAGAAAATAAAATATAATTTACCTATTAATATGGCGAAATCTACAATTGCAGCCAAAATTAAACTGAAAAACTTTTATTCTCTGAGGGAGAGAGATAGATAGAGAGAGTGAGAGAGGGAGAGCAGAAGTGCAAAGTGCTGCTTGAAAACTTGTTTTCTGTTTTTGTTTCTTGTAAGAGTCAGAGACATGCTACTACGTGTGGATCTTGTTTAACAAATTTGCTAGTTTGCTAACGGAAATAATGGGCTTTGAATTAGTTTATTTCGAAAGAAAGTACATGTAGAGAAAGGCTAGGCTGATGGAGAGAAATGGAGATAGCGGAAAGACTTTAATTTCGACCATTAGCCGAATGAGTAATTTAAATAAGCAAATATTTGTATGTGCTAAGTATGCATGAAATTGAAAGTGCTCGGTAATTGGATTTCTTAAAAGTTTTGCAAACGAGCTGTCAGCCTCATTTACGTATATGTATGTATATATGTATGAATGAAAGTAGATACAAAGATGAAGGATGAACTATGAAATGCGACTGTCAGGTTAAGTGGCAAAAGGCAAGTAAAATTTTAAAGCGC
Source organism: Urophora cardui (assembly GCA_960531455.1). Classification (NCBI taxonomy): domain Eukaryota; kingdom Metazoa; phylum Arthropoda; class Insecta; order Diptera; family Tephritidae; genus Urophora; species Urophora cardui. The sequence goes on along the minus strand of OY482671.1, from coordinate 17,260,179 downwards.
TGAAATGCTGATTTGTTTCCAGGACATCAGCGACTTGTAACAACTAATTGGAAAACTTGATATTACTTAGCAAAATGTATACACATACAGGTGTCGAGTAGTACCTATGGCAGTTAACACGTTTAAAATGTGTTTAAAATAAAGTTGGTGAGTTTTTTTAAGTGCATAATTGGTGTTTGCATTGGATCGCAAAAATCGTTCTACTTATGTGGGCACAAGGGTGGAGTGAATTGGGGCTTTTTTTGAAATCATTATTGCTCTACCTGATCGAAAAATAAAACTCAAAAAATAACTTTTATTTTCTGAGGGAAAAATAAAACTCAAAAAAAAAAAACTTTTATTTTCTGAAGGAAAAATAAAATTCAAAAAATAACTTTTATTATCTGATCAAAAAACAAAACTCAAGAAAAAACTTTTATTTTCTGAAGGAAAAATGAAACTCAAAAAATAACTTTTATTATCTGATCAAAAAACAAAACTCAAGAAAAAAATTTTATTTTCTGAGGGAAAAATAAAACTCAAAAAAATAACTTTTATTATCTGATCAAAAAACAAAACTCAAGAAAAAACTTTTATTTTCTGAAGGAAAAATAAAACTCAAAAAATAACTTTTATTATCTGATCAAAAAACAAAACTCAAGAAAAAACTTTTATTTTCTGAGGGAAAAATAAAACTCAAAAAATAACTTTTATTATCTGATCAAAACACAAAACTCAAGAAAAAACTTTTATTTTCTGAGGGAAAAATAAAACTCAAAAAATAATCGTTAAAAATCAACTTTTTGGATATCACTCATAACCGTTACGGTTCCTGGTAAAATTTCAGAACTATAATGATTTTTAGTGCAAAACAACTTAAAAAAAATAGAAAAAAATATATCGCGAAATATATTTTCTCGAACTTGTCGCGAACTCGAGGCGAGTCCGAGAAATTACATTCGCTAAAATCTGCTTTTTCGAACTCGCCTCGAATTCGCCGCGATATCATTCTCGCTTCTGTGTTTATTGGGTATATGTCCATATGTCAATATATTATTATTATTATTTGATTAATTAATACTCATCTCATCTCCCTTCTACTCGCTCCGAACACACGCTTCTCCAGCCCATTTGACTTTCGCCATGATCTCTCAGCTCCTCCTCCCAACTCGAGACACTGCTCATTGGCCATCGCCCCTTTACCAAAAAAAAATATCACCAATATGATAGATAACTCAATTGCAATTTTTTGTTTTATTTTTTTCTTTTCTGCATGAATTTGCATAAAAATTGTGTTATTTTAGCGTGGGATTTCCTGTTGTCCGGGCGAAAGCGTATTCGGTACGTGGGCTGTGGCAGAGCAGGACATTGTGGAGCTTGAAAAGAATGAAGCGCTGGAGTATTATAAAAAATTTGTTGCTTTAGCTTTTTATTTGGTTTTGTTTTCATTTCGTTTGTGTTGCTATTTCATTTCGTTTGTGTTGCTTTTTAAGTTTCCTATTTCCATTTTCATTTCCCTCTCATTTTTTTTTCCAAATGTTCTAAATCATGCCAGGAATAGCGCGATTTCAGCCAATGTTTCAATGTCGGTTTTTTATAACTATGTAGTTTCTCAAGTAACTTGCTATGTAGAAACTACGTCGTGTGTATATTTGGAGAGAGTGGATTGTGGGTGCATAATGATGAGATGGCACTTGAAGTATTCGAGAGCAAAGTTCTTCGTAGGATTTATGGATCTTTGCGCGTTGGCGGTGGCGTGTTTCGACGGCGGTTTAACGATGAGCTGTACGCAAACATCGACATTGTTCAGCGAATAAAGATCCAGCAGCAGCGTTGGGCAGGTCTTTACGTGAGAATGGATGAAGCTGCTCCGGCAAAGAAAGTATATCTATTGAAACTCGCTAAACGCAGAAGAAAAGGGAGACCTCCACTGCGTTGGGAAGATCAGTTGGACAGCGACGCTGACTCCCTGGCTATTCTCATGTTTCGCCATGCTGCACGAAACAGAAACAACTGGCGCGCTTTATTGGACTCGGCCGGAATCGTCTAGACGTTTACGTGCCAATTAAGGAAGGAAGGAAGGATTGTGGGTGCTCACAATGATTTCGATATATTTAACGTAGTAAGTACTTAGAATTAATATTTTAATTGGCGGAAATTTTGGCAAATTCTGAATTCAAATTCACTAGCTAAACGGTTCGAACTAACAATAGAAATAGCAGTAGGAAATCACTTGGGTGTATATAACACACTTTGGTCAGAGGAGCAAAGAAGATTAGTATCTAAAGGTCAGCGAACCTTCCTGTAATACATAATTTTTGACTTAGAAATATTCTCAATAAAAAAAATTTATTAAACTAAATTAAGTATTAAACTAAGTTAAGTCAATTACGTAATTGTATATTCACACATCAACGTTGAAATATAACCTATGGTTGTTGCGTTGAACTATTATTATTAAATTAAATAAATTGAATCTACACCAGATCGCTGAAAATTATCAAAGATTGTGTGAAAGAGCGCTGAGCGATTTGCTACTCATTTACTCATATGAGTCAAAATGCCGAGGTCTGTTTCAAAGGCTCATACATATGTATAATATACATTGTATATGTATTAGACACATTAACTCATACCAACATTCAGTGCAAATAATTACCTATTTATTTTCGCGTATATTCCACTTAACTTCACGTGCATACAAAGCCACAAAATCTAATTAAGATTTTGGCATTCCAATTAAAATTCTGCACCGTACCCCGCATAAATTTATGATATTTAATTTTTAACGCACACCCAAAATATTTTCGCTCTCACTGTCGCACTTCTTGGCCTGCAAACAGTGTTGCCACTGAAAAAAAATTTTACCGACCAAATTACCGCCCAATTCCGCCAAAAAGCGCCCAAAAATCAGAAGTCAACTTAGAGTGGAATTACATATTTATTTTTAAATACATATGTACATACTGAATAATCTTGGCTCCCACTCATTCAATTCAGAACTAACAATAGACTATCGCCGATCTCTGAAGGAGATGGCCAAACAGACCTGTCTGCGCCTCGTGTAGGTCCCGGGATGTAGGGATATCAATGGCAATTGTAGGGCGGATGAACTTGCGAGGCAGGGCACTACCGAGCAGGTTCTTCCTGACAAAGAACACATAGGTATGCCGTTAGCTACAAACGAGCTAATTCTTAAACCGCATATCTATAAACTAGCAAGAGATAGATGGCAACAGAAGCCAGTATGTCGAACATCAACGCAAACCTGGCAGAAATGGGTTCACAAGTGATCTCATTAGTACTCTAAGGAGAGATGACATCTCGAACCTTGTGGGGGTACTAACAGGACACTGCCTCATCGGAAAACACGCAGAGAGGCTAGGTGCACCCTACCGCAGATGCTGCATAAGCTGGAGGCGAGGAGACAATCGAACACCTCATCTGCCACTGCTCGGCTCTTAACAGCGGCAGACGACACTTTCTTGGGACGTCCTTCCTGAATAGCCTATGCAAAGTCGCGGACGTCGACATAAAGAACCTGGGCCCTCACTCTGTAGTTTAATTCGAAAGAAAATTCGTTCGATTTCGAGTTCTATTCCATATATGTATTCTATACAATAAGAATGTGATTTCGAATCACATTTCGCTTTTAAATAGAACTACATAGTGAGGGCCCTGGTGAACTGCATTAAGTTCTCAAATTGGTTCAAAAAGGAGGAGTAATCCGTTTTCTTCTTGTGGTATCACAACGGGCCTCTACACTGGTCTAAGTGCGACTCTGTGGCAGCCACTCCAACCTAACCTATTCGTGGAATAGCACGTATATTCGCTGGCGCTTTTCAAGTGAAACATAATTTGTGTTAAATTTCAGCATTTTATTTGCAAAATAAATGTCAGATTGTCTGATTTTGACGTTTCATTAAACTTGACATGCGAGACGAGTCCCAAGCGAATTTAGATATAACAATAAAAGAACTTTACACAGGAAAGATAAAATGTTTAGCGTCAGAGAAATTGTCTCCACTAAAAATATTCATATTACAAATCGGACCAAAATTGATTTTAGCCGCCCAACAGCCCAAAGTAAATTTATCGGGCCAGATTTGGTCCGAAAGGCCCAATTTCGGCATCACTGCCTGCAAATGCACGATAATTGTAAATTTCAAACTCTCTTGCTACCTCACTCCCCTTAATTTTTCTTTTCGTAGGCTCACTTACCTCTTTCAACGGCTCCCTCTTCGTCGCTCTCGCATTTCTTCTCTTTCTATTTGGCAGAATTATGCAAGTCGTCGTCTGCGGTTAGGCGGTCAATAAATTAACAAAATAAATCTCTATATTTTATACACCATAATAACCTTTTACAAAAACCACATAAAGCACCAACAACGACAACCCCTTCAGCTGAATCGCCAAAAAAAAAAAGAGAAAGTAATAATAACGGCAAAATAAAACGTTAACACAATAACGGTATTAGCGCTGGCAATGACATACGACACTACAACAACAAACTCAACAGCTCAGCCCAACTAATAGTCCAACTCTAATGCACCGTATGCGAATGCGTGTGCGTATGCGCATCTAAACGTTTTCTTGCGTGCGGCCCTGGCTGCTCCAGTGTATGCGCATGGTTGCGTCTATCAATTACACTACATACATATATACAATTCCCGCCATTGTTATTTTTGAAAATACATATTTTACCAATTCGCGAAAGATTTAATAAAATGTATAATGGATGCCGATTTAGAATTGATATTAATTATGTTAGGAAGTGTTATTGCCGTATATAAGGAATACTTTAAAATTATTAAAAAAAAAAAGTAACATTCGAGTACGTGATTTGTTTTTGGAAAGGGGAGTTAGTGTTTCTTTAATTTGATGAAAACCCGTGAAGTGGATCAGTTCCAAATTAATAATAATATAATACACTGGCGCTATTATAACTGTGACGAGTTTAATGACCGAGCTTCTCTCCCAATTCGAGAAGTGCTCCTTTTGTTTTTGCTAATTGGGTGGACCTACAGTTTTATGTCGGCACTGAACGGCGAATGCATTTTTTGTGAGAAGCTTTTTCATGGAAGAAATACACTCGGAGGGTAAGCCGCCCACTGCCGAAAGGTTACCGGTATTTCTAAAAAGCCAATAATTGGTTTTTAATTAATTAGTGGGTTTTTAATTAATTAGACAATTGGTTAATACAAATATGTATGTACATATATGCACAACCTCTGAAATCTGGTGTTCTGTTATACCAAGGCGAAAACTCCCTATTCAAAAGAGTACTCATTTCACTTAAATATTTTTGCACAGTTAAACTTATTTAAGTTTCAATTATGTATTTTTACACGGGTAACTACATATGTATATGTAATTTAAATTCATGTACTATGTACATGGATATGCAGATAGTAATTAACATATAATTAATATTAACCATTTCTAAATATATTTAAAACACCTTTTAATTAACATTTCTGCTGGCAAACAAATTTTCACTACTTCACTTTAAATCAATTTAACGAAGTTTTTACGATTAAATATGTATACCGATATAGCAACAAAATTAATATTGGCTGCGAAACGCATAGAAAACGCATAGAAGTAGAAAATTTTCAACTTAGCTGCATTCGAATGCGTGTTCGAAATCACTTCGAATTTTCTATGCGTGTGGTGCATTTACATCCGTGCCACTGGAGTTTGCCTCATTTAAACACAGGTATGCAACACGGCTGTCAGTGACACGCACACGCATACGCATCTGCATACGGTTCATTAGAGTTGCACTATAAGTCCGATCAACAAAGCGAACAAACATTGAAAGGAACAGGAAAAAAGCCACGAATGCTGCTGAGCTAAAGGGCTTACGGAGCCGCCAGAGAAGCCAATTATAATCGTAGAGATTAAATGACACTCGAGTTGTGGAATTTGTTACAACAGTTATTAGCAGGAGAGCATCAACGGAAAATAATGGCAAAAAAAATCAACAACACAAAATAAAACCACTCGAGCAATTTTTATACTCAGTTGTACTAGTACACATAGCATAATAGTTCTAATCACATAATGGTGGATTGTAACGCCATAAAATAATCGAGTCACATATGGACTTACATATATACATACATCAAAATGATCAGGGTGAAAGTAGAAATCGATTGAGCCATGTCCGTCCGTCTGTCTGTCTGTACGCACTCTAACTCGCGCAAAATTTTAATTTTTTGATGAAATTTGGAATACAAGTTGGTATCCGGACTGAGACGGTTGGTATTGAAAATAGGCGAAATCGGACCATGATCACGCCCACTTTCCCTATATAGTAAAGATCGGAAATTTGATATCTCAGTCACTAATAGAGCTGGAGTTACAAAATTTCACCCACGTAGGTATTGAACTCAGGCCCTTATGAAGAAATTTGCTGAAATTTTGGAAAATGGGCAGTACCACGCCCACTTATTAAGGGGCAAAAATTAAAAGTTTTATAAGCCATAACTCAGAAACCGTAGCAGGTATAACGATGAAATTTGGTATGCGTGATTTACTTACTTAGGCAAATGTTTGGACGAAAAATTGCCAAAATGGGTTGACAACTTACTTACTTAATTGGCACGTAACCGACTAGACGATTCTGGCCGAGTCCAACAGAGCGCGCCAGCTATTTCTGTTTCGCGCAGCATGGCGCCACTTGGGAATACCTAGGGAGTCAGCATCACTGTCCACCTGATCTTCCCAACGCAGTGGAGGCCTCCCTTTTCTTCTGCGGGTTTCGATAAAAATACTTTCTTGGCTGGAGCACCTTCGTCCATTCTCACGACATGACCTGCCCAGCGCAGCCGCTGGATCTTTATTCGCTGAACAATGTCGATGTCTGTGTAAAGCGCGTACAGCTCATCGTTAAATCTCTGTCGATACTCGCCAACGCGCAAAGTTCCATATATCCTCCGAAGACGTTTCCTCTCGAATACTCCAAGCGCCATCTCATCTGATTTTGATATAGTCCATGCTTCTGCGCCATACATGAGGACTGGAACGATGAGTGTCTTGTAGAGTGTGATTTTGGCTCGTCGAGAGAGGACTTTACTTTTCAATTGCCTACTTAGTCCAAAGTAGCATTTATTGGCAAGAGTGATTCTTCGTTGGATTTCAGTGCTGACATTATTTTTGGTGTTAATGCTGGTTCCCAAATAGACGAAGTCCTTAACTGTTTCGAATTTGTAGCTATGAAAATTGACGTGGCTGCCAAGGCGTGCTGTTTCTTTGTGTGTTGACAGGAGGTAGGTACATCGTCTTGTCCTCGTTTACCGCCAAACCCATTTTCTTAGCCTGTTTATCCAGCTTGGAGAAGGCAGAACATACGGCGTGCGTATTGGTGCCTATAATGTCAATATCATCGGCGTACGCCAGCAGTTGTACACTCTTGTGGTATAAAATGCTTCCTGTATGGTTAAGTTCTGCAGCTAGTATTATCTTTTCCAGCATCAAATTGAAGAAGTCACACGAAAGGGAGTCACCTTGTCTGAAACCTTGTTTGGTCTCGAACGGCTCGGAGAGGTTCTTCCCAATTCTGACGGTGCTGGTGGTGTTAGTCAACGTCATTTGGCATAGCCGTATAAGTTTAGCAGGGAAACCAAATTCAGACATTGCGGCATATAGGCAATTCCTGCTATTCGTGCTATCAAAAGCGGCTTTAAAATCGACAAAGAGATGGTGTGTGTCGGTTCCTTTTTCATGAGTTTTTTCCAGGATTTGGCGTATTGTGAAGATCTGGTCGATGGTAGATTTACCAGGTCTGAAGCCACACTGATAAGGTCCAATCAGCTTGTTGACGGTGGGCTTCAATCTTTCGCACAATACACTTGCTAAGACCTTATATGCGATATTCAGGAGGCTTATCCCACAATAATAGCTCGGCTGGCAAGCCGTCAGCGCCCGGGGCCTTGTTATTTTTAAGCCGAGACATTGCTATTCGCACTTCGTCATGATCGGGTGGTGGAACATGCCTACCATCATCTGCTATTGGGGATTCGGGACGAAAATCTTCTCTGTCCGCAATTTCATTGTTGTCGTTATCTAGCAAAGAGGAGAAGTGGTCCCTCCACAACTTAAGTACACTCTGGACATCAGTCACCAGATCGCCGTTATCATTCCGGCAGGAATTTGTCCCGATCTTGAAACCTTCAGTCATCCGCCTGACTTTTTGATAAAATTTTCGAACATCATTCCTATCCGCCAGCATCTCAAGCTCTTCACACTCGCGCCTTTCGGAAAAGGCGCCTCTCTTCCCTCTTAGCCGTCCGATAGCGCTCTCATACGCTTCGTGTTACGCCCGCACACAATGTAGCTCTATAGGCGGCGCGGTTGACAACTACGCGCACTTTTATATATGGCTATTATAAAGTGACTTAATAAAAACATTTTAAGCGATATCTTCGTCAAACATTTTTGAAAATGGGCGTAGCACCGCCTCCTGTTAGAAGCACGAATATGCGAAATTTCTGAGCCCATAACTCGACTAATAATTATATATAATTATATTATGACGAAACTTGGTGTATACACCACTTTTATAACTTGTTTTAATACATACTCAAAATTTTAGCGAAATCGGTTTATGGCCACGCCTACTTTTTAACAAATATATTTCTGGAAGACCCTCTGGGAATTTGTAACGTGACATCTTTGTAATTAGAAGTCATAAAGGAATGAAATTTTACACAAAGAATAATATTCATATGCTTAGTTGGATGATTGATAAAAATGTTGAAAATAGGCGTGGCTGCGCCCATTTTATGCGGCATTCGCTTTATATAAAATATACTGTATTTTCATGAAACGCAAACGAACAATCAAAGCATACAGCTGAGTATCTAATGATCGATTCCACTCGAACTTAGGCTTCCTTACTTGTTTTTATTTTATGTGTTGTTGCGCAGCGAAGTATGCCGGATTAGTTTTGGCATAATTAAGAGTTATAAATGTATTTATATTAAAAGCCGAAAGACAATTAAAAACAGTAACGGTTTGGCGGTTAGTGGCTTGCGCGAACACGAGCGCGAGGGCAACAAAAAAGGAAAGAATTTCAAGCTCGAAAGGATGGTCACAAAGCGTGATATCGTTGGTGCGCATAAACTGAATCAGCTTTTGCAATTTCGGATTTGGATAAGTGGAAAATTATGTAACTGAAAACTATTGGCAGTGAAGCTGGGCTATATATGTAGCTACATATTTCGAAAAGGGCTACATTCTCTTCTCATCAGTACCTACCCGTTTTGGGAGTAGAAGTTTGCACCAAGCAAGTTTCGAACTTGCAATCTCACAACTCCCACACTTGTAATCGAGCGCTTTACTCGCTCAGGCTTTTATTTTATAAAAGCTTACGGGTTGGCAAAGTTAGTGAGTGAATCACACACTGTCGGAAAACCAAACGATAAAAAAGAAATTAGTGAGAGAACTTGATAATAAGTAGTTACCGCAATCGACGGTGGACTTTCAGCATACCGCGATACGCACTGGTGATGGGTGAATACGAGCTCTTTTGACAATAGAGAGGATCGCTAGCGTTGCAAAATTATAATTGAGTCAAAAATTTACTCTCTCTACTTCGAGATGTTTTTGCGATTATTCCCCAGTCGTTTGCTTTGAAAGCGAGCGGAATCTTTGGCTAGGCCGAGTTATTCTAGCAAATGTGTCCCTTGACGCATGTAAAAGGACACTGGGCTGCAAATGGGGTCTCTGCCCCTCCCTGACACATTGGATTTTCACGGCAGTTCCTATTTTACGAAATTCTTGTATGGTAGACAGCCACTCAGAAATCAACTTATGTAAAGGTGCTGGAGAGAGTGTGTAGGCTATCCATGATAGGCATAACGGGGGCCTTAATAACCACTCCAACTGCTGCACTAGGTGCTATTTTACACCTGCCACCTATACATCTAGCGGCCAAGAACATAGCGTTAACAACTGCAACGAGATTTATGGCCACGGGGCAGCTTGAGTGCAGGCAGAGGGAACACAGTAGTGTAGCAAGCAGACTGACTATATTGTTCCGTGCCTGTGCTTCGACAAGTTTCCTGATGCCACAATAGAGGCGGAAGGTTGGCGTAAGGCTGTAGACATGAGGGAAAATGCTATACATGTGTATACAGATGGGTCTGAGATATCGGAAGGAGTAGGAGCTGCGGTCTACTGCAGTCAACTGAATATCAGTACCAGTATTGGGCTGCCAGGACACTGTAGTGTCTTTCGGGCGTAGGTATTAGCGGTAAAGATGGCAGCGGAAATGTTAGTCTGTATTCCCTTACGAAGCCGACGTATCAAATTATATATAGATAGTCAGGCGGCTATTAAGTCGATACTGTCGCATAGCACCTCATCTAGGTGTGTAGAGGACTGTAAAGAGGCCTTAAGGGTAATGTGTAGGGATAATAATGTACGACTGTACTGGATCCCAGGCCACAGGCGGATAGACGGCAATGAGAAGGCTGACGAGCTAGCAAAGAAGGGGGCAGGTCTCGGAGCGGAACACTCTTTGGACGTCCCGATTCCACTCAGTGAAATCAAGCATAGGTACTATAAGTATATGATGGACCAGGCCTATAAGGCGTGGAAACAATCGCATGGCTGTAGAGTGTCCAAAATTAAGTGTAAGTGGTTCGATTCGAAGCTAACAAAATAGTTGCCTTTCCTGAAAAGGAAAGAATGCAGACTTATAATCGGGATCCCCACAGGACACTGCCTTTTAGCATCACATGCATTCAAAATGGTCCTGATTGATGAAAGTGAATGCAGAGGATGCGGACTGCAGGAGGAGACAGTGGAGCACGTTCTATGCTCCTGTCCTGCGTTTTCTAGGCTAAGACTTCGGCTACTAGGGAAAGTTTTCTTCAATGATATTAAACATGTATAAACAGTAGAGGTAAAGAAACTCTTGGCATTTGCCAAAGGGACGGTAATGTTTTTCAGTTTGAGTCCGGGCTTCTAACTAGAGGTGCTCATGTTCAATGAACTTTCTGGTAACACTACGGACTTATCTAGTCTATATGAGGCTATTAGTGGTCAGCCAGTATAAACTACCTACCCTCCATTGACGGTCATTCGCGATTTGACTCAAATACGGAAATCTTTGAGAGAATGCGAAATCCGCGAGGGAACGAGATGCTCGAAAAAATGAGACAATTGAATAAAACACCTCAGAATAAAACACTAATCCAAAACGATATGCGACACTCTGAAAGCTTCTCTATTTGGAACCAAAAAGATGTTCTACACACACACATTACTTTAACAAGGAATATCTTCTGAACTATAAGAGACCGTTTTTTTGTGATCTGTGAGATCACTCCCCTCCCTTCGGATAAAGTGATTTTTATCGGATTTATATTTGAGATAATTTTAACTGAAAGAAATCCTTATTTCATTTTAAGCACTACCCACATAGCATTTGGAAGATTGTTTTATGAAAACTGACTGTACCGAGTCTTTTTCGATCCCCTTTGATGACCAAAAACTGTTTTATCACCTCTGCGATTAGAACAAGACTCAAAAATAAGTCACACCAACGATTGAAAAGTGATTTTATTTTTTGTCATATAAACATCACCTAACTGAGCCTTTTTCGATCCCCTTTGCTGATTAAAAAAATATATTATCACAAATTGATCATACTAAAGATCGGAATGTGATCGATTACTTTGCCTTTTCAGAAAAAAAGAAATATTCCTTAGCAAGCCCAGTACATAAAGCTAAAATTTTTCAAAAAAAATTTCAGAAAATTTTATATTAGATTTCGGTATTGATGGTTCCGAATGTTATTGTGTATATGGATGCATGTCCTCCGTATTGCCGTATATGAGAGTACCAAAATGCGCATATGCATTTTCATAGGAATTCATTTATGGGTTGAAATTTGTATATGTATCCTAACCCCTTATTTGCTTAATATTATAATATAATAATAATATCTGTTTAAAATATTTGAAACCAAAATGTGGACTGAGGGTGACCGTGGAAGTTCTTCTTGCGATATTGGTAAAGGTAAGGCTAAAGATAGAATATGTAAGAGGAGAGAAGATGGGAAAGAAATGCGGTTGTAAACTGACCCAAAGATTATAGGAAAATGAGTAGAAAAGTATTACAAAATTAAATAATTTTTGGTTGCTTGTTTTTCCGACAGGGTAGGAATATGTTGTATTGTGGAACGATCCTCCGAGACAAACCAAACTTGACAAGGGATGACGGAGGATCGTTCCACAATACATCATATTAGAAAATTATTAGAAATTGATCAGAAAGTTACTAACAAACGTCCCAAAAAAGATTCGAAAATGACCCAAAAAAGATTGTAAATCCAATTGAAAATTATCAGAAAAACGAAGAAAAATTACCCCAAAAAGATTAAAAAACGATTCAAAAATGACCAAAATAAGATTCAAAATCGAAAGAAATAAAATCGAAAGGGACTCGAAATGATTAAAATACGATTAAAATAAGACTAAAAAATGACTCCCCAAGTAGTTTTCGATTGAGCCCGACATGGTTTATGGCCAAAAAAAGTATAATAATCCGGGAAGGTTTTGGAGATATTCCACAAAATGTGGACCAGGTTAACCCTATAACGGGTTCGTACGATATGGGTATCAAATGAAGGGTGTTGACGAGTGCTTGAACAAGGTGTAGTTATTGGTCCCACATAAGACCCCGTATTCGAGGTATTTCCTGAAATATGAACCAGGTGTGACCCCAAACGGGTTTTCTACAAAATGGGTATCAAATAAAAGGTGTTGGTGAGTATTTAAAAAAGAGGTGATTTGCAAGACCCTATACGACCCGTTTTCCGAGATATCGACCAAAATTTGGACCAGGGGTGACCCTAGAAAGTCTGGAGGGATATAATAGGCATAGGGCTAGAGATATGGACAGGGATAGGGATAGGTATAGGGATAGAGATTGGAATAGGGATAGGTATATGGATAGGGATTAGGGATCAGGGATTAGGGATAGGAATAGCAATAGGAATAGGGATAGGGTTAGCGATAGGAATAAGGATAGGCATAAGGATAGGGATTGGGGATAGGAATACGGCAAAACGGTAGTCTACGACTTATCCTTAAGGCTTTATGGGAATAAATTTTAGGCAGAACAACGTCTGGCGGGTCAGCTAGTATTTCAAAAATTTTCATCGACAACATACTTAGTGCCTCTTTTTGTATGAAAATCAGTCTCGAATGAAAAAAAATATATTTTAACATTGGAATCACATTAATCATTTTATTTACATACATACATATATCATACTATAATAAAATTACATACATGAAAATACATACATATTCACATCGAAGAGATTGCATTATTCTCTGCTTTTGCGTGGTCATATCACGTGTTTGAATTCTTCGTTTTCGCCAACTGCGTTTATAAATTTTTATTTTTGCTGGATTTCGGTGACCATTTCCACTAAGTAGTTCTCATGTATTCGCATTCTACAATTGAATGCATTCATGCTTGAATGCCCATCAGCCGGGTTAGGATCCTCTTGTTGTTTGTATATTCGAATTCACGAGGCTCTGACTACAATCTTCCAAGTAACGGTGCATCAGCAATTGCTTGAACTCATTATGGTTAAGTGCGTAATATTTTTGCCAAGAGTTACTTAATTGTTGAGTTGCATATCGGTTAGCTTGTCTTTCCGCTTGCTTCCATTCGTTCAGCGCGATACGGAAGAGATCATTTACGTTGTTGTTCCTGTTCATTTTGACACTCTTCGTTTAATTGCTTTGCTTTGTATTTGTTGTATTTTTTAATAGTGTGTTAGGATCCGTTGATCTACTTTGAAGTGTTATTCTGCTGCGTATATTTGCTCGTTAATGGTTTGTTGTACAAATCGTGTGTTAATGATGCTCAACACTTACAACCGCCGCTTTTTATAGAACAGCAGAGCGTTGTGCGCAGGTGCAACGTGACGGCATTTAGGTAATGCTTTTAGCTATTTAAAGTCATCTTTTGTTCAGATATGTAGTGACTTTTATGCCGGCATTTAGTACGTAATCTTACCTGCTCCTAATTTTATCCATTTATTTCTTAACTTTATAAGGTTGTCTAGTATTCGCTCTCTCTCTCTCTCTCTCTCTCTCCCTGTCTTTCTTACGCACTAACCTTTTACTTATGATGTTTTGTTTGTGTATTGTAAATTAACGACCGCTATGGCGGTAATTAGTGACAAGTATCCGAAAGCAGCACATGTGAAAACACACACACAATAACGAGCTTGGTAAAAATGTTTGTCCTTTGAGAATAATCAATTAATCCTTCAAACACTAACTACCTAAATATATTAATACATATTTATGCACCTACCTACCGAAGGCCACCGAGAATACCGAAAATGTAACCATTTTATTTATCTGTTTGTCACTCAAAGGCATTTAAGAAGAACGTATCGCACTGGAAGGTGTTAATCTAAGGATTTGCCAACTAAACCAACCTAAAGATATTTAATTAGTGTATGTAAAAGAATTCGTTTAAGCCCTATTAAACCTTCTCAGATCCTCCCTCCGGCACACACTGGGGCCACTTATATATATGAGGACGCTCAAAATTCTGAAATCAACTTTTTTACATCAGAATCGCTTTATCTGCACTAAACCAGGTATACAATCTCTCCACATAACGTGTTACGCTCTTTTTTTCTGCACTCGCTCTCTCAATCTTGTTTCGACCTCAAAACGAGTGCCGAAACTCGCGAATTTCCATACAAATTTCTGAGAGCGAGTGAAGATTGAAACACTTGTTTCGTTCTCAAACCTCTTGGCAAACGCGATGATATCGATGCCTTCCCTAATTTTGTATCGAAAATCTATTGAAATCTCATACAGGCCAAAACAAAAACGCAAAATATAAGCAAACAAACAAACATTTAAGAAGAACAAGAAAGAGAAATGTTTAACTGAATCAAGATCAGCCACGTGGAGACGGGTTATTTAGCGAGATGTTTCCCTAGATGTTTCGCTGGCGAATCAAGTTATGTGGAGACGGTCTTTTAGTTTATATATATATAAAATTGTAGGGTTTTTTTTTTGTAACGAACAGATTTTGACAGTCCTCTCGACATAGGCTTTATGTGATTTTTTTTTTCGCTGTCCATTTTAGGCACGTATCTACACTGAAAGAACAACTTACTGAGATTATGGAAAAGTGTAAATGATTCGGCGCTAAAGACATATTTTGATTGTTTTGATGTAACTAAGAAAATTTTATATCATATCATATTTTAAAGAAAACTGTATTCAAAACAATTAAAAAATATGTCTTTAACGCCGAATCATTCCCATTTTTCCATAATCTGAGTAATTTTCTTTTGAGTGTATTGTAACTAAACTGCGTTGTTTGGTTAGGTACTTCGTGCGACGTGCCTATGCCGCGAATTTAGGTATGCAAATTTACTTGCCTGTCATCTCGTTATTATCGTAGCGTATTTCCGCAGGTAGTTAAAAATCTGTTGGCTTTTTTGATATTTTATTTATATTCGTTTTCAGTCCTTTTTTTGGTATAACAGTCTAAGCGGTTCAAACAAAGTATCGAATGCGGTGTCTATTTTTTTTTTGTTTGTTTATTATTTTACCTATGAATTGTATACTTCTTCTTGTATACACTGTTTGTATACACTGTTATAAATATTGGAATATTTTTTAAACTTTGATTTGGTTTGAAAGAAATTTAAAACTTTTTTTGGGTTAAATTTTGAACATTCGAAAGTTTAAAAGTTTCTTATTCCTTTTTGGTTTAAAATTCAAATATTTGAACTTTTCAAATATTTCAAAGTATTTTTTGAAATATATTTCATACTTTTTTGGTTTAAATCTTACACATTTTCTCATTTAAACTTTTAAGGTTTAAATTTTAAATTTTCATTGGTCGTAAAATTTGGTTTCAACAAAAAAATGTTAATTTTTGGTTTGAAATTCCAACTTGCTTTTACGAGAAATGAACAATATAACAAGTAAGGAAGCCTAAGTTCGAGTGGAATCGAACATTAGATACTCAGCTGTATTTTTTCATTGTTTGTTTGCGTTTGATGGAAACACGGCGTATTTTATATAAAGGGAGTGCTAGATAAAGTGGGCGTAGCTACGCCCATTTCCAAAATTTTTATCAGTCATCCAACTAAGCATATGAATATTATTCTTTGTGCAAAATTTCATTCCTTTATGACTTCTAGTTACAAAGATGTCACGTTACAAATTCCTAAAGGGTGTTCCAGAAATATCTTTGTTAAAAAGTAGGCGTGGTCATAAACCGATTTGAATAAATTTCTGCGTGTCTATTAACACAGGTTATGAAAGTATATAAACCAAGTTTCGTCATAATATCTCAATTATTTGTCGAGTTATGGGCTCCGAAATCTCGTAGATTCCTTTGTCTAAAAAGAGGCAGTGCCACGCCCATTTTCCAAAATTTTTCTATTTTTTGTTTCCGATCTATTGTAGAACTCATGCCGCAAAATTTCAATGAATTATCTTTATATTTGACAAAGATATCGCTTAAAATGTTTTTACTAGGCCACTTTATGATACCCATATATAAAAGTGGCCGTGGTCGTCAACCGATTTCGCCAAAATTTTGAACATGTATTGCTACAAGTAGTGAAAGTGTATACACCAAGTTTCCTCAAAATATATCGGTTATTTGTCGAGTTATGGGCTCAGAAATCTCGTATTTTCCTGCTTCTAAAAGGAGGCGGTGCCACGCCCATTTTCAAAAATTTTTGTATTTTTTGTTTTATGTCCATAGTTGGACACCTTCCATAAAATTTCAATGATATATCTTTATATTTGACAGAGATATCGCTTAAAATGTTTTTATTAGGCCACTTTATGATACCCATATATAAAAGTGGGCGTGGTCGTCAACCGATTTGGCAATTTTTCGTCCAAACATTTGCCTAAGTAAGTATATCACGCCTACCAAATTTCATCGATTTCTGAGTTATGTCTCATAAAACTTTCAATGTTTGCCCATTAATAAGTGGGCGTGGCACCGCCCATTTTCCAAAATTTCACCATATTTCTTCATAAGAGCCTGAGCTCAATACGTGTGTGAAATTTTATCACTCTAGCTCTATTAGTGACTGAGATACAAAATTTCCGATTTTTACTATATAGGGGAGGTGGGCGGGGTCATGGTCCGATTTCGCCCATTTTCAATATCATCCGTTCCTGTCTTGATACCAACTTATATTTCAAATTTCATC
Organism: Urophora cardui; assembly: GCA_960531455.1. Lineage (NCBI taxonomy): Eukaryota > Metazoa > Arthropoda > Insecta > Diptera > Tephritidae > Urophora > Urophora cardui. Next base: position 17,242,955 of record OY482671.1, on the reverse strand, counting down.
AAAATATCTCAATTTTTGCGCGAGTTATCGTGCGCACAGACGGACAGACGGACGGACATGGCTCAATCGATTTCTCTTTTCACCCTGATCATTTTGATATATATAAGTCTATATCTATCTCGATTATTTCATTCTGTTACAATCCACCGTTAGGAAATCAAAACTATAATACTCTGTGTACTAGTACAGCTGAGTATAAAAATGGAAGCCAAAAATGCCGTGTACACAAACCTCGTCGGAATTGATTGCTTTGAAAATTCAGGTTTCATTAAATACTTTTAAAAGTGTTCAATATAATAAAATAAACTAACACCATAATTTGTCTTCCAGGTCTGATAGTGAAAAAATGGTTTGATACAAAAAAAATTCCAAAATTATTCCTTTATAAGTAATTTCACATGAATTAATAGTAATTTTGCGCCGCTGTTCCTAATGGGTATAGCATTAAACTTCGTTTGTAGGCGAGAGGATAGAATGCGCGGTCGCGGTGATTTTCGGCGCGCTTGCCTATGCTTAAGCGCGGCACAAAAACAAAAAGCGCGGAAGCGCGATAGCTGTGAAGACTCTTGGTATAGTAACTAACTTCCGTTGTTTGGTAAAAGCCCGTCTCCACATAACTTGTTTCGCCAACGAAACACGTAGCAAAACAGCTCGCTAAATAACCCGTCTCCACGTGGCTGATCGTGATTCAGTTTAACATTTCTCTTTCTCGTTCTTCTTAAATGTTTGTATGTTTGCTTATATTTTGCGTTTTTGTTTTGGGCTTTGTGAGTTTCGATAGATTTTCGATACAAAATTAGAGAAGGCATCGATACCATCGCCTTTGGCAAGAGGATTGAGAACGAAACAAGTGTTTCAATCTTCACTCGCTCTCAGAAATTTGTATGGAAATTGGCGAGATTCGCCACTCGTTTTGAGGTCGAAACAATATTGAGAGAACGAGTGCAGAGAAAAAGAGCGAAACACGTTATGTGGAGACATGGTATTAAGTACTTCGTGCGACGTGTTCGTGCCGTGTGTGTGTGTGTGAGCCTATGCCGCGCGTTTAGGTATGCAAATTTACTTGCCTGTCATCTCGTAATTATCGCAGCGTGTTTCCGCAGGTAGTTAACTCTCCAATTCCCATAGCTAAGTTTAAGAAAAAATTAGCAATTTATCTTATTGGATCGGATAATTATACATAGCATACACCACAAAAATGTGTAAAAATTAAATAACTAACCCCCCCTGTTTTTGAAGGGGGGGTCACCTACAGGTGACACTGGGCATTGTGTAAACTATTCGAGCATTTTTTTCTTCTATATCTTTTCAAGTGCAATATTCGTTTTGTACAAAAATATTTGTTTATAAACACTAAACAATTAAAATTATGTAGAAAATTATGCAGAAAATGAGATGTTTACTTATTTTGAGAAATATACCAACATTTTACGTGTAAATCCTCACATATTTTTCGTTTATGTTGGTGACATATCTACACGGTCTTTGAACTTATTTGTGGTTTTCACTCCACCGGTGGCCCTCGCCTCACTCGGCGCTCTAATTTGCACCAAAAAGCAAATAAAGAAAACCACCACTTCGTGTCAAGAAGGGCTACTCTCGTGGAGTCAGTATTTTCATCAACACGGTCAACTACCCCCCTGTACTTGTTGTACATCCTGATGACAGCTAGGGAATTTTCTTAAATTTTCGACCGTTTTTTATATACATGAATCGAAGTCGACCAAATTTTGTGGCAGGAGTCAATCCGAGGCAATGGTGGCGACATAATTGCCCACTTAGCGATGACAATTTCCTTGGACAATTGATGACATATCTGACCTCTAGGCTTTTTCTTCACGTCTATAGAATTTGGCAATTTTGTAAACGGTTTTCAGGAATGGTACCCGTTCAAGCAACATTCTGATCCCGTAAATACACAAATAACGGTAAGCCAGTAAAAATATTATCAAAATAGATCTTGTACGGTCCACAAACTGGCTGCAATATCGAATGATGTTCCACCGTCTCATCAGTTACCACATTATCATCCGGGGAAAATATACATAAAAATATGGCCCGAGTCTTTATCAGCATTCAACTCTTCAATAATTTCATCTAAGGTTAATCGAAAAGATGGAAATAAGCTCTAAAATCTCATTGCCGCAAAGCAATACGACGAACAAAAAGCAATACGTCTATGTGTCACAATGCTCAGTGCCACCCACAGGTGACACCTCATATTTTTATACTCAGCTGTACTAGTACACAGAGTATTATAATTTTGATTTCATAACGGTGGATTGTAACATAATGAAATAATCGAGATAGATATGGACTTATGTATATCAAAATGATCAGGGTGAAAAGAGAAATCGATTGAGCCATGTCCGTCCGTCCGTCCGTCCGTCCGTCCGTCCGTCCGTACGCACGATAACTCGCGTAAAAATTGAGATATTTTGATGAAATTTGAAATGCAAGTTGGTATCGAGACTGGGACGGTTGGTATTGAAAATGGGCGAAATCGGACCATGACCACGCCCACTTCCCCTATATAGTAAAAATCGGAAATTTTGTATCTCAGCCACTAATATAGCTAGAGTGCTAAAATTTTACCCACGTATTGAGCTCAGGCCCTTATGAAGAAATTTGATGAAGTTTTGGAAAATGGGCGGTGCCACGCCCACTTATTAAGGGTCAAACATTGAAAGTTTTATATGTCATAACTCAGAAACCGTTGAAGATATATCGATGAAATTTGGTACGCGTAATTTGCTTACTTAGACAAATGTTTTGGCGAAAAATTATAAAAATCGGTTGACGGCCACGCCCACTTTTATATATGGGAACTATAAAGGGGCCTAATAAAAACATTTTAAGCGATATCTCTGTCAAATATAAAGATCTATCACTGAAATTTTGTGGCACGAGTCCACCTACGGACGTAAAACAAAACATATAAAAATTTTGGAAAATGGGCGGTGCCACGCCCACTTATTAAGGGGCAAATATTGAAAGTTTTATAAGCCATAACTCAGAAACCGTTAAAGATATGTCGATGAAATTTGGTACGCGTGATATATTTACTTAGCCAAATGTGTGGACGAAAAATTACCAAAATCGGTATACGACCACGCCCACTTTTATATATGGGTATTATAAAGTGACCTAATAAAATCATTTTTAGCGATATCTCTGTGAAATATAAAGATAATTCATTGAAATTTTGTGACATGAGTTCTACAATAGACTGGAAACACAAAAAAAAAAAATTTTATAAAATGGGCGTGGCACCGCCTCTTTTTATACAAAGAAATCTATGAGCCTATTACTCGACAAATAACTGAGATATTATGACGAAACTTAGTTTATACACTTTTATAACTTGTGTTAATAGACACGCAAAAATTTATTGAAATCGGTTTATGACCACGCCTACTTTTTAACAAAGATATTTCTGGAACACCCTTTTGGAATTTGTAACGTGAAGTCTTTGTAACTAAAAGTCATAGAGGGATGCAATTTTGCACTAACAATAATATTTATATGCTTATTTGGATGATTGATACAAATTTTGAAAATGGGCGTGGCTGCGCCCTGTTTATGCAGCACTCGTTTCATATAAAATACACCCTATATCGAACAAACGCAAACAAACAATGAAAGCATACAGCTGAGTATCTAATGTTCGATTCCACTCGAACTTAGGCTTCCTTACTTGTTTTCTTTATTACAACCACAATATTAATTATTTTTGTTACAAAATGCACTTAAATTATACTTTGTTTTCTTATTTATCACATTCGATAAGAAAAAGTACAATACTTGCGGTCTGGGCATTTAAATTTCAGCTTATATAGTACGAAGTCACAAAAAGCAAGAAAACTGGGAATATGCGTGGAAAAAGTGAACGAGATTGACAAATGACGAGTAACTGCTCTTGACAAAAATTATTTTTAGATTCTACTGTTTATTATTTTCGTATCAATAATAATTTGGTTTAAAAAAATAGCTTCCGTCTGATCAAAAAAATATTAAAATCAACTGTCACCTACAGGTGACACTGGGAATTGAAGAGTTAAAAATCTGTTTAATGTTTTCTTTATATTCGTTTTAGGCAGGGATTGCAAATAATCGTTATTTTTTTAATTTTGACTAAAAAAATCATACTAAAGTAGAAATGCTAAACGCAAAAGAAGTACACAGATGTAATCACCGTAACGCAGACTATCTCTAGGTGCATTAACTTTTATTTTTTCGATTTTTATAAAAAAAAATTAATTTTTTATCATTATTTTCTGAGTTTTATTTTCTGCTCAGAAAATAAAAGTTATTTCTTGAGTTTTATTTTTTCATCAGAAAATAAAAGTAATTTTTTTGAGTTTTATTTTTCGATCAGAAAATAAAAGTTATTTTTTGAGTTTTATTTTTCGATCAGAAAATAAAAGTTATTTTTTGAGTTTTATTTTTCCATCAGAAAATAAAAGTTATTTTGTGAGTTTTATTTATCGATCAGAAAATAAAAGTTATTTTTTGAGTTTTATTTTTCGATCAGAAAATAAAAGTAATTTTTTGAGTTTTATCTTTTTGCTCAGAGAATAAAAGTTTCTTCAGTTTAATTTTAGCTGCAGCTGTTGATTTTGCCACATTTACACGTAGGTAAAGTTTATAAATAAAAAAAATTAAAAATTTATTTATCTACTTTACCTCTTCATATGGCAAAATCTACAATTGCAGCCAAAATTAAACTGAAAAACTTTTATTCTCTGAGCAAAAAACTCAAAAAATAACTTTTATTTTCTGATCGCAAAATAAAACCCAAAAAATAACTTTTATTTTCTGATCGAAAAATAAAACTCAAAAAATAACTTTTATTTTCTGAGGGAAAAATAAAACTCCAGAAATAACTTTTATTTTCTGATGGAAAAATAAAACTCAAGAAATAACTTTTATTTTGTGAGCAGAAAATAAAACTCAGCAAATAATGATTAAAAATCAACTTTTTGGATATAACTCATAACCGTTACAGTCTCTGGTTTTAGTTTTTCTGTGCTTTTTTTTTGGCATAGTAGCCTAAGCGGTTCAAACAAAGTATCGAATGCGGTGTCTAGTTTTTGTGTTTGTATACATATCTTCATATTTTCTAATATCTTCAGCCGTTTTCTCTTACGTTGTATGTGCAGTATTTTAGCTGTTTTTTTTTCTATTTTCATTGCTGTACACCTGTTTTCTGCCATGTGGTTGGCGAAATTTGATTAGATGATTTCCTTATTTCCTTATCGTTCCCGATATCTCATCATTATTTGGCGTTCTGTTGGTCCTGTATAGCTATTTTGGTATTCGCAAGTAAATTTGTATACACATTGTTTGTCTAAGAGGGTTTTTTGTTAATGTTGTTTCGTAGTAGTAATCCGGCGTTGTTCCTTGTCTTAAAGGCCCCACACACCCATCACCGTCCAACAACTCGAAAGGTTCTCAATACAGCGCCGAATGATTGGGGGTATTCCGATCCATTCGAGCCAGTCCAAGAGCGCCGCAGCAGAGACGTTGCTAAAGGCGCCCGAAATGTCAAGAAAGGTACATATCGCACTCCCTGTAATGAAATTGAACCTCAAAAAGTCAGATTGAATTTCCGTACACGAATCATCTTGCATATTTAATTTTTTTACCATTTGTTGGAAATGATCTCATTGGATCGCTTTAAGATCAATTCGTTTTCTACTATTTCAAATTTTTCTTCGTTTGGAAAATTTTCTTTTCAAATAGAAAAACCACATTTATACATTCGAAATATTGATTTTATTAATCATTTAATTTAATACACACATTACTTAACATAAATACCTACTACTTTTACATACTTTTTACTACTCTAAACATTCGAGCTTTTTTTTTTGCTTTTATAAATACTTAGGAACATGAAATTTATTCTGCATCTCAGCAACTTTGCTGCATTCCAATACACAATCACGTAGGAATCTATTCAGCAATCCATTGCGAAAATCCTCATCATTAAAACTGTGATACACATCGCATACTTCATCCACTACCATTTTAATTTGTTCTGCTTGGTGTTGTGTTGCCTTCCACTCCTTCTCTGGTTTTTTGTTTAAGCTTTTGCTCTGTTTCGTTTTGATATTTTTTGTAACTCTTGGCATTATTTTTTTTTTTTTTTTTATTTTTTTTTCTGTTACTCTTTCGTGTATTTAGTTAAAGCGAAATATTTTTTTTATTTTCAATATTTGCGCCTTCGTCTTCGTATGTTTTCGCTTTAGAACACTTCCTGTGTTTATGTTATTAATCACGGATAGCTCGCGCTTTTTGTAGAAAGTCTGAGCGCTGCGAATTTGTGATCTGACAGCATTTCAAGGTCATACACAATGCCTCTGTTTAGCTCTTTGTTCCTTTATTCGGTTGGTTTTATTGGCTTTCCCTTTGTTCGTTTGTGTTTTAGAGCGATAGATTAACGATCGTTAGTGATCCTGATGGCAACTTCTTTTACCTGTTTGAAAATTTTACCTGCTTACTCATTAATTTTACACCGATCGTTGTTATTTGCTTTCTCTTTCTTAATCACTATTTTTTTACTTATGATTTTTTTCACATATTTCTCCGTTTATGTGTTAGTTATTAAATAGACAATCGTTTAAGATCGTAAAAAAAATAATTGATCTTGTCTGTCGCCATTTTTAAGACCATTTTCTTCTGGCAAAAAAACTTAGTATACTTGTGTGGAATAATTGCTTTTTTTCTGTTTATACCCTTATTTTTGTTTACCTAATCGTTAGTCAAAAAGGTCATTTCGTTTATATTTTTTTCATCATCATCGCATTTTGGGGAAATTGTGGTGTTTTATTCCCTCATTGATAAAGGACCGGAGATTTTAGCTGTTTCTGCTTTGTGTAGCGTGGGCTTGTCGTCTTTTTGTTTGACCAACTATTTGCTGATGTGTCTTATGCTACAGCAACAATATTTCCTAAAAGTATTACTTCTCCTTCCCTTACACTGAAAAAAAGCAGTACATACAAAAACCTGCAAACCTGCATGCCGCAAAAAAAAACAACTACCCAAGTCAGCTTTATTTGTGCTCGCAAAACGACAAGTACACGACAGCTGTTGAGCTCTGTGTGCAAGCGAGTGTCTGCAGTAGGCGGCTATGATGTCTTTATCTGGCTATTGTCCCCGCTGAGTTACATGCAATTATTCGAACATATCTGCTACTATTTTTATTACTTTTTTTTTTGGTTTTAGCAGCGCGTGCAAATCTACAAAAGTTTTGCTTGTCAGTTTTTTTTTTACTGATCCTTTCGTTCATTATTAAAAAAAAGGATGCTTTTCCTTTTAATCTTTTTTCTGTTTCTCCTTTTTTTCTTGCTATTCATAGTCAAGCTTTCTTTTCATTTACTTTCTCTAGTTTTCTTTTTAAAGTTCTTCCTAATTTGCGACTCTTTGCTTTATTTTATTTTATTTCATTTTATTTTATTTCATTTTATTTTATTTCATTTTATTTTATTTTATTTTATTTTATTTTAATTTATTTCATTTAATTTTATACTCAGCTGTACTAGTACACAGAGTATTATAGTTTTAATCACATAACGGTGGATTGTAACAGAGTGAAATAATCGAGATAGATATAGACTTATATATATCAAAATGATCAGGGTGAAAAGAGAAATCGATTGAGCCATGCCCGCCTGTCCGTCCGTCCGTCCGTCCGTCTCACAGTGCTTCGTCCCATAGGCAAAATTAAGATAAAATAAACTGCGTAATTTATTCAAGTAATATATATTTTTGTGAAACTAACATATCACCTGGAATAAGTGTATAAGTAGAATTTAAAATCTCATGCTTTTGTTGCCAATAGAGGTCTCTAAAATCAGTACAATTTTGAGGCAAAACTGTTTTAAGGTAATATGATTTTTAGTGTGTTGCAAAAAAAATTGCCAAAAATTCATTTTAAATCGTATTACGCTAAAACTTGCCACATTTGCTTACCATTATATGCCCAAATAGCTGAATTAACTTCTGATAAATAACTTATTTCAGAAAGGTGACTAGTTTCATCGAAAACATTTGCGACTTTTTTATTGGAGTTCAAAAAATTACTAAAGTTTGGTGGAGTCAAACAAAAAATTAAAAAAGAACGACTATTTTTTTATTTGCGAATTTGGTTAACTTTGAAGTGGTCTAGTAGAATCTGTAAAAAAATTGCACTGTTTTTTGCCGGAAATGTAGAAATTGTACGATTTTGTAAAGCCATATTTTCAAAATTTTAGAAAATTTTACAGAACCTTATATATATGGTATGGAAAAAATTTACCAAAATTAATATATGGAACTATTTTTTCTCTCATGTTATAGGAAATTGGCCTAATTAGGATAAAATATACAGTTTTTATAAATTTGTGACAAATACTAACAAAAAAACATACATGTAATACTAACTTTTTTAGGTGAGACACATAAAATTTTACAAAGTTTGACAAAATTTAAAAAAAAACAAGTAAGGAAGCCTAAGTTCGAGTGCAATCGAACATTAGATACTCAGCTGTATGCTTTCATTGTTTGTTTGCGTTTGTTCGATATAGGGTGTATTTTATATGAAACGAGTGCTGCATAAACAGGGCGCAGCCACGCCCATTTTCAAAATTTATATCAATCATCCAAATAAGCATACAAATATTATTGTTAGTGCAAAATTTCATCCCTCTATGACTTTTAGTTACAAAGACTTCACGTTACAAATTCCAAAAGGGTGTTCCAGAAATATCTTTGTTAAAAAGTAGGCGTGGTCATAAACCGATTTCAATACATTTTTGCGTGTCTATTAACACATGTTATAAAAGTGTATAAACCAAGTTTCGTCATAATATCTCAATTATTTGTCGAGTTAAAGGCTAAGAAATCTCATATATCCCTTTGTCTAAAAAGAGGCGGTGCCACGCCCATTTTCCAAACTTTTTTATTTTTTGTTTCCGGTCTATTGTAAAACTCATGTCACAAAATTTCAATGAATTATCTTTATATTTCACATAGATATCGCTTAAAATGGTTTTATTAGGTCACTTTATAATACACATATATAAAAGTGGGCGCGGTCGTCAACCGATTTTGGTAATTTTTCGTCCACACATTTGGCTAAGTAAATATATCACGCGTACCAGATTTCATCGATATATCTTTAACGGTTTCTGAGTTATGGCTTATTAAACTTTCAATATTCGCTCCTTAATAAGTGGGCGTGGCACCGCCCATTTTCCAAAATTTTTGTAGTTTTTGTTTTATGTCCATAGTTGGACTCCTGCCACAAAATCTCAGTGATTGATCTTTATATTTGACAGAGATATCGCTTAAAATGTTTTTATTAGGCCCCCTTATATTTCCTATATATAAAAGTGGGCGTGGCCGTCAACCGATTTTGATAATTTTTCGCCAAAACATTTGACTAAGTAATTATATTACGCGTACCGAATTTCATCGATATATCTTCAACGGTTTCTGAGTTATGACTCATAAAACTTTCAATGTCTGCCCCTTAATAAGTGGGCGTGGCACCGCCCATATTCCAAAATTTTTGTGTTTTTTGTTTTATGTCCATAGTTGGACTCATGCGACAAAATTTCAATGATAGATCTTTATATTTGACAGAGATATCGCTTAAAATGGTTTTATTAGGTCACTTTATAATACACATATATAAAAGTGGGCGTGGCCGTAAACCGATTTTGATAATTTTTCGTCAAAACATTTGTCTATGTAAGCAAATTACGCGTACCAAATTTCATCGATATATCTTCAACGGTTTCTGAGTTATGACATATAAAACTTTCAATGTTTGACCCTTAATAAGTGGGCGTGGCACCGCCCATTTTCCAAAACTTCATCAAATTTCTTCATAAGGGCCCGAGCTCAATACGTGGGTAAAATTTTAAAACTCTAGCTATATTAGTGGCTGAGATACCAAATTTCCGATTTTTTCTATATAGGAAAAGTGGGCGTGGTCATGGTCCGATTTCGCCCATTTTCAATACCAACCGTCCCAGTCTCGATACCAACTTGCGTTCCAAATTTCATCAAAATATCTCAATTTTTGCGCGAGTTAGAGTGTTTACAGACGGACGGACGGACGGACGGACGGACAGACGGACGGACGGACGGACGGACGGACGGACGGACGGACGGACGGACATGGCTCAATCGATTTCTCTTTTCACCCTGATCATTTTGATATATATAAGTCTATATCTATCTCGATTATTTCATTCTGTTACAATCCACCGTTATGTGATTAAAACTATAATACTCTGTGTACTAGTACAGCTGAGTATAAAAACAAGAAAAAACGACTATTTTTTTATTTTAATTTTCGATTCTATGCTAGGAGGTCTTGCTACCAAAAAAGAAAAAGGTTCAAAAATTATGCCGGAAATCGCTAAGTTAGTACTTTATTTAACACCCCAAAAATTTTATTTTTACATGGAAAAATTTTATAATAAACAAGTAAGGAAGCCTAAGTTCGAGTGGAATCGAACATTAGATACTCAGCTGTATGGTTTCATTGTTTGTTTGCGTTTGATGAAAACACGGTGTATTTTATATAAAGCGAGTGCTGCATAAAGTAGGCGTAGCCACGCCCATTTTCAACATTTTTATCAGTCATCCAACTAAGCATATGAATATTATTCTTTGTGCAAAATTTCATTCCTTTATGACTTCTAATTGCAAAGATGTCACGTTACAAATTCCCAAAGGGTGTTCCAGAAATATCTTTGTTAAAAAGTAGGCGTGGTCATAAACCGATTTGAATAAATTTTTGCGTGTCTATTAGCACAAGTTATAAAAGTGTATAAACCAAGTTTCGTCTTAATGTCTCAATTATTTGTCGAGTTATGGGCTCCGAAATTTCGTATATTCCTTTGTCTAAAAAGAGGCGGTGCCACGCCCATTTTCCAAATTTTTATATTTTTTGTTTACGGTCTATTGTGGAACTCATGCCACAAAATTTGAATGAATTATCTTTATATTTGACAAAGATATCGCTTAAAATGTTTTTATTAGGCCACTTTATAGTTCCCATGTATAAAAGTGGGCGTGGTCGCCAACCGATTTCGCTAAAATTTTGAACATATATTACCATAACCAATAAAAGTGTACACACCAAGTTTCGTCATTATATTTAAATTATTTGTCGAGTTATGGGCTCAGAAATCTCGTATATTCCTGCTTCTAAAAAGAGGCGGTGCCACGGCCATTTTCCAAAATTTTTATGCTTTTCGTTTTATATCCGCAGTTGGACTCCTTCCATAAAATGTCAATGATATACCTTTATATTTGACAGAGATATCGCTTAAAATGTTTTTATTAGGTCACTTTATAATACCCATATATAAAAATGGGCGTGGTCGTTAACCGATTTTGGCAATTTTTCGTCCAAACATTTGCCTAAGTAAGTACATCACGCCTACCAAATTTCATCGATATATCTTCAACGGTTTCTGAGATATGACATATAAAACTTTCAATGTTTGGCCCTTAATAAGTGGGCGTGGCACCACCCGTTTTTCAAAATCTCACCAAATTTCTTCATAAGGCCTGAGCTCCACACGTGGGTGAAATTTTATCACTCTAGCTCTATTATTGACTGAGATACAAAATTTCCGATTTTTACTATATAGGGGAAGTGGGCGTGGTCATGGTCCGATTTCGCCCATTTTCAATACCATCCGTTCCAGTCTTGATACCAACTTGCATTCCAAATTTCATCAAAATATTTCAATTTTTGCGCGAGTTATCGTGCGTACAGACAGACAGGCGGACGGACAGACGGACGGACATGGCTCAATCGATTTCTTTTTTCACCCTGATCAATTTGATATATATAAGCCAATATCTATCTCGATTATTTTATGGTGTTACAATCCACCGTTATGTGATTAAAACTATAATATGATGTATTGTGGAACGATCCTCCGTCATCCCTTGTCAAGTTTGGTTTGGAGACAAACCGGTTTCGGCTAATATGCGCCATCTTCAGTGTCTTTTGTCTCCAAACCAAACTTGACAAGGGATGACGGAGGATCGTTCCACAATACATCATATTCCTACCCTGTCGAAAAAACAAGCAACCAAAAAGTATTTAAAACTATAATACTCTGTGTACTAGTACAGCTGAGTATAAAAAGTATTTCTATGTTAACTCTAATATCATTGCGCTTTTAAAAGTTGCAATTTGATATGTGCCAAAATCATATTGACATTTTGCAATAAAATAGTGCATTAAACTATAACAACCAACAAATTTTCTGAACAAATTTAAAAGTAATTTTCTTATTTTTTGCTATAACTAACGGGAGTAGTCCATCCTTGATTCTAAAAGGATAATTATATATGTTATAGTTAGTTTTTAATGTATTGTGATTACATGTTAATCTAAAAATTACTTTTTGTAAAAAAGGATATATGGGAGGTAGTCATGTCCTTGCACTTAAAAAGACGAAACTTGTCACCTAGTTTAAAAACATAATTCTATAAACATACACCAAATTTGATTTCATTCTGTTTGAAATTGAAGTTGAAATCACAATTTTAAAATTAAGGATATATGGGAGGTAGTTATATCCTTTCACATAAAAGAACGAAACTTATAACCTAGTTTAAAAGCATACTTCTATAAATATATGCCAAATTTGATTTCATTCTGTTTGAAATTGAAGTTGAAATCACAACTTTAAAATCAAGGACATATGGGAGGTAGTCATGTCCTTGCATCGATTTAGTCAAAACTTCGTTTTTTTCTTATCTCTAGTATTTTATGCCTGTACACAAAATTTCATTGTTCTACGATTACTCCCCTAATTTTGCCGATTCACTATATGGAGACGAAGCACTGTGCGTCGGGTCCCCAAATATGGGTCAAACTGTGGACCGGGATGACCCTCGAGTTTTTCCAAGCGATATTGGTATCAAATGAAAGGTGTCGAGCAGGGCTTCAACATACAGATATTTTCATTGTTATTTTTTGAGTCGGTTTCCCAGAGATGGTTCAAGTAGTTGGCCCGGATGGTGACGGATGGTTCCGGTAAAGGTAAAGGTAAAGGTAAAGGTAAAGGTAAAGGTAAAAGTAAAGATAAAGGTAAAGATAAAGGTAAAGGTAAAGGTAAAGGTAAAGGTAAAGATAAAGGTAAAGGTGAAGGTAAAGGTAAAGGTAAAGGTAAAGGTAAAGGTAAAGGTAAAGGTAAAGGTAAAGGTAAAGGTGAAGATAAAGGTATAGGTAAAGGTAAAGGTAAAGGTAAAGGTAAAGGTAAAGGTAAAGGTAAAGGTAAAGGTGAAGGTAAAGGTAAAGGTAAAGGTAAAGGTAAAGGTAAAGGTAAAGGTAAAGGTAAAGGTAAAGGTAAAGGTAAAGGTAAAGGTAAAGGTAAAGGTAAAGGTAAAGGTAAAGGTAAAGGTAAAGGTAAAGGTAAAGATAAAGATAAAGGTAAAGGTGAAGGTAAAGGTAAAGGTAAAGTTAAAGGTAAAGGTAAAGGTGAAGGTAAAGGTAAAGGTAAAGGTAAAGGTAAAGGTAAAGGTAAAGGTAAAGGTAAAGGTAAAGGTAAAGGTAAAGGTAAAGGTAAAGGTAAAGGTAAAGGTAAAGGTAAAGGTAAAGGTAAAGGTAAAGGTAAAGGTAAAGGTAAAGGTAAAGGTAAAGGTAAAGGTAAAGGTAAAGGTAAAGGTAAAGGTAAAGGTAAAGGTAAAGGTAAAGGTAAAGGTAAAGGTAAAGGTAAAGGTAAAGGTAAAGGTAAAGGTAAAGGGAAATGGGAAACACTTTTTTGGTCGCTGCTGAAGTGTAACCAAGAATTCATTTTATTTAAATCAAATCAGCTCTATTTATACAAATTTTGGTTTACATTGTTTTCTTATTTACTACTTATTTACTAACGCTCTTACATGTTAAATATACGGACGTACATAAACATACGTACATATTACTTACTTACTTAATTGGCACGTAACCGTCTAGACGATTTCGGCCGAATCCAACATAGCGCGCCAGCTATTTCTGTTTCGTGCCGCGTGGCGCCATTTGGGAATACCTAGGGAGCCAGCATCACTTTCCACCTGATCTTCCCAACGCAGTGGAGGTCTCCCCTTTCTTCTGCGTTCAGCGGGTTTCGACAGAAATACTTTCTTGGCCGGAGCATCTTCGTCCATTCTCACGACATGACCTGCCCAGCGGAGCCGCTGAATCTTTATTCGCTGAACAATATCGATGTCTGCGTACAGCTCATTGTTAAATCTCCGTCGATACTCGCCCTCGGCAACGCGCAAAGGTCCATAAATCCTCCGAAGAACTTTCCTCTCGACTACTCCAAGCGCCATCTCATCTGCTTTTGAAATTGTCCATGCTTCTGCGCCGTACATGAGGACTGGAACGATGAGCGTCCTGTAGAGTGTGATTTTGGTTCCTCGAGAGACGACTTTACTTTTCAATTGCCTACTTAGTCCAAAGTAGCATTTATTCTTCTGCAGCTCGTATTATCTTTTCCAGCATCAAATTGAAGAAGTCACACGAAAGGGAGTCACCTTGTCTGAAACCTCGTTTGGTCTCGAACGGCTCGGAGAGGTCCTTCCCAATTCTGACGGTGCTGGTGGTGTTAGTCAGCGTCATTTGGCATAGCCGTATAAGTTTAGCAGGGAAACCAAATTCAGACATTGCGGCATATAGGCAATTCCTGCTATTCGTGCTATCAAAAGCGGCTTTAAAATCGACAAAAAGATGGTGTGTGTCGGTGCCTTTTTCATGAGTTTTTTCCAGGATTTGGCGTATTGTGTAGATCTGGTCGATGGTAGATTTACCAGGTCTGAAGCCACACTGATAAGTTCCAATCAGCTTGTTGACGGTGGGCTTCAGTCTTTCGCACAATACACTTGCTAAGACCTTATATGCGATATTCAGAAGGCTTATCCCACGATAATTGGCGCGTACTGTGGAGTCTCCTTTTTTTTGGGATTGGGCAGAGCACACTTAAGTTCCAATCGTCGGGCATGTGCTCGTCCGACCATATTCTGCATAGGAGTTGATGCATGCTCCTTATCAACTCTTCGCCGCCATGTTTGAATAGCTCGGCTGGCAAGCCGTCAGCTCCCGGGGCTTTGTTATTTTTAAGCCGAGACATTGCTATTCGCACTTCGTCATGATCGGTTGGTGGAACATTCCTACCATCATCTGCTAATGGCGATTCGGGTCGAACATCTTCTCCTTCCACAATTTCACTGTCGCCGTTATCTAGCAGGGATGAGAAGTGATCCCTCCACAACTTAAGTACACTCTGGACATCAGTTACCAGATCGCCGTTATCATTCCGGCAGGAATTTGTCCCGGTCTTGAAACCTTCAGTCATCCGCCTTACATTTTGATAAAATTTTCGAACATCATTCTTACCCGCCAGCATCTCAAGCTCTTCACACTCGCGCCTTTCGGCCTCCCTTTTCTTCATTCGAAAAAAGCGCCTCTCCTCCCTCTTAGCCATCCGATAGTGCTCCCATACGCTTCGTGTTGCGCCCGCACGCAATATAGCCCTGTAGGCGGCGTTATTTCTTTCCGAGGCGTCGTGGCATTCCTTATCGTACCAGGTGTTTTTTCTGCGGGCTTGCTGGTATCCAATAGTTTCCTCAGCGGCGGTACGAAGTGAACGAGCGATGCGCTCCCATTCCTCGGATACATCGTTTGGTGGAGAGTTGCTCTCAGAGAGCAGGAGTGAGAGCCGGGTGGAGTATTCGTTGGCTGTCTGCGTCATGTGCAGTCTCTCGACTTCAAACTTTCCTTGCTTCCCTGTTGACACATTCTTTGCTGCACAGAGGCGAGTACATATATATTGTATGAAATATATGTACATACATATTGCATTAAACACACGTACACACATGTTGCACTAATGTTCTAAACTTAAGAACAAAATCAAGACGTATGTATGTATGTTACACTGCGAAGCGGGACGGGTATTTGCTAGTACATTATAATTGTTGTTGTTAAAAAAAGAATTGCTAGTTTTCGTCAACAAAAATTTAATGTTTACTTTTCGTATAGTACGTCGATAAGCAAAGCGTGTGCACACAAAACGGTATTTTTAAAGTGAGCAGTTAAAAAACAAAAGTGTGTGTACATTTGAAATTTCATGGTCGTTCTATGAACGAACAAATTCACGCAACTTTAATACAAATATGGAAACTTTCCACGAGACGCAAATACACAAATTGTTATTCACGATAAAAAGTAAATTTAAGCATTTAACACGCGCTTAGGCTATATACTTACATATGTACATTTTTATACTCAGCTGTACGCAGTACAGTTTTATTGAAAATGGGCGAAATCGGACCATGACCACGCCCATTTTCCTATATAGAAAAAATCGGAAATTTGGTATCTCAGTCACTAACATAGTTGGAGCGATGAAATTTTACCCACGTATTGAGCTCAGGCCCCTATGAAGAAATTTGATGAAATTTTGGAAAATGGGCGGTGCCACGCCCACTTATTAAGGGTCAAACATTGCAAGTTTTATATGTCATAACTCAGAAACCATTGAAGGTATATCGATGAAATTTGGTACGCGTAATATACTTGCTTAGGCAAACATTTGGACTGAAAATAGTTAAAATCGGCTGACGGCCACGCCCACTTTTATATATGTGTATTATAAAGTGACCTAGTAAAAACATTTTAAGCCATATATCTGTCAAATACAAAGATCTATCACTGAAATTTTGTCGCATGAGTCCAACTATGGACAAAAAACACAAAAATTTTGGAAAATGGGCGGTACCACGCCCACTTATTAAGAAGCAAACATTGAAAGTTTTATGAGTCATAACTCAGAAACCGTTGAAGATATGTCGATGAAATTTGGTATGCGTAATATGCTTACTTAGGCAAATGTTTGGACGAACAATTGCCCAAATCGGTTGACGACCACGCCCACTTTTATATATGGTTACTATAAAGTGGCCCAATAAAAACATTTTAATCGATATCTCTGTGAAATATAAAGATATATCATTGAAATTTTATGGAAGGAGTCAGACTACGGACATAAAACGAAAAACACAAAAATTTTAGAAAATGGGCGTGGCAGCGCCTCTTTTTAGAAGCAGGAATATACTAGATTTCTAAGCCCATAACTCGACAAATAATTGATATATAATGACGAAGCTTGGTGTACACACCTTTGTTACTTGTGGTAATACATGTTCTAAATTTTAGCGAAATCGGTTGACGACCACGCCCACTTATATATATGGGTATCATAAAGTGGCCTAATAAACACATTTTAAGCGATATCTTTGTCAACTATAAAGGTAATTCATTGAAATTTTGTGGCATAAGTTCCACAATAGACCGGAAACAAAAAGTAGAAAAATTTTGGAAAATGGGCGTGGCACCGCCTCTTTTTAGACAAAGGAATATAGGAGATTTCTTAGCCTATAACTCTACAAATAATTGAGATATTATGACGAAACTTGGTTTATACACATTTATAACTTGTATTAATAGACACGCAGAAATTTATTGAAATCGGTTTATGACCACGCCTACTTTTTAACAAAGATATTTCTGGAACACCCTTTGGGAATTGTAACGTGACATCTTTGTAGCTAGAAGTCATAAAGGAATTAAATTTTGCACAAAGAATAATATTCATATGCTTAGTTGGATGACTGATAAAAATTTTGAAAATGGGCGTGGCTATACATCGTGTTTCCATCAAACGAAAACAAACAATGAAAGCATACAGCTGAGTATCTAATGTTCGATTCCACTCGAACTTAGTCTTCCTTACTTGTTTTATTTCATTTTATTTTATTTCATTTTATTTTATTTTATTTCATTTTATTTTATTTTATTTATTTTATTTTATTTTATTTTATTTTATTTTATTTTATTTTATTTTATTTTATTTTATTTTATTTTATTTTTTTTTGCTGCCACGAAAAACACCTCTGCAGCCGAAGCCTTTCCTACTTCTTAATTTTTCTCACTTTCTTTCCTCTCCTTGTTATTCTTCGCTCTGGTAATTTATCTTTTTTCGTGCTAAATTATTTGTCACAAGCGAGCGCGAATTATTCGTAAATTTTCCGCATGTAAACAATGGCGTTAACCGACGGCGGAAAGTTTTTGCAACGCTTTGACAGTTTGCAGACATTTTTTTTTTAGTTAAATCTTTTTTTTTTCTTCTTTAATTTAGATTTCGTGACATACTTTCTTATGCATTTCTGGCCATTTAAGAATGTTTTTAGATATATAATTGAGTTAAAAAAAAAGTCAAGCATTTTAAAATACAAAAATTTGCCTGGCTTTAGCGTTATTTGCATTGTTGGAAGTATTTCTTAAAACGTGCATACTTTCAGGCGTTGACAAGCTTTTTTTATGAACCGGGCTTGTTTGAAATGGCTTTAATTACAAATTATTCCACAAGGTCGCCTTCCAGGTCGCGTTCGCTAGGCTAAAAGTAGCGTCGCATTCACGTTTAGACGCCATCTGTGTGTTATAGGTACCTTTTAACCTTCAGAATCGGACCACGTTAACTTGGGGTTTCAGCGAGATTGTTTGCGTTTTTTTCATAATACAAAAACAATCCTTTTCTATATTCAGCAAAGCAAGCCTATCTACCCCTTTTCACTTCCCTCTAGCTTCTCCGCGATTTTCTTACCATATTAATCTTAAACATCAATCTCTGGTGAAAGGCGTGCCTTCCTCAGATATAACTTGCAAATCGTGCTTTGAATTGTCTTCTGATCACTCTTCAATCCTGGTAACAATTGATAAAAATTTTACACCGGCAGCGGATCAATGCAGGCTTTACAATCGGAAGACTGACTGGGAATACTTCCGACACATCATCACGTCTAATCTTAACTTGAAATTAGCGCTAAAATCTGGTGACGATATAGAGGCAGCAGTCGAACATTTTAACAGCTGCATCCAACAAGCTGCGTGAAAATCAACTCCCATCCTCATCAGAGCGAAAAGGACAAGCGTTACCCACAACATACAAGCTAAGCTCAAAGAAAAGCGACTCGCAAGGAAAAAATGGCAACAAACCCGTCACCCCGACGACAAGAAAAGGGGTCTGGTACGATATGTCGAAAAAAAAAGAAATGTCGAATCTTAAAAGACCGAATAAAAAAAGACCGAAAAAAAATGTCGAAAAAAAAAATGTCGAATGATAAAATGTCGAAGCAAAAAATATCGAATTTTAATCATGTAAAAATTTGGAAAAATTTCCAATATAGCATTAAAAAAAATAGCTAAAATAGTATCGCCCAAGGGATACCCTCGAAATGTCGAAAAAAAAAAATGTCGAAAAACCAATGTCGAAATTTTCAAATTTTCAAAATGTCGAAAAACAATAACACTGCTCTACAGCCAAAAAATACTCTAAGCGCGACCATCCTATCTATATGTAAAATCGGTCGCTGATTCCGAAAATCTGGTTCATTTTTAATTCTATGGGAAGGTTTTTGAGATATCGGCAATTTACCGTTATTTGGCCAATTGGTCCACTTAATCCTGTATGCCTCTTTAACACAGTGTGCTATCTTCCTTGGGCTAACACAAAACGAAAGAAAATAAAATTAACTTTTCATGGCTCCTATAACATTTTTTCCTAACTCTTATAGTTTCTGAAATATTGACGATTCAATTTGAATTTTTTCGCTTTTTAACGATTTTTTGAAGAAAAAATTGACTTTGTCAGACAATATCTTTAAAACCAATGTTTTCACCTTCGGTTTTACTCCTTTGCGTGAAGCTCCATTTTATTACCAAAAAAATAAGCTATCAACGAAGAAAATCCATGGTAAAATGGAAAAGTTATAGGCGATCATGTAAATTAAGCCAAATCGCGCAATGCCGCTATACGGTACATTCTATGCATATTGTACCAATACCTAAACAGCTGCAGTAGCAGCACATTGGCAGCGCAGTAGATGCAAGCCCATTTACGGGTATAACATGCATAAAATATACCCGTGCAGAGGCATTGCGCGACTTGGCTGTATTTACTTGATCGCCTATAACTTTTCCATTTTACCATGGATTTTCATCGTTGATAGCTTATCTTTTTCCCAATAGAATAGAGCTTCAGGTAAAGGAGTAAAACCGAAGGTGAAAACATTGGTTTTAAAGATATTGCCTGACAAAATCAATTTTTTCTTCAAAAAATCGTTAAAAAGCGAAAAAATTCAAATTGAATCGTCAATATTTCAGAAACTATAAGAGCTAGACAAAAATGTTATAGGAGCCATGAAAAGGAAATTTAATTTTCTTTCGTTTGGTGTCATCATAAGGAAGATAGCTCACTGTGTTAAAGAGATATACTGGATTAAGTGGAGCCATTGGCCAAATAACGGTAAATTGCCGATATCTCAAAAACCTTCCCATAGAATTAAAAATGAACCCGATTTTCGGAATCAGCGACCGATTTTACATATAGATAGGATAGTCACGTCCAAAGTACAGACAAAAAATTTCATTTTGTGATCCAGTGTAATCTCGAAAAAAAAAATGTCGAAAAGTTAAAATGTCGAAAAAAAAAAATGTCGAAAAAATGTCGAAAAATGTCGAAAATGTGGAAAAATACTTGGAATATTTTTTCTTTATTTTCGGTAGGTGGGTCAGCTTCGATATAATGCGCCCTACGGGGTACATAAGAGATTCCATATTTTATAAAAAATATGTTCATCTAAATAAATGAAATGAATAAATTAAGGCGAAGGCCGCCTACGCTGAAGGGTTTACTACGCAGAAGGACATCACCGTGGCGGTAGCCACGGTTAGGGCACACGTCCGGACGGATGGCGTAGCCCAGGGTTATTTTTTGTAAGCGCGGCCGAAGGCCGCCAGTGCAAAAATGTTTTCTACTCAAAAGTACTGTGGATTGCTCCATAGATTTTACTCCAGTAAGAGAACTCTGCCGGCTGAGGGCCATACAACAACAACACAAAAACAACAACAAGAACAACAACAACAACAGACCACTATTGATACATACATGTACATTGTACATACATACATTTATATACTTGTACATAAATATATGACGCTGAAGGGTATACTACGCAGAAGGACATCACCGTGGCGGTAGCCACGGTTAGGGCACACGTCCGGACGGATGGCGTAGCCCAGGGTTATTTTTTGTAAGCGCGGCCGAAGGCCGCCAGTGCAAAAATGTTTTCTACTCAAAAGTACTGTGGATTGCTCCATAGATTTTACTCCAGTAAGAGAACTCTGCCAGCTGAGGGCCATACAACAACAACACAACAACAACAGACCAATATCCCAGCAGTATTTATCAGCTGGAAAACAGCACATATTTCCTACTGAATATTCAGTAGAGATGTAATTCTAAAATCTGAACTTTCCCTTTCGTTTTTATATAGAGGTGGCGTCGAAAATCAACTACCTAAAAACTGCCGATCGAGAAGGGAGAGTTTCTGTAGGAAAAAAGGCCTGAATACGCAGGGAGAACTTCCATAGCATATATTTCAGTACACCTGATGTCTTCACTGCGTGTTCAGTTGTTTTTTCAGCAATGAATTTTCAACTCGGATTCAGGGTATTTTTCATATTGAATATCCTACTGATTATGCACCCCCTTACCTCAAATACTGCTGGGATTGTACATACATACATTGATATACTTGTATATAGTATATAGTATATACTATATACTTGTACTTATGTACGTACATATGTTTCTTTAGTACGTCTGGAAAAATATTTTTAAATAATTTTCAAATTTTTTGCTATCACAAGTTTGAAAACGGCAGAAAAAATATTATGTATGTATGTATATATTAACAAGAAATGTGTTTTTAATTGCTTGTTTTTTTTTCTCCCAATTAAATTTGTATTTTATTTATGTGGATTCAAATATCAACATATTCACTTTCGCTCTTAACACTGTGTGTGTATGATTTTTTTTAAATCTCAGTTATCTTTGCGTTTTGAATTGCATAATTTTTTTGCTTTGAGTTGAATTTATTTCTTGAAATTTTGTTGATCGGCATGAACGCAGAAATAGTAAAATCCAATAAAGGAAAAAATAAGCTTGTTCTAAATGGCTTTGTTTTTCATTTGGAAAAAAAGTATAAAGGTGCATATTATTGGAAATGTGAAAAGCGAAATGAGCTTAGCTGCAGTGCCCGGATAACGACAGAGTTAGTCGACGGTGAGCAAAAAATAAGAAAAGCAGCTTCGGCTCATTACCAGGATCCATTGGCATATCGGAGCGAAGTATATAAAACAAATGCTTATTTAAAACAACAAGCAAAAAACACAGCACAAAAACCCTCGCAGTTAATAATCTCAGCAACAGTTCTGTGCAAAAATGAATTCCGAGTGTATATCCCAAATCCAGAAAACTATTCGCAAACCATTAAAAGAGTCAGGAACAACATAATAAAGGAACCTGAAACACTGAGTCAAATTGCCATTCCTGAAGACCTCAAAAGCGTGGAAGGCGAATTGTTACTTTTGTCAGATAAAACCTTTTTGGAAAAACGCATATTAATTTTCGGAAGCGTTGAAAACCTCAAAATTTTAGAAAGGTCTCCGGTGTGGCTAATGGATGGAACATTCAAAGTTGTTCCAACCATTATGCGGCAATTGTTTACAATTCATGCATATATAAAAGAACATGTTGTTCCGGTAATTTATTGCGTCATGAGTAGCAAAGGCAAGCAGTGCTATGAAGAAGTGTTTTACGAAATTTTGAGACTTGCGTGTGAAAATAATATACACCTTAAACCAGAGTATATTATCTCTGACTTCGAAAAGGCAATTATTTCCGTAACGAAATCATACTTCCCCTGTATTACTAGTAAAGGGTGCTTTTTTCATTTCGGACAGATTTTATGGAGAAAAATTCAGAAAGAGAAACTTTCTACACTTTACGGAAAAGACGAAAACTTTTCTTTGCAACTGAGAATGCTCAAATGTTTGGCTTTTTTGACCCCGGAAGAAATACCTCAATACTTTGATTGCCTTAAAAAATCGATGAGCAGTAAATGTTCAAATATTCTTAACTGGATGGAAAAAAACTATATCGGTGAGAATAAGCGAATTCAAGGTAAACCGGCTGCAGCATACCCACCAACATTTTGGTCAATATACGAACAAATGGACTTAAATATTCCTACTACACAGAACTCAGTTGAAGCTTGGCACAGGAGGTTGCAAGTTGTAATAGACAAAAACCATGTGGGGCTATATAAGCTAATATATCATTTAAAAGAAGAATATATTGTTGTTAAAAATAAAATTAATCTTATTAACTCTGAAAATGTAAAAACAAACAAAATATCCTATCAACGAAGAAAGGAAAAAATTCTTAAAATCTTAAACAAAAAAAATGAATATTCTAAAAATGAACTTTTAAAAAATTGAGCATTCTATACGTCTCTTATTTAAATGTTTAATTTAATATGTTATAAAACATAAATATGATTTTATGATACTTTATCTATTCTTATTAACTTATGGAACACATTGTATTGAATTTAAATATTTTATAATCTTTTAATATAAAGCTCAGTGAAATAATTTGCTTTAAATATACGAATGAATTAACAAATACAATTTCCTGTTTCATTTGGGGACCACCCTAATGTACATACATACATTTATATACTTATACATAAATATATGTATGTACATATATATGACTGAGGGCCATACAACAACAACAACAACAATAACAAAGACAGCAACAACAACCAGTATATACGAATACCATTACAATGAATAAAAACAATGTCGTGTTTATGTTAATTTTCTTAAATTTTATTTAATAAAACTTTTTAAATAAATTAGTGTTAATATATGTAAGTGCATTATAAAGTGTATTAGAGTGAACTTTGCGGTATACGGGTATTTTTAGCGCTCTAAATTGACTTTTTCGGTAGGTGACCTTTTCACCTTTACCGATTTATTATTAACAAACTATAAATTTTCGCGCCCTATAGTTTACATTTTAGTGATCTATACGACCCCCCTACCCCTCAAAAATAACAAAAAAATTCCATTCCTGGCGCGAATTTTATACATCATTAATTACATTATTTCGACATTTTAACTTTTCGACATTTTTTTTTTCGACATTTTTTTTTTTGACATTTTAACTTTTCGACATTTTTTTTTTCGACATTTTTTTTTCGACATTTCGTACCCAACCCATCGCCCAACTTACGGAAGCTCGAATTTTACAATAATTATAAAAAATAACCCTCAGCCGGCAGAATTCTCTTTCCTGAGTAATATCTATGGCCCGGTCCACAGGGCTTTTGCGCAGAACACTTTTCTGCGTTGGCGGCCTTCGGCCGCGCTTATAAAAAATAACCCTGGGCTACGCCATCCGTCCGGACCTCCCCATAAAAAGATTCGCAATATCGCAAGTAAAAACCGTAAAAGCGAAACTTAACCCAATGAAAGCTCCTGGGTACGATATTAGGAAGGCATACAATTTCTCACTCAACTTTTTAATGCAGTACTAATAACTGAATTCATAGTCCCTCAATGGACAGTCGCCCAGAAGAAAATGATTCTGAAACCAGTAAAGCCGCCTGATACGGCAGCGTCCTACAGACCCATTAGCCTACTGCCAATTGTTGCAAAATTCTTGGAAGTTCTTTTCCTTAAAAGACTCCTACCCAGAATAGAAGAGCGTAACATTATACCTAATCACCAGTTTGTCTTCAGAAGAGGGCAAGGAACAATTGAACAAGTACATAGACTTATCGAGAAAATCTACTCTGCCTTTGAGCAAAAAAAAAAAAATATTGTACTGTACTGATGGCAAATCGTTCCACAATACATCCTATTACTACCCTGTCGGAAAAGCAAGCAACCAAAAAGTAATAAGTCATTTATTTCACAACTTTTCGATCTCCTCGATTACACCTTAAGCATACCTACTTTTCATGTCTCAACCAATTTCCGTTACACGTTATCGTTCGTCACCAACGTCATCGTCACCGTTTCAGCGTCATACTCAACATTGCTCGTCGTCGCACTCAGCAAATCGCCAAACAACAAAAGAGCGACGAATGAAAAGTGCAAAAGTACAAGCCTAACAGCTCATAACACTACTTTAAGAGTGTAACGAGAAAAGAGTGTGTGAAAAAAAAAAATAAAAAACAAAAAAATGAAAAAAAAAAATTGTTGGAAAAATTGCAAAAAAAAATGGCGAAAAAACGTTCAAAAATCTCAACGACTTTCCGAAAAATGTCAACAACTTCCTTTTCTTGTAGCTCCTGCCTAAAACCAACCACAACCGTTACTTGCTTGGTTGCCATGAGCAGAAAAGGAAGCAGACTATTTGGCTCCAGTTTACACTTGTTTTCTAAAAACAAAAAAAAAAATGTTCACTTTCTCATTTTGTACTTATTTGTTTTAGCACTTTTGCTTTGGCTTTTTCTTTGAAGGTACTATGTTAAGTGCTTTTTGGTTAGCAGTTTTGCGGCTCTTTCGGTCACTTTCACACAAATTTTGCTTCATATATAAAAAAACTAAAGAAACAAAAAAAAGTTATAATAAGAGAGAATGCTAAAAAAGAGACGAAAAACTAGAAAGCTTCAAAAACTAATTTCACACCTACCTGGGTACCCCCGAAAAAGGTAGCGTTGCAATTGGTTGCTAGCCGCAGGTGTGAAGCGTTGGCGGTTGTTAAGTGCTAAAAATGTCACATACTTTTAGCAAATTTATGAAGGACGACTAAAAAAATTGCAATAATCAATGCAAAAAAAATCAACTTTTCCAGGCCATTAAAAGTTTTTTAAGCTTTTCAGTGTTGCCATGTAACTGAGAAATCATGCAAAACTGTGCGTTAAGCCGTATCACGTTATATGGACAAAAAAAAAGTTTAGTGTGTGTCAGTTTTATTTGAACACTTATGTCGAAAAAATATTTTTGGTGTAAAAAAATTTTTTTTTCAGGCCCGCGTTAAAAACAGCTAAATCGCGTTTTTTGTAATAACTTCCTTATTTGATGTCGGATCTCTATGATCTTAATGTCGCAGAAAAGGTCTCGCTCAGCACTATATTTGGCCCATATAAAGTTTCGACCTCAAAGGTTGTCCTGAGTTTTACCTTTAAAAATTTTGGAGTTACTATCCCTAGATTTTTTTATTTTTATCACTAATACAAAGCTCTCAAAAAACCATGAGTAATCCCCCAAAGAAATTCTAGCCTTTATTCACAAACAAAAAAGTTATAACGTTGTAAAATGAAACACTTGTTTTTTTTTATAAAAAATTACCACAGAGAAACGGCGAAACACGTCAACTTAATTTTTGGCTCCAGATTACGATGGCGTTTTTAGAAGTGCAGTGTATGCACTCCCATTTTCGAGATATTTAAGAAAACATTTTCAGTTTTCACATACAAAGCGATCCGATGTGGGGGCGTATGAGTAACTATTGTTGAGGTAATAAAAATAAAGAAAAGGGGAAAAAACTATACGTACATATATGTATATAAAATGCATATGAGAAGGAAGAGAATTCCCTGCACATAAATTCCAATTTGTTTTAAACGTTCGAAACCTGCACTGAAAAAACAACTTACCCAGATTATGGAAAAATGGGAATGTTTCGGCGCTTAAGACACATTTTCATTGTTTTGATGTACAACTTTCTTTAAATCAAGGAATAAAAACAACGTTTTGAAAGAAAATTTTATTCAAAACAATGGAAATATGTCATTAGCGGCGAATCATTCTCATTTTTCCATAATCTGAGTAATTTTTTTTTTGAGTGTGAGCAAAGTAATATAAGCGACGAAGAATTCACTTTCAGAGCTCTGAAACTGCTTTCATAAATATCTCTAAATTTGGAGGACATCGTAATTTTTGGTCTCTGTTATCATAGATAAGAAGATGTTTTGGGGATTAAAGTAAAGTGCGTTGTTTTCAATTGTAGGCTGAATAATTAACTGCATTTCTTGGGGCAGACGACGCATCCAGCGCAAGTATTGATTATACATTTAGACTTCCGTTGTCTCTTCTTAGGCGCGTATAATTTTACAACGAACTATAGCAGTTTTTCTAAATAACTTGGATGATTTTACGATACGCACGGATGCAGAAATCGTGAAGCCGTTGTAAGCCAGCGCGTTGTGCTTAGAGATCCCACTAGAATACTTACCAAATCTTCACTACAGCCATTATCATTCAATATAAATAACGTTGATCAGCACGAATAGTCCAATCATCAATAATTTTTGGCATATCATGTATCCAGTATTGGTAGCTGTTCCATCGCGGTACAAGATTCTCAAGTCAAGCGAGGACTTAGAATACTTGTTAATCAAAAACTCATACTATATGGCGTTACTGCCTCATATAAATAAGAACTTGGGATAATTTTTCAAAAAACAGGTTCTCTGATTTTAAAACGGTATAACTTTTTTGTTTGTTAGTAAAGGCTACAACTTTTTTAGCGGAGTCCTCATGGTTTTTTGAGACCTTTGTATTAGTGATAAAAATAAAAAAATCTAGGGATAGTAACTCCAAAATTTTTAAAGGTAAAACTCAGAACAACCTTTGAGGTCGAAACTTTATATGGGCCAAATATAGTGCTGAGCGAGACCTTTTCTGCGACATTAAGATCATAGAGATCGGACATCAAATAAGGAAGTTATTACAAAAAACGCGATTTAGTTGTTTTTAACGCGGGCCTAAAAAAAAATTTTTACACCATAAATATTTTTTCGACGTAAGTGTTCAAATAAAACTGACACACGCAAACTTTATTTTCGTGATACGGCTTACTGTGCATGTCTATTAGCGTGGGGCGATTTACTAACCTATATCGCGCCATCGAAATTTGGATTCCTCTAATTTTTCTGAGTAGAAAACTCCTCCGCGACATTTGTCTAAAATTAATTTTGATGTTCCGGAATTTGGTTTTTATGAAACAAGACGAATTTTTGAAAATAAAAATTGGGCAAAAATAAGTGCCAAACAGCATACGTCTACGTTTATAACTCTTAAATTTTTGCAGCTAAAATTTTGAAATTTTGTATTTAGAACATTATTGTATACAAACCGCTGTCGGCGAAAATCATCGGTATCGGATGACAATAGCATAGATAACCCATACCGCGATTTTGGGTCAAGATAAATTAATATTTTAAAATACCGTTAAGTTCATATATTGTATTTACTTATCTTTAAGAAATTTCCAAAAAAAGTTAAGATATATTTTACACAACAAGAGATAATCGTGAATATATGCGATTTTGGGCATTCAGCCTCCATAACCGGAAATCAGGCTATATCTCGAAAACGGTTCATCCGATTTTCTTTGGAATTTAATATCTGGATTCAGCATAAAATCCTGCTTCAATTCGATGTGCATATTGGCCTGGATATTTTTTTTATCGATTTTTGCCCAATTTTTATTTTCAAAAATTCGTCTTGGTTCATAAAAACCAAATTCCGGAACAACAAAACTAATTTTCGACAAATGTCGTGTTGGAGTTTCCTACTCAGAAAAATGAGAGGAATCCGAATTTCGATGATTAAAGATTTAAAGATGCAAAAATTACTTTTTTGAAGCATTTTATGAAGGTTTTTACGAGCTTTTTAGAAGCTTTTTTTAAGCTTTTTGACCCTTTAAAGCTCCATTAAAAAGTTAAAACTTTAATAATATTCTAATCTCTTTTAATCCTAAAACCACATAAAAAATAAAATTTCAAACTAAATTTTTTAAAACTTTTCGTAATATGAAAAAGCTTTAAAGTTATGTAATTCGTATAGGTACCTACCTAGCTTTACTTCTAACCAAGCAAGCATTTTGGATGCCGAAAAGCCTTTTATAAAGCTGTAAAGCTTTGCACCTTTTATAAATTCTCTAAGCTTCTATGAAATTGTAGCTACAATTGTTTTGCTTTATGTTCAAATTGCTTGCACTTTTGATTGTTGAAACGTGCAACATTAGATATACATTGCAAGTTTATACATTAATTTTTGTTTTACCTGCAATTTTTATGATCGTGTCAAGTGTAAAATGGAAAATGATAGATGCAAAGCTTTGCACAGTGGCTTTAAGCTTTAATGGAACTTAAGGTAGACAATTGGTGATAAAAAGTGCTATGGCGAGATTTATGGATGAAGAGTATGGTAGAGGGCATAAACAAAGGCAGGGGAAGATGATTAAGAATGAGTGATCACTTAAGCTGAGAATTTCATTTGAAGGAATTTACACAATTTGTTGTTGTTGTTGTTGTAAATCATAAGCAAAAAGTATTTAGAACGCTTTAATTTCAACAACTTGGAAGCTGTTTAATTAGAAAAGCATCAGTAGAGCTTTTGAGAAGAGAGAAGATAGAGGGAAGAGAGAGAGAGAGGAATGTTAAAAAAAGAAGCATAAAAGAAAGTGCCCTAATAAGTGAAGACATACAAACAAAATTTTTAAAGTAGGCGATTTTAAATTCTATTCTTAAAGCTCAACGAAAGCTTAGTTGGCGTTTTCTTCTTAATATTACAAAATTAATTTAAATTTTCATTATTTTCGGCCTGGCTAGGTGCAGTTAGGAGTTTCTGAAGATGACTTCAAATTGAAGTTGAAATATTGACTAAATAAAAAACACCTCTATATATAAATCGAACTTAATTCGCGTTTCAATTATATATTCCCGGTTGGCATATAGTTCGCTTAGAAATAAAATTTTAAAATTACCAAATTATGCCAAGTTGTTTCTCAAGAGCACTATCATATATCATTTAACTATGAAAGTCTGTTTATTAAAATCATGTTTTATTGGAAAATAAGAGTGGATTCTTAGCAGCTTTTATGAGTATGTGCATAAGTATTAGTAAAATAAATTTCGAGCACTTTTAGTTCAAAAACTTACTCTACATAACAGCTTCGTTTGCTTTATTGAGATTTGCTTTAAAAAGTGCTTAAGAACTGTACCATGCCAAAGAGCTTAAAAGCTCTTTTGAATTTTAGAGCAACAATTAACCATTATAAGCATATTTTTGCCTAAATTAATTTCTTTGCAGTCACTTTTAGCGTACATAACATTTTCAATCTTGTTTTGTCATAGTTGCTAAATGGTTTAATATGAAAATTTTTTTATTAAAAAAAAAATCAGAATTTTGATACAATAAATGGCTTCCACGACAAAAATAAAATTAAAACACAGGGTGCAAAAAAAGCTCAATACAAAAATTTCGAAAGCTCTAGCAAGCTTTCATGTGCAATCAAAAACATTTAAGTAACTTTTAATCTTTTCCTTTTCTTTTTTATGTACCTATACTTAGAACTTAAAAGCTCTGCAATAATCCTATTAACGGTAATAGCAACTAAATCCTATTATAATTTACCCATAAAAGCTTTAGTTACTAAATTAATAGCCTACAGTTGCATTAATGGCGTAGAAGATCTCCAACACTTTTTATTTGATTTGCTCCTCTTTAAGTACACGCTTAGTGCACATAAAAGCTTTTTGCCATAAAAACTTGTGCGTGCTGACGCCTAAAAATATGCCTAAATATATGTACGTATACATTTAATACGAATTAAGAACGTACGCTTTGTTATTTCGTTTTATTTATTTCATTTTAGGCAAGTATTGTCTGTATTTTCGTTTTTTGTTTGCAAAAAATACACCAAAGGACCAAAAGCGCATTCTCTCCAAAAGCACACAGAATATTTTCTACTTATCACATGTATCCTTAAATACTTCCCATATTCTTCTCATTCCCTGTAGGGAAAATCCCTAGTTCCGAACTAGGTCGCTTCTAGTGCATTTTTCGACACTACTAGTGCGAGCTAAATCTCTTTTGCATGTTATCAACTGACGAATTTAACACGGCGATGTCCTAGGCGGTGTCAATTGTCACTGTCTGCACTACATTTTCGATAGTTCTGAACTAGTACTAAATTCTACAGTTTACACTAGTTCGTTTATTGGCACATTTTCGATAGTTCTGAACTAGCTACAAGTACCTACAAATTCTACAGTTTTACATTTGCCGCTTAAGTGCAGCCTTTGACACACTTCATGCAAGTGGCGCGATGGCCGACTGGCTAACGCATGTGCCTTTCAATCTGAGGGGGGCGGGTTCGAATCCTGTCGGTGTCAACGTGGATGATAATTTTTTTTATTTTTTTTTTAACTAATATTTTTTTATTTATTTATTTAATAAAAATTTACAAATGAAAAAAAAATAAAAATAAGCCGGAGGGATCGGAAAAGCATAATTAGGGGAACATTTCATTTCATACAAGATGCAAATAGAAAACTTTTTATATAAAATGCTTCACTAAACATCTGAGAATTGCAGTAATATACAAAGCCGACGGCAATTGAACGAACGAAATATTTTCATAGAATTTTTGTCACTTCGAAATTGCATATAAATCAAAGTGTGTCTTATAATGGTCACTGAATTCACTCCTTCTGAACTGGTGAGGGTCTAACTACAATTGATCTAGTTACCTTTTGATACCTTTTTTCTAGTTCGGAACTAAAAATTTTGCTCACTAGTTATTGAGTTCCCTGCAGGGTTCTTATAGCTTGCTATGTATATTTAGAGGCTCTAAGAGTAGTTATAATCATCACCAAAACGTAGTCCATCAATACGTGCATTCACGCTGAGATAAAATGCTAATTGTCAATGTTGCAAAGAAGTGAAGGCAAAGGAAAGGAGAGAGAAGTGAATGGACAAAAAGGGAAGGTGAAAAAATAGTGCTAAATCGAAAATTTTATCTATGCAGTGGGCTTTCTGCAAAAAGGTGTTTTTGTTTTTGGCATGTAAAGGCACGTCAGTCAGCAAAGGATAATTGACACGTTCGAGCTTTTAGGCAGATTAGTGTTGGCTTTTATTGAACACGAAAATGAAAATGGGTCTGTCGGTGTGTTAGATTTTTTTTCTTTTCGTTTTTTATTTGAAAGAAAATTGAATGTCAATTTGGAAGGTTTTAGTTTGAGATATTTGTTTGTGTGAAATTGATGAGAATTAGTTTAGCTGAAGTTTGAATGGGAAAATGTATATTTGTGAATTGAGTAGATAGTTAGGGGCCGAATTGGTTTAGCAAGACTTGTATGGAGTGTGCCTAAAAGCAGAACCTAAGCCACAAGCACTTTAAGGCCATAGGAGATGATGAAAGTTTGCAATGAAGACTTCACACCAGCTTTCCCTTTCTCTATGCGCTGTCACATATGTATGTAAATTAGGGTGGACCCAAATGTATGGACAAAAATTGTATAGCATATTTCCTCAACATCACCCCCTAGGTCGATGCTAATATAGTCGAAGATAACACATATACATTTTTGGCCTGATCGGAAACGCTTAAGAGGTGTCGCACGGTGACTAAAGTTAAGAAAACTCTATAGAGACTCAAAAATCTAAGTTCATTTTTTTTTTATATCCAATGCCCAAAATCGATTGTCCTGTACTCATAAATACCAAATGCAAATTTTGCTCCCGATCGGAGGCGGTTAATCAGCTTTTACTTGCAATTTTTTGATGAACTTTAATTTAAAATTCAACTAAATTTGTAAAAAAAAAATGTGGCAACAATAATTTGAGCAATTAGGATTCTACCGTTATTTTTTTTAACATTTTGTTAATTTTTGCTGGTTCCTTTTTAGATATTTCTTTTTTTAATTTTTTATTTTTTTTCTAAATAGTCGCAACACTTAAAATACATTTTTTACACGATTTAAATATTTATCATTTTAAGCCTTTCTTTGGTTATTCGTTGATTTTGTCGCTGTGTTTTCACTTAATATTGCATTTTTACACTATTGCGATTTTTTTGGGAATTGTGGGAAAAACGTGGCAACCTTAAAATAAATAATTAACGTTTTGGAGCCAGTTTTAAATGTAAATAAAATTTAACAATGTCTTTTATGAATTTTTGTTTTTTTAAGAAAACTGGCAACCCTGAAAACATTTTTTGTGCCTTTTTATTTTATTTTTTATGGCACTGTGACCATTTTTTGAACAATAATCCATTATTCTATAGTTAAATTTAATTTTTACGCATTTTTGTTTTCAAGGAAAAGTGGCAACCCTAAATATATATTTTGTGCCTTTCTGATTTGTTTCGTTATCATTTTGCGGCCATTTTTTTTGAACAATCATTAATGTTTTTATAGTTAAATTTCTTTTTTACACATTTTTAAGGAGATGTGGCATTCCTAAATATTAACTTTGTGCCTGTCTGATTTGATTCGTTTGTCTTTTGATTTTTGGTCGTTTTTATTTTCATAACTACTTTATTATTGAGCTCTCAAGACCATTTTTTTTTTTTTTTTTTTGGTATGAAAAATTAATACTTTTTTGATAGAAGTTATAGATCCATTTCGGAGACCACCACATCTCTTCATCAGACTTCTTTTTAACATTTTTATTCTTTGGCGTCCGCCGAGATCGAACCTCGGATTTTCCGGTTGGAAGTGTAATGGCATCACCACTAGACTACCGCCGCCTTGCATTTTGTGTGTATTAGTTTTTCTTTTCATTTTTTCCTTTTTACAACCTACTGTTGCTGTACAACAGTGACCTTGCCGACGTTATCGGCAATGGTCTTGAGAGCTCAATAATAAAGTAGTTAATTCGTTATCGTTTTGCGGCCAATATTTTTGTTTGAAAAATCATTCGTTTTATTTTTACAAATTTTTTTTTTTTTTTTTAAGGAAAACTGGCAACCTTGAAAACACTTTTTGTGTCTTTCTATTTAATTTTTGTATCGCATTGTGGCCATTTGTTGAACAATAATTCATTTTTCTATAGTTAAATTTAATTTTTACGAATTATTGTTTTCAAGGAAAAGTGGCAACCCTAAATATATATTTTGTGCCTTTCTGATTTGTTTCGTTATCATTTTGCGGCCATTTTTTTGAACAATTATTAATGTTTTTATAGTTAAATTTCATTTTTACACATTCTTAAGGAGATGTGGCAACCCTAAATATTAACTTTGTGCCTTTCTGATTTAATTCGTTGTCTTTTTGCGGCCAATTTTTTTTTTTGAAAAATCATTCGTTTTTTTTACAAATTTTTTTTTTAAGGAAAACTGGCAACCTTGAAAACACTTTTTGTGATTTTTTATTTAATTTTTTTATAGCACTGTGACCATTTTTTGAACAATAATTCATTTTTCTATAGTTAAATTTCATTTTTACGCATTTTTGTTTTCAAGGAAAAGTGGCAACCCTAAAATGCATTGTGCCTTTCCGATTTGTTTCTTTATCATTTTACGGCCATTTTTTTGAACAATCATTAATATTTTTTATAGTTAAATTTTATTTTTACACATTTTTAAGGAGATGTGGCAACCCTAAATATTAATTTTGTGCCTTTCTGATTTAATTCGTTGTCGTTTTGCGGCCAATTTTTTTTTTAAATTATTAATATTTTTATAGTTAAATTTATTTTTTATACTTTAATTTTTTGTCTTTCTTTTTGTTTGCAGAAAAGTTGGCAACCCTAAAAGTAAATTCTGTGCCTTTCTGATTTAGTTCGTTGTCGTTTTGTGGTCTTTTTTTTTTTTGTTGAAAAATCATTCATGTCTCTGAGCTAAATTTCATATTTAAAAATTGTATTTTTTGTTTTTTTTGTTTTTTTTTTTTGGAGAAACGGTGACAACCTTGGAAATACTATTAGTACTTTGTTTGGTTGATGTAATTAGTTTTGAACTCATTTTTACTGTTTTTTATTAGAAAAAAATTATTCTAAGTATTCTAATTCTGGCAACACTGACAATACATTTGTTGCAATATTTGATTTATTTAGTTAACATTTTACAGCGTTTTTATGACCATTCATGCGTTTTGTCGACGCCTTTTTTTGTTAAATTCAATATTTACACTTTTACAGCTTTTTTGGAAAAAGTGGCAAAACTGAAAATACTTATAGTAAGCGAGCATTTGGGTTTTTCTATCAAAAACGTTTGCGAAGTACAATTGCTCACTTACCAGCATTTTTTTTTTCATTTACAATATTTAAAGTCTTAAATAGCACCACATCATAGGCTTCTCTATGCTCCACAACTTCTCAGTTCCTCAACTGAATGTAGTAAAACCATAAAAAGCTTCACAAATGTTTTGTGGTCATCAAGTGACATTTTCAATAGATGGCCAATAATGATGATGACGACAGCGAGAGCAATGACGCGCACATATGTATGTATGTATAAAATTTAATTGGCATATTGGTGACGTCGGCGTTGCCAGATGACAACAAAAAAAATATTTTAATACTTGCTGTTGTTGTTATGCTATTTAGAATTATTGTTACAAATCCGTTTCTGGAATGTTTTTATTGCCGTTGGCACTCTTGCTGCTTCGGCAACAATAAATCATTGCCACGTACAATGTAGCATAATAAAGATTAAAGAATAAAGGAGCCGAAAACGAAGAAAAAATCGAGACAAAAAGTAGAAATGTTCCTTTGGAAAAGTCGAGCTGATTTGCTTTGCACGTACTATCTATATAAATTTAAAACACGCGATTTTAGAACCCAGAAGCACGTAAAATTTACAACAAAAAATGAGCATGAGCAACCGAAAAAAGGATTAACACAAGGAAGTAGAAGGTGTAAAAAGCGGAAGAGTTTCTTCTGAGCAGTAGGTAGCGGAAAACGAAGGAAGCTGCGAAATAAGATAAGAAAAATGGCGGAGCAAGAATAAAGTTAAACAAGGATGAAATAAAAAAGGTCTTAGGTCTATACATAGTTTGGGTTTAAGTAACGTTCTCTGCTTCTCTCATAATAATGTCTCTGTTTAACTATATATGTGACAGCGCATAGAGAAAGGGACCTAAGGGTAAAAAATCAATTTTTTTTGGGGCATGGGATCGGTCTCACTCGATGCTCAGATGTTGTCTACATAAAAAAACAAATGTTTAAGGCCCGGTTATACTTGCATAGCATAGCAAAGCAGGGCAGCGCAAAACATATAGCGCATAGAGCTGATTATACTTCGCATAGACGTGCAACCATGGTTAATTAATAAAAGTTTTCGCATCCCGACATTCGTACATACATACATACATACTCCATGTAAATTGTTTGTGTATTCTGTGGTGCTTCTGTCAAAATCATAGTTCGCCTTTGTAGAAATCATATTGCACTATGCTGAAAATTGATCCCAGTTTGATATAAGCACCATTATTAAAGTAAAACAGTAGAAAAAAGTGAAAAATCAGCTGTTTAGTAAGTTAACCTGTATAAATTAGCCTTGCATGCAGCCCTTCGCACACTCAACACACACACATTCGTGTTGCCAAATGTCAAATCGCATAGCACATAACACAGAAATCAAAATTCAACAGACTTCTATGCTGTGCCCTGTGCCGCTATGCGTTGAGTAATCGATTACACGGAAATCCCATTAAACAGATTTCGTATGTGACAGTTCTTATGTTGTGCGCTGCTGTGCTATGCAAGTATAACCGGACCTTTGACGTTTGTAATGCCGTGGTTATGCTTACAACAATGTAATTGTCGTTGCGCACTCCGACGAGTGAGAGAATTTTCGCCGCCGCCGCCGAAATTATTTTGGAATGGCGCCGCCGCCGCCGGAATCACTGTCGGCGTATATGTCTAGTTCAATGCAGCCCGGCGCAATATTAATGGAATGGTTTTGTTTGCTTTGTAAAAAGATCTCACGTATTTACATAAATACAAATCTAAAATTAATTTAAAGTATTTTATAGTATTTAAAAACAAATTTTTTAAATGTTGAAAATGTGAATTGTACGTTTCAGTTCTTACTTATATTATTATTATTTTGCAAAATTCGTTAAATAAAAATGTAAGCTTAAAATGAAATACATAACTTTTTTGAGCATATTTCAGGTATTTTTTAGGCATATATGCATATAATGAGATTTTTTCGTGCATATTTACGAGCATCTTTCAATCAATTTTCGGGAATACTAGCATGCATATTTTGAATTTTTTCGTGCATATTTTTAGCTTCCCTAGTGATAACTAACAAAATCACTAATACGAGTAGGTATAGCCCGGGTAGCAAAATGGTTTCAGGCCCAGAAATATGTTGCGAAATTTTGGAAACTGGGCGGTACCACGCTCACTTATTAAACGACACATTTTCAAAATTTTATGAGTCATATCTCAGCAACCATAGCAGATACTTCAAAGAAATTTGACACACTTGATGTACTTGCGCTTGGAAAAAAATTGTTCCAATCGGTTGACGACCACGCCCACATTTACATATATATATATATATATATATATATGTATTATAAAGGTACCTAATAAACACACGAAAGGTGTAAAGTCTTCGGTACGGCCACAGTCAGACGCGCTTTTACTTGTTTTTGGTTCAGTTCTCTGCAAATATGTACAGACACGTGTACGTAGTTTATTGGAGCTTAATCAAATGAGCTTAGCTATTTGTTTGTTTAGTTGTCTCTAAATAGTTAAACGGTTGTTTTTACCCGACGAAGTAAATGTATTTGATATATGTTTTTATACCCTTCATGAATATGAAATCTTATTATTTATAATATTATATTCAGACACAACCTTAATTGAACATTTAAGCCTTTATTCAATTTGCAAGCCTGATGATTCTCAATTTACCATAAAAAAATTTACTGAGTTAATGCTTCATTAGGAATTAATGAGTTCCTAATGAAAAACAATTCTGCATGCAGCCCTGTTAGAAAAGTTGTTTCATAAGCAAAATGAAATGTTATGATTAGAGGAATGTCATTGGCGTCAGGTTCCACTAAACAGGTTGGTTCGTCAGATCAGCTGAATTCTTTTTTCTCTTCATCGCCTATCAAATTTGTTTTTATTTCTGCTTATTCTATACATGCATTCGTATTTGCGATTGGTAAAAGTTGTGAGCTGAATGTCAAATTATTCCGTCCTTGCAGTTTTGACATTTAGGTTACGAGAGTTTGATATTCAGCTCACGGCGTGTATGTGTTTATGTATCTTGAGCCGACCTATTAAATTTGCCAAGTAAATTAAATATGTCTGTACACCAAATCTAGAGATGCTCAATCAAGCCCAATTGACTTAATTACAGTCGATTAAGCCAATTTTGTCTGATAGATCTTTGTATGCATAACCCGCCAAATTGGCAGCACAAAATATTGCACATCAGACCAGTACTCGTAAACATTTCATTTCGCCATTCACAGAAGCTATGATGTTTTCGGTACGGCCGAAGTCAGTCGCGATTTTACTTGTTTTTGGTTCAGTTCTCTGCAAATATGTACAGACACGTGTGCGTAGTTTATTGGAACTTGATCAAATGAAATTAATTACTTGTTTGTTCAGTGGACTCTAAGTAACAATAAATTTTACGCATTTGCTTGCTTTACAAAACTTTGCTGGATTTTAGAATAAAAAGGGGACAATTTCTTACTAATACTTCATAAGTACTGAAGTAATAAAGAAAATGAACGCGCATATAATTTTTCCGATTTTATTAATGATGCCCAATTTTGTGTTGGCAATGTTAAATGGTCAATGTTGGTATGACTGGGTCCGTAGAAATAAGGCCAAATTTTTGGTGGCAGTATTTCATGGAGACGAATATTTCGCTGCAGGTGCATTACTTACTTCAAAGCATGCAATTACTGGTGATTTGCACCCGATAGAGAATGCAAATGATGTCACCGTGTTTGCCAATGATCATGAGTTGACGATACCTCTGCCTAGAGGAAGTCAACCAGTTGTAAGGAAACATCATGTGTCTATGGGACATTTTGGCTTTATTGGAATTGTTGAAGTAGAGAGACCATTTATCTTTTCCTCCACACTTTCATCAATACCCTTGTTCCAAGATGGTATGAGGGGGAGCAGTAAACTTAATTTGGTCGGTTGGAGTTGGAACGCAGATCTATCACAATATAATATGGTAAGATCTCTAGAAACTCCTGTGGAACTCGATACAGATGATAACAGACTCTTCAGAACAACAAACTTAAAAATAAATTCATTTGATACTAAGTTAGCATTCGCTGTTTGTAAACAAAAACTTATTGGAGTGCTCTACAGGGAAATCGATGAACACTACTATTTTCATAGATTGCACGATCCTTCAGTTCTAAACAGCATTAATTGCATTTTACAAGGAACGCAATAAATACTACTATTTTCATAGATTGGATGAGAAATCAGTTCTAAACCGCATTAATTGTATTTGAATACAATAAAAATAAAATACTTTCTTTTTTGATATAATATATTGTAGGTAAAATAAATAAAAGCAATAAAGTTAATGAATAAATTTTAATAGCACTGTTTAACGGTAATCTCCTTGTTTACGATGTGTGTGTGTGTGTGTGTGTGTGTGTGTGTAAGGATAATTTTACATGCAGATAATTAAATATTGCTTTAGTTTTTTAAAGATGACGGTGAACTCTGGGCAGTTCGTCACAAAAAATATATTCGAGTGGGTAGAAAAACAGTTACATAAGAGGAATAATCTGGGTCTAGACTCTTTTCTTTAATCGTACTCTAAATTTTGTTTTCTAAATTGGAATTTATGCAATAAGTTTTCTTTTTTAACACGTTTTTTATTAATATCACCTGTATGTATGTATGTATGTATGGATGTATGTATCAGTGGCGAAACTAGCATAAATTGCCTGTGCAAGCCTATGTGTGAAGCATAACCATTAGCCATTTATGTAATTTTCTTTGATGTATTATTTAAAAGTCTGACTGCGTTCCGTCATTGAATTTGATTTAGAGCTCTCGATTTCCTTTTTAACATTTTCGAGTGGCCCGAATAAATGCTTTTCAAATGTCCGCAGGCTCATTTGTTTGCTTTGAAGTTCTTTTTATACTCAGCTGTACTAGTACACAGAGTATTATAGTTTTAATCACATAACGATGGATTGTAACACCATAAAATAATCGAGATAGATATTGACTTATATATATCAAATTGATCAGGGTGAAAAAAGAAATCGATTGAGCCATGTCCGTCCGTCTGTCCGTCTGTCTGTCCGTCTGTCTGTCTGTACGCACGATAACTCGCGTAAAAATTGAAATATTTTGATGAAATTTGGAATGCAAGTTGGTATCAAGACTGGAACGGTTGGTATTGAAAATGGGCGAAATCGGCCAATGACCACGCCCACTTCCCCTATATAGTAAAAATCGGAAATTTTGTATCTCAGTCACTAATTGAGCTAGAGTGATAAAATTTCACCCACGTGTGGAGCTCAGGCCCTTATGAAGAAATTTGGTGAGGCCAAACATTGAAAGTTTTATATGTCATAACTCAGAAACCGTTGAAGATATATCGATGAAATTTGGTAGGCGTGATACACTTACTTAGGCAAATGTTTGGACGAAAAATTGCCAAAATCGGTTAACGACCACGCCCACTTTTATATATGGGTATTATAAAGTGGCCTAATAAAAACATTTTAAGCGATATCTCTGTCAAATATAAAGGTATATCATTGAAATTTTATGGCAGGAGTCCAACTGCGGATATAAAACGAAAAGCAGAAAAATTTTGGAAAATGGGCGTGGCACCGCCTCTTTTTAGAAGCAGGAATATACGAGATTTCTTAGCCCATAACTCGACAAATAATTGAGATATTATGACGGAGCTTGGTCTGTACACTTTTATTAGTTGTGGTAATACATGTTCAAAATTCTAGCGGAATCGGTTGGCGACCACGCCCACTTTTATATATGGGAACTATAAAGGGGCCTAATAAAAATATTTTAAGCGATATCTTTGTCAAATATAAAGATAATTCATTCAAATGTTGTGGCATGAGTTCCACAATAGACCGGAAACAAAAAATAGAAAAATTTGGAAAATGGGCGTGGCACCGCCTCTTTTTAGACAAAGGAATATACGAAAATTCGGAGCCCATAACTCGACAAATAATTGAGACATTAAGACGAAACTTGGTTTATACAATTTTATAACTTGTGCTAATAGACACGCAAAAAATTATTCAAATCGGTTTATGACCACGCCTACTTTTTAACAAAGATATTTCTGGAACACCCTTTTGGAATTTGTAACGTGACATCTTTGTAATAAGAAGTCATAAAGGAATGAAATTTTGCACAAAGAATAATATTCATATGCTTAGTTGGATGACTGATAAAAATGTTGAAAATGGGCGTGGCTACGCCTACTTTATGCAGCACTCGCTTTATATAAATTACACCGTGTTTTCATCAAACGCAAACAAACAATGAAAGCATACAGCTGAGTATCTAATGTTCGATTCCACTCGAACTTAGGCTTCCTTACTTGTTTTCTCATTTATTTTATTATTATTTTTTTCTTCATAGGTATTTTTTATTTTTGTTTTCCTGATTCACATTTTTTTGTTTGTACACTCAGAGATAAGAATCAAAAATAAAATTTTTATTTTTATAATGCATGTTTTAATGAAAATTTTTAAATTAAAAATTAAATTTTTGAAATTAAAATATATTTAGGATTTAAAAAGAAACATGTTTAAAGTAAAAACGAAAATTAATGGAATAAAAACGAAAGTTTTTCGTTCAAAATCTCATGGTGCTTAAAATAAAAATAAAAATTTTTAAATTTAAATTGTTTTTTCTTGATTTTGCAATTTTACTCTGAACATTTTTAAAATAAAGAAAGTTCGTATTTACATAATTCTTAAATATAAAAACGTGCGCTAAGAATAAAAATGACTTGGTTTAAAACGTGCATTATAAAAATAAAAATTTTATTTTTGATTCCTTTTCTCTGAGTGTAAGCTTGAATGTTTGTACGGGCATTTGAACAACGGGCTTCAAACAAACACGATCTGTTCAAATTGCTCGATACCCGGGTATCTAGAGCTCTACTTTGATTAAATTAGGTTTGCATATTTGGTTTGTTGTTTATATTCATAACATATGAATCTGAATGTATTGCAATAAATCGAGAAAATGAGGATGATGAAGAATTATTAAGTTTTTATATGCATTGGATATTATGAACAAGCATGGCTAAGTCGAAAGTAAATTCCAGTTCCTTACCATCAGAATTATCTACAAAGCAGAGGACAAGTTATTATTAGAATAATTTGGGAAAAACTCAATTGAATTGATTGATGACGCCAAACTTATAGGGAAATCTCACACGAAAGCGCAGAGGTATTTTTAGTTTCCTTATACTGACGGAAATTTCAGCAGTCGCAAGTGTATTTGCTTATTATCTAATATTTAAGAAATGGGTGCTTTATTGTTTGAAAAACTGCACTCAAAAAAAAAAATTACTCAGATTATGGAAAAATATTTCCATATTTTGATGTACAATTTTCTTTAAAACGTGGTTTTTATTCCTTGATTTGAAGAAAATCGTACATCAAAATATGGAAATACGTCTTTAGCGCCGAATCATTCCCACTTTTCCATAATCTGTGTAAGTTGTTTTTTCAGTGTGAGGTCCAATTACCAAAATTATCTTGATTTGTGCCAATAGTCGCCAAAAATCACAATCAACCCTTTTATAATCTGGTATTTGATATTTATGTTTGCATATACATGCTTAAGTATGTACATACATGCAAACGAAAATCAAATCAAATACTGAACATCACTGTTGAATGCCGAAGCCAGCTTCATATTCGCATACAAATTTGATGTGAAAAATAGGCATGGGTAACACTGCGCTGCGCCGCGCAATTGCGCTGACGCCAACCCTGGTGTTATTGCGCTAACTCCGATTTGGAAAATGCGCCAACTCAATGTAGCGCCAACTCAATGTAGCGCCAACTCAATGATGCGCTATTGCAATATAACACTGACTCAATTTCGTGCGCTAACACCAGCACCAATATAGCGCTAGTGTAAAATGGCACCACCACAAAGCCAATAACAGCACAGCGTATATGACACCGTCACAATTATGTATGCTAACGCCAATACCGAACCATCGCTAATACGAAAGGGTATTGATATTTTACTTTCACAAATAAAGAAGACAAAATTGACATTATCTGTGAATAGGAGAGAAAAATATAATACAAAATATATTAAATAAAATATTTATTAGCATATAGTATATTTTTGTTACGCATGGTAAAGGGAAATTTCGATATAATGCGCCCGGACCCGGAATCTTTCTTTTTAATAGGGTGGAGCCGACCCTCGTATTTCATAATGAAGATGCCGAAAAACGAGATGCCAGCATATTTTCACAAATATACGCAAATTATTTTTAAAATTAAATTTAATCGTGGCACAATTATTCTGCCAGCGTGTATGTAAGCAGAATTGCGCCAAAAGAAATAAAACGGATATAGTAGACAGTTAGAAGCGAACAAGTGTTATTTATCGATTATTCCACGGCAATTGCGCTAAAGGTGTTATTGCGCCAGAACCGTGCGCGGCGCCATGGTTGGCGCTGGTGTTATTGTATCAGCGCCAAAAAAATTGCGCCATTACCCATGGCTATGCGAGATTCTTCTTTTAGTCTAACGGAAATTTTCTCACGTCTCTTATTTCGACTTTAGTGTCGCTGTCGCTTTCATTTCGATTTGGCTGCGTCTCGTCTGTCACTGTTTACTATTCAGTTGTTGTTGCTTTTGGTTTGAAATACTTCTCTGGAAATACATACATAGCGGCACTTTAACGCGTCCCAGCAAGCAAAATTAGCTTAAATAAAGTTTTTTTTAAGCTTATAATTATAAACATTAAGCTTACAAAATGTTGATTTTTTGTTTACAAAAGACTTCAAAGTAAGCGTGTTATAAATGAAATTAGACCTTGGTTGTAAATGTTCGAATATAAATTTATAAACAATATTTAAGAGAAAGTTTTTTATAAGCATAAAAATATAAACTAATTGTAAATGTTTGAATGAAACCTTTTATAAACTTTCGAATGTAAGGTTATTTTAAATGTTCTAAAAAATGCTTTTAATAAGCTTTTGAATGTAAGCTTACTGTAAACGTTCCAAATAAAGCTTTTTTGAGCTTACCAATCTAAACCTTTTCCAAATTAAAACAAAGCACGTCATAAACAGTTTTTTAATAATTTATTTTGACGATATTTTGAACTCGCGGTAGCACATATGTACATTTGTACATACATAAACAAATTAAACATGAAACACAAAACACGTGTATCAGATTTTAACTTCATACGATTGTTGGCAAATTGGAAAAATGCTTTTGAAGCAGCTACATAATCTGTTTCATTCCCACCGTTCTCATGTACAAACGTTTCTGAAAAGAATTTAAGAAAAATTTGAATTACGTGTGTATGTACATATGTATATACGTATGTAAGTATATGCAACCAAAGTATATAAGTTCCTCCGTTTTGTTACCTAAATATAATAATAAATTACATACGAATACGACAAACAACTGTATGTCACGGCGTATGAGTAACATTTTATCTGAAAATGGTATTCATACGCCATGGCATACATTTTTTGTATTACATATTTATTTTATAGAATCTGTTATTGAAGCTTAGGTA
Source organism: Urophora cardui (assembly GCA_960531455.1). Lineage (NCBI taxonomy): Eukaryota > Metazoa > Arthropoda > Insecta > Diptera > Tephritidae > Urophora > Urophora cardui. Next base: position 17,198,506 of record OY482671.1, on the reverse strand, counting down.
AAACTACCACAAAATTTTGCTCATACGCCATAGCATGCAGTGTATTTACATACATAGTTTATTATTGAGTGATTTTATATATGTACTTACGGCATATACATAGGTAATCCAATAGTTAGACTGCGAGCGCAAGTTTTAGTTTCGGTCCCTCTCCATGAAAATTTTTGAGCCATTGCGTCAGTCAAATATTTTTCTCCACGCTCGCTTTACAAACGATTTTGCCGCAGAAGAGGATGCAGCTTTGAAATCCATTTTCCGAAACATTAAAATATGCAAACCAAAGTTACAAACCTAATTTTCTTAAACGCATGCTGTTACATATTAGGGTGGATCAATTTTTATGGGCTGATTATAAGCCACAGAGTTCTTAGCAAATTCGGATTTTGCATCAAATTCTAATAGTCATCTAGACAAGCCTCTAAAATCAGTTTCGAGCATGCTCCAGACAACTTTTTATACCTTTCATGAGAATGAAATGGTATTATAACTTAGTGCCAAAAAATTTTTGTGGAAAGTACCAGAAGGAAGCGTGGGGGACCCACCAAAATATATACCGATATGGTCAGAATCACGAGCTGAGTCGATTAAGCCATGTCCGTCTGTCCGTCTGTCTGTCTGTCCGTCCGTCCGTCTGTGTGAACGCAAACTAGTCCCTCAGTTTTTGAGATATCTGAATGAAATTCGGAATACAGGTATGTTGTTATATGCAGCTGATCATTTGTCGGAACCGGCCGAATCGGACCACTATAACATATAGAAAACAACCGATTATTCAGATATACATGCAATTTTTGGATGTAATTTGTGCATAACTTCCCAATTTAAACAGCTAAGGACGTGAAACTTTGAAGTAGACGTACCCATTTTGGCCCAAACAAGGTTACCGAAAATTGTCAAGATCGGACCACTATAACATATAGCTCCCCTACAACCGATTGTTCAGATATGGACATTTTGGTGTATAACTCCTCCATTTTAACAGCTAACGGTGTGAAATTTTGAATTATTTGTACCCATATGGGCCCAAACGGGATTATCGAAAATTTTCAAGATCGGACCACTACAACATATAGCTCCCCTACAACCGATTGTTCAGATATGGACATTTTGGTGTATAACTCCTCCATTTTAACAGCTAACGGTGTAAAATTTTGAATTATTTGTACCCATATGGGCCCAAACGGGATTATCGAAAATTGTTCACATCGGACCACTATAACATATAGCTCCCCTACAACCGATTGTTCAGATATGGACATTTTGGTGTATAACTCCTCCATTTTAACAGCTAACGGTGTGAAATTTTGAAGTATTTGTACCCATATGGGCCCAAATGGGATTACCGAAAATTGTCAAGATCGGACCACTATAACATATAGCTCCCATACAACCGATTGTTCAGATATGGACATTTTGGTGTATAACTCCTCTATTTTAACAGCTAACGGTGTGAAATTTTGAAGTATTTGTACCCATATTGGGCCAAATGGGATTATCGAATATTGTCAAGATCGGACCACTATAACATATAGCTCCCATACAACCGATTGTTCAGATATGGACATTTTGGTGTATAACTCCTCCATTTTACCAGCTAACGGCGTGAAATTTTGAAGTATTTGTACCCATATGGGCCCAAACGGGATTATCGAAAATTGTCAAGATCGGACCACTATAACATATAGCTCCCATACAACCGATTGTTCAGATATGGACATTTTGGTGTATAACTCCTCCATTTTAACAGCTAACGGTGTGAAATTTTGAAGTATTTGTACCCATATGGGCCCAAACGGGATTACCGAAAATTGTCAAGATCGGACCACTATAACATATAGCTCCCATACAACCGATTGTTCAGAAATGGACATTTTGGTGTATAACTCCTCCATTTTAACAGCTAACGGTGTGAAATTTTGAAGTATTTGTACCCATATGGGCCCAAACGGGATTATCGAAAATTGTCAAGATCGGACCACTATAACATATAGCTCCCATACAACCGATTGTTCAGATATGGACATTTTGGTGTATAACTCCTCCATTTTACCAGCTAACGGTGTGAAATTTTGAAGTATTTGTACCCATATGGGCCCAAACGGGATTATCGAAAATTGTCAAGATCGGACCACTATAACATATAGCTCCCATACAACCGATTGTTCAGATATGGACATTTTGGTGTATAACTCCTCCATTTTACCAGCTAACGGTGTGAAATTTTGAAGTATTTGTACCCATATGGGCCCAAACGGGGTTACCGAAAATTGTCAAGATCGGACCACTATAACATATAGCTCCCCTACAACCGATTGTTCAGATATGGACATTTTGGTGTATAACTCCTCCATTTTAACAGCTAACGGTGTGGAATTTTGAAGTATTTGTAGCCATATGGGCCCAAAACGGGATTATCGAAAATTGTCAAGATCGGACCACTATAACATATAGCTCCCCTACAACCGATTGTTCAGATATGGACATTTTGGTGTATAACTCCTCCATTTTAACAGCTAACGGTGTGGAATTTTGAAGTATTTGTAGCCATATGGGCCCAAACGGGATTATCGAAAATTGTCAAGATCGGACCACTATAACATATAGCTCCCATACAACCGATTGTTCAGATATGGACATTTTGGTGTATAACTCCTCTATTTTAACAGCTAACGGTGTGAAATTTTGAAGTATTTGTACCCATATGGGCCCAAACGGGATTATCGAAAATTGTCAAGATCGGACCACTATAACATATAGCTCCCATACAACCGATTGTTCAGATATGGACATTTTGGTGTATAACTCCTCCATTTAAATAGCCAAGGCACCATTTTTTCTAATAAATCTTTCCATAAATAACCCACAGAATTAAAATTATAAAGTAAACTTAATCAGTCTATGTACATACATATATAGGTAACTTTTCATTTCCCCACTCATGAAAGGTATGAAGTCTTCGGTACGGCCGAAGACAGCCGCGCTTTTACTTGTTTTCATAGAATTTAATGCAGAATCCGAATTTGCTAGCAATACTATGGCTTAGAAAATTGATACAGCCTAGTAATATACATATATATCTTTTACTTATAAAACTTACCAGCTGACGAAACTTTTCCTCGTCCTGCTAAATTTCTTTTTCATATGAAAGTAAAATTTCTAGTCTGCTAAATGGTTCCTTGTGCAAAACGATTGGATAACCTCCTGGCATGACTTTCCTAAGCTAACCTACTTCTCTCCTTAGCGCTGTTACTTCTTTTAGTATCCGTAAAAGGACGGCTTTGTTTTTTTTTTTTTTCTCAACTTTTGCTACGGCACAGTCAATGAGAGATTGGGATGCTATAAAAAAAAAGAGATTAATAGAAGGTACAAATTCAGTAGCAATTAAACTGAATACTCACCTAATGAGTTTTCGCGCGGTATATTGGACTCTCCGCTATTAACTATTGAGCATCCACACGTATTTTATTTAATTTTTATTAATAGGAAAATTTTTCTTACGTCAACTATTCAACACATACAATAGGTTTATTTAAAAAAGCTTAAAATAAGCTTAATATTGTAAAAGCTTATTTAACTCTTCTTTTAGTAAACTTACTTCAAGCTATTTTTCAAACACTTGCATTTCACTTTTAAAATTAACGGTTTTATAAACATGCGCTCTCAATGTTTACAAAAGATTTATTTGAAAACATATAAAGTAAGCTTGAGAATGTAAATGCTTACAAAACAGTAGCAAGCTTACTTTAAGTTATTTTCAAAAACGTTTACAGGAATGCTTGTTGGGGTCGCTCTTCTATCTCGACAATATACATACATATGTACCTACATAGTATTTTCGATTTCATTTAACTCAATTTTATGTGACATTATTCCGTTCGTACGAGTATCGCTTGTGTGTCCTTTACGCCCACACTGATATGTAAATTCTTTGTATTCTTTTCATTTGCTTCACTGCGGAATATCCGCCCTTAAAAAATACAAACAAAAAGTGAGAGAAAAAAAATTAGCTCAAGACAATTTTTCACGTCAACGAAGCTTGTCGCGTTGCGTGTGGGTATGCGTGTGTTTCAAGACTTTATGAGTAGATATGTATTTATTTGACTTGCCTATACTCAAATTCCTTCTATTAACTTTCAGGCATCATTTTAAGGGCTTGAGATTAAAAAAAAATAATAATAATCTCCAGCGAATTCATTCTCAACGAAAAAAAAAGCGGCAAGTCAATGAAAACGATTTTATTATGCCTATTAAATTTTTTCAATTCACTGAATAACTCGCAAAAGCAGCAAACAAGTTTTAAATGCGCAAACAGATTGAATTTTAATGTCAGTTAAAAAGAAATGGCAGTTGGGAAGAGAGATAGAGAGAGAGAGAGAGAGAGAGGAAAAAACTTTGGTTTTTGGCAAGGTTTATCCAAATAGAGGTCATATTACTTCCGTTTTTATGTGTGTGTTTTCTTTAAACATGTCAATGTGAAAGAGAAGAGAAATGAATTTCAAGGCAAAATTTTTGCCAAATCGTTTTGTCTGACATTCGCACTTTTTAGTATGCATACACAATTGCAATCAGCTTATCTACTGCCATATCCTTCTTTAGATAATTCTTGGTTTTTGGTCTATAAAAGCGCCAGCCGAAGAGCTCCAAAAATCAAATTATTGAAGACTTTAGTTGACGTGCGAAAACCAGGGATGGAAAATGTGCTACAATTGTACTTTTTTTGGTACATTACGGTAGCCAAAATACATAGGTACTACGCTGACATATTTGGTAGATTTTTGTCAAATAATACATCACTGCATCCCAAATCTATTAAAACAAAACAAATAGTATTGCCCCTTTGATTTTAGAGTTATTTCCAAAGCGAGAATTTGACAAAATAGAGCAAAGTAATTACTACGTTTATACGGCAGAATTCGTGAACTCTTAATTTCATGAATTCGAAAATGGTCTCTTTTATGCAGCATTTATGAACTCATGAAATTCAGCTTTTTTTTAAAAAGTGGCAACGTTCTAACGCCATCAGCTGTCAAGGCAGATTTACCAGGTAGACTCGGTGGCGAATTCTGAAACTACTTTTTTTATTTACAAAGGTAGTGTGTAATGTCAAAATCTAAGCGAATTCATATCATGGCCAATGGGAATTCGCGAGTCACAAGCGAATTCAGAATTTAACCACGGCGAAATATAATTTTGACATTACACTACCAATTACAATAACAAAATACATTGGACATTTCTGAATTCGCCCCCGAGCCTACACTGAGAGAAAAAAAATATATGGAGGGGTCAAAGAAATTGTTTACCTATTTTGAACACTACTTTCTTTGTTTTGAGTAAATTTTCCTTAAAACGTGTTAAAAGGTTTATAAAATATTGTTGTTACATGCGTTACCATGGTTTCATATACTTGTTTTGAAAAATTCATACATTAAAATAGTGAAAAATTCTTTAAGCGCCATTCCATTCCCAACTTTCCTTGTTTTGAAGACTTGATTTCTTTAATTTTGAGAAATTAAATTCTCATACAAATCCCCATGGCAACGAATTTGTTTGAAAGTTTTTTTATGTTTTTTCCACATTTTTGAGAAAATTTACATAAAACAAAGAAAATTTTGTATTGGGACGCGTGTTCAAAATAAGGAAAATTAGGTCTTTGATCGAGAGAAATTTTTTTTTTTTGAGTGTACTTGTTAAATCTGCCTTGACTGAATGAACAGCTATTGGTTTGGCGTTGCCGGACTTGTACTTCATAATTTCATGAAATGATGGCGAAATTCATGAATAATTTTCGTGAACAATTAAATTCATGGAAATTCGTTTATGCAGCGAAAATTCATGAAATGATTTCATGAATTTGCCAACGTAAAAACGTAGTAAATGCTGAGTTTAGAGCTTTAGCAGAACATGAGAGCCTTACAAAATTTAGAAATTTGAGTATATACGTAAAACGTTTTTGTTTTTTTGAAATATTTTTGCATTGAATGGGGCTGTGTATTTAAAATAATTTTAGTTTAAGTAACTTTTTATTTAATAAAAAATTTATATGAATTTAAGCTTTTATAATGTTATTTTTAGAGGAAAGATTTTGCTTGGAAAAGCAATAATATTTTGAATGGCTAAAGAAGAAGATATAATTTGGGATTAGTATAAGTCCTTAGAAAAAATATGCTACCAAAAATGATGGTACATTTTCCTTTGATTTGGTACATATTACTTGCTCAATTAGTACAAAATCAGAAAACCCATTTTCCATCCCTGGCGAAAACATGTTGGGCTTGAACACTTTGAGCTATTGTATTCTTCCCGGAGTTTTTGCTAAAGGTTTAACGGAGCCAAATGATAATGAAATCAAAATTGACAAGGGATGAAGTGAAAATCGTTCCACAATAAAACAGTTTATTAAAGACATTAGAAATCCTCGTTACTAAGCTCTTTATTATTAGAGTTTAAAACCTCGAAGTTTCCATAGAGCTTGAAGCCCCATAAAAATGAATATGTATGTATATGTATGTATGTAGGTATGCTTTTCCTTCAGAGTCTAATTATTTAATTATAATTATATGGCCGCTGTGGTGCAGTGGGTAGATTGCTCGACTGCTATACCAAAGGTCTCGGGCTCGAACCTCAGTACGGACAAACACCAAAAAATTGTTCTAATTAGTAAAAATCCAATTATTGGGTTTTTTAAGAGCAGCGGTCACCTCTCGGCAGTGGGCGGCATACCCTCCGAGAGTATTTCTGCCATGAAAAAGCTTCTCACGAAAAATGCATTCGCCGTTCGGAGCCGGCATAAAACTGTAGATCCACCCAATTAGTAGGAAAAGCCAAAGTTAAGGAGCATACTTCGAATTGGGAGAGAAGCTCGGCCATAAAACTCGTCAGAAGTATAATACCGCCAGTGTATTATTATTATGTATTATATGAAAAAATTTTGTACCTAGAGAATAATTTTAACCCTGAAATGAACTACATTAAAAATTCATTTTACTCAAATTTCTACAGAAATTTATTATAATATGTAGGCATGTACTCTTTTTATCAAAATTTAAACTCCAATTCCCTGAAATACATATCTGATACCAATGAGACTACTTCATATTTCGAAAAAGTAGACTTGGTTATCAGCCAATATTATTTGTTAGCAGCAAAAATAAGTTGCTAAATGAAGGCATTAATAATATACATACATAAGTATTATACACATTTTTAGACAATATATTAAATTTTCAAACAGTATGTAGTAAAGAAAGTCTTAACCCTTGAACATCTTTAGACATGAATTTTACCTCAGGCTTTCGAAGAAGAGGAGGTCTTAAAACATATATATTAACCTTCTAAAAATATGATGTATTGTGGCACAAACTCTCGTTGCTTCGCTAGAATCGAGAATAATTCAGAAGAAAAACAAAAAAAAAAAAAACACAAACTGAAAATGGACATCGCCGAAACCGGTTTATATTACAACCAAATGAAACTGGACAAAGGATGACGGAAATTCGTTCCACAGTACATCATATTACTACCCTGTCGGAAAAGCAAACAAAAAGAAAAAAGTTCTAAGACACCGTTCATTAATTTTACTGATAATAATAAAAAAAAAAACAACTTAACTCTGCAACATCTTCAAATATTTTTATTACATAGGCTTTCAAAGACAAACAAAAATCACACTCTACAGGACGCTCATCGTTCCAGTCCTCATGTACGGCGCAGAAGCATGGACAATTTCAAAATCAGATGAGATGGCACTTGGAGTATTCGAGAGAAAAGTTCTTCGTAAGATTTATGGACCTTTGCGCGTTGGCGTGGGCGAGTATCGACGGAGATTTAACGATGAGCTGTACGAGCTTTACACAGACATCGACATTGTTCAGCGAATAAAGATCCAGCGGCTGCGTTGGGCAGGTCATGTCGTGAGAATGGACGAAGGCGCTCCGGCCAAGAAACCATTTCTATCGAAACCCGCTGAACGCAAAAGAAAAGGGAGACCTCCACTGCGTTGGGAAAATCAGGTGGACAGCGATGCTGCCTCCCTAGGTGTTCCCAAGTGGAGCCATGCCGCACGAAACAGAAGCAATTGGCGCGCGCTGTTGGACTCGGCCAGAATCGTCTAGACGGTTAAGCGCCAATCAAGAAGAAGAAGAAGGCTTTCAAAGAAAAGACTTTAACGCTCTGAAAATTCACTAAATCACTTTATTCAGACACCTAATTAAAGTATAAGGCAATAATAAAGAAATGTTTAACCCTTAACCGTCCCAAAACATAGATACATACTACGCAGGATTTCAAAAACAGGTCTTAGACCACTGATTAAGCATTCTGTTAATATTAAATATCTATTTAACCCTTGAATGTCGGGTTTTCAAATGAGATGACTTAAAATTGGTATTTTGACCTACTCAAGACATTTAAATCACTTTATGCAGACTTTCAAAAGCAAAGCCGTTAAAATTAATCACTTATGAGAGCATTAATGATTTAAACATGATCTTTAAATGAAATTTTCAAATTCTTAGAAGAAAATATGCATTTTAACACTTTTTGCGCATTTTTACCAAAAGTACACAAACGAAATATTGACAACTGTCTGCCAAAAGTAATTGCAGCCAAGCATTTTTTTTTTTTTTGAAATTTTCACAAACCATTTTCAACAGTAGTTAAACTTATATTTCAAGTGCACTTGCTATTTGCATATATGCATTTACATAAAAATAAAAATAAATTTAAATATTGTGTATGTGTGTAAGTGTGCTTTGGCCGAAGTGTGTAAGTACTCGCACACAGCATACAATAGTTCATTCATGTTGATTGTTTAAGTCGCGCCCGAAAAAATGGCTGCCAACTCGCACAAGTGGCCTGCAGTTAGGTGTATAAGTGCCCTTACATACACACCGATACCAAAGCATATGCACTTGTATATGTATATATGTATAAGTATTGAATTAAATATGCATAAATATATAATACATACATATTTGACTTGGGTAAAATGGCAAAAGTGTTACACTTGCATATTTGTCAAGTGGCCAAATGCACAGGCCGGTAGCCTGCAGGGAACTCAATAACTAGTGAGTAAAATTTCTAGTTGCGAACCAGCGAAAACGTGTCAAAAATGAACTAGATCGATTGTAGTTATAGATCCTCACCAGTTCAGAAGGAGTTGATTGAGTGACCATTATAAGACACACTTTGATTTGTAAGCAATTTCGAAGTGACAAGAATTCTATGAAAAGTTTTCGCTCGTTCAATTGCCAGCGGCTTTGTATATTTCTGCAATTCTCAGATGTTTATTGAAGCGTTTTATATAAAGAGTTTTCTATTTGCATCTTGTATGAAATGAAATATTCCCTTAATTATGCTTTTCCGATCCCTCAGGCTTATTTTGAATTTTTTTTATTTTATTACTCTTTAAATATTTTTGTAAATTTTTATTAAATAAATAAATAAAAAATATTAGTTAAAAAAATAAAAAATAAAAAAAATATCATCCACCTTGACACCCACAGGATTCGAAGCAGCGTTCGGCAGGTTGATTGTCACACACGTTAGCCAGTCGGTCATCGCGCCACTTGCATGAAGTGTGTCAAAGGCTGCACTTAAGCGGCACACAGTGGTCGGAATGAGAATTCTATGTGGACAAAATTATTTCTTACGTCCAAATGGTCAAAAATGTCCTTTACAACTAGTTTTCGGTTGCTGATATCGAATTGGTTGCTAGGTTCAAAAAATTTCAGGTTTTTGTGGCATGAAGTGCAGCAAATTTTTTCAAGTATTTTTATCTGAGTTATAAATACATATGTATGTAAGTAGATTTAACGAAGTCCTAAAAATATGGAATCAATTGACAGAATACTAAATTACTTAATAGTAAGTAACACATTTTATTATAATTTGCTGAGTTCATTGTTCGAAAACAAACCATATAAAACAAGGAGAAAAATAAAAAATCATACCATAGATCCATTATATAAAATAAAATATCTGGCAAAGTAATGCTTAAGATTTAGTACACGTTTAGTACATATATTTCCTGATTGGGAAAAATAATTTTCTTTTTGGACGAGTGTGGCACTAAATTTTGGCACACTGTTAAATGCTAAAAATAAATTTTTTAATTATTCCTATTTAAATTGGTATTTTGACTGACTTAATTGAACAATTTATAAGCTTCTAATGACCTTAATACAAAATCTCAATTCTCACAATAGTTCGAAAAATAAAACAAATAGTTACACTAAAACTCTGGCCTGCTACGCAAACATTATTCAAACTCTTTGCTTTAAGAAAAAATTATATATGTAGGTAAGGTAGACAACTTTTGAAGACGCGTAAATACCAGGTAGAGTCATAGAATGAGTTACGGATTGGACAGTATTGCAGTGGCGTAGTAACGGGGGGGGTTTTGGGGACAAAACCCCCCCGAAAGATTCGTTTTGACCATAAAACCATCTTTGACTTTATTAGCATACATTTCTTTTTCAGGAAAAAATCAATGAGAATAGTAATTTTTCGAAATTGGTAATTCGAAATTTAGCGCTTTTTCACGAAGTATTATTTATAATTCTAGCGTTTGTTGAGCCGTAGGAAAGTGCAAGAACCGCAGGAATTTTACCACAATTTACATTCTTTGTACTTATATTGGCTCTTTTGTGGTAAAATTCCTACGGTTCCTGCACTTCCCTACGGCTCAACAAACGCTAAAATTATTATACGGTATTGCTGTTATTAACATGCTAATAACAGAAAAGTAACGCCAATTATTTAAATTTCAAGTTTTCTTTCAATTACTTATCATCTTAATCAAATAATGTTAGTATAAACTATGGGAATAAATATGCAACGTATAAGAGTATCTGAACTTGAGATTTTACTTAATGTCTGTCAAAATGGAATATTAAAAAACTAAATTATATAAGAAAATTATTATTTATAACCGTAGCACATATGTAGGTAGATTTTCAAGCTTTATGCGGCCAAAAATATTTTATTGTGTACATCTATTCCAAATTGCTTGTTTAATGCAAAATTTTAATAATTTGTGTTAAAAGTAGAGCTCTCGATTTTTTTTGAACATTTTCGAGTAGCCCGAACAGTTGTTGTTCAAATGCTCGAAGAGTTGTTTGTTTGTTTATTACCCGTATGTTTGTACGGGCACTTGAACAATTCGGGTATTTTGAAGTTTGTTTTTTTCTTTTGTTTATTATTTTTTTTTTTTTCTTTATATGTAGTTTTTTTTTTTTTTTTGTTTTTCCGATACACATTTTTTTTTTGTTTGTAAGCTCGAATGCTCTAATGTTTGTACGGGCATTTGAACAAGAAACGGGCTTCAAACAAAAACGATCAGATCGAATTGCTCGATACCCGGGTATCTAGGGCTCTAGTTAAAAGTCGATTTTATTGAAAAATATATACAGTGACTCAAAAAAAAAAAAAATCATACGCCAGAGTTTTTAAATTTATTTCAAACAGTTCTGTCGAAAATTTGACTCTCTTATTTTCGTTTAAAAATGTAAACAATTTTTCAATAAAAATCGCCTTAAGCAGGATTTCTAAGCTTCTGGAAAAATCCGAAAAATCGTAGAAATTTCTAAAAGTGGATTAAAAATTTCAAAGCGCGGCCAGAATTTATAGAAGATTTTGAGGAGATTTCTAATGCCTTTTTCTTTTCTCGAAAAAATGTTGCCCTGTTTGATTTTCTTAGCCATTTTGTAAGCTTGTGTGGTGATTTCAACGGATGTTGTCCTCTGACTAAGTAAGAGGGCACCATTAACTACAAATTCAGCCATTTTATAGAAAGTCATGTTACGTAATTCGATAATTGAGATATTAAAGGGCAACATTTTTTGTCAGAAAAGAAAACGCCATAAGTGTACTGTTATGTAGCCAACCAATTTTAGTGTAAAAAGTGCTATTCTCAATGCTGTAAAAATTTCCGTCGATTTTAGTAATTTTTTTTCTGTAGGGTGTTTGCGTTATATGTACGTGAGACCGTTCCAATTAAAATTTCCGAAAAGCCAATGAAATTTTTCAAAAAGTTGAATGTTGCATATTATTATATTACAATTGAATGAGCTGCAAAATTGCATACTCAAAAATCTTCTAAAAAATGTAGCTTTGTAATTCTTAGCCCCTTTTTATGATAAGTATTTCCTTAACTTTGAAAAATTGGAAATACTAAAAATACTGCCTAAAAAGTTAACAATAATCGCTGCTAAATATCTGGGTTACTTTCGAGCATCACCTACATTAACCAAGATATGCGTTAGAAACATAAACATTAAAATTAAATATAAAGCACAACAAGAAAATTATTGTAGGTACATCTAAAAAACCCTGTATCTAGTAGTGAAGTGAGGCTTTGTGCGACGTAATTTTTTGTCGGCTAACTACTAATTGTACTAGATATCATGTCCGAGGGTTAATTTGACTGAGTCTGACAGAGCAACATAACAAAACCAATTTTTAACATGAAGAAGAGTGATACTTTTTTTTTTTAAATATCCCAACTTTAAAAGCTTAAAACTATAAACTTAGAATTATTGGAAACCAAGGATATTATTGAAAAGTGTTAATAATTACTTGAACCTTTAGGATTCATCACGATTACTTAAATAAAATGCTTTAAATAATAAATATTCAAGTTGAAGCTAGCACTTAAAAATATGTAAGAAAAAAACCAGAAAATTAACTTCAGATCGACGGCTGAGAATAAGATCGCCCTATTTCAAAAATTGTTTCAAAAACGCCCTATTCCAAAAATTGTTTGAATAACGTCCTATTTCAGATTTTTCTTCAAAAACGCCCTATTGAAGCAAAATCTGAAATGGAACGTTATTGAAACAATTTTTCAAATAGGGCGTTTTTGAAGCAAAATCTGAAATAGGACGTTATTCAAACAATTTTTGGAATAGGGCGTTTTTGAAACAATTTTTGAAATAGGGCGATCTTATTCTCAGCCGTCGAGATATGCTAAGTTACGACCATCTGGGGCAAATGCAGAGTATGGGGTCGGGAAAAAAGCGATGAATTATTGTTCCTCATTGTATTTCCAATATGTGGGTATGTTTTTTTCTGTAATTGTAACAATTTTACAAAATTCAATTTTGGGCGCATAAAACTTGAAAATCTACCTATGCGCGTAGATTTTCAGAAGAGAATATGAGACTCACTTTTTAAGTATAGTTAAAAGCCCTTGGCAACTGACAATCTGGCATGTCAAGCAGTGTGTATGTGTGAGTTTTTTTGTGTGTGTTAGTGCAATCGGCAGTCGTCGTGCTACACGTTCTTGTTCGGGCTCGTGTCGATGAGAATCAAATCTTTTAGATATTTGCGTCAATCACCCGACACTCACACATATGTATACTCTTCTTAACATTCCAGATTTTAAGTGGCCAAGGGCCTTAAGAGTTTGATATATATATTATAAGCGATATTTGTGTACTAAAATGTTAAATTATAGTCTGAAAAAATTACATTTCGCTAGCTTAGAGTGTAAACTGTGTAAGTCCACTTTTATGAAAAAGTGTATTTTTATGTAGAACGCTAGAAAAATCAAATACGCACCGCGCTAAACAAGTCTGAGATACTTGTCATATTTCTACTCGTTGTTATTAAGTGATACGCAAATTGTGTAAGTCCAAAAAGCGAAAAAAATTGTGTAAGTACAAAATATTTATATGAACAGAAATTTTTTTTCATTTCGAATTTTTTTTTCTTTTTTGTTTTTTGTCTCTCCTACAAAGTTTTAAAAAAGGACTTACACAATTTGCATTCTCAGCTAGCGATTTTTATCATTTGTAAAAAAAATTGTAGTTTTTTTTTGGTAATTTTAATTTTGGTAAATTTTTTACATTGGCTGTGACCCCCCCCGAAAAATTCTCTAGCTACGCCACTGCAGTATTGTCACTGGATATTCTATAATAGTTGGGCGACAGAATTAGGCCGGTTTTCTAAGTTCGAGTTTGAGACTTTTGTCCACCTAGAATTCTCATTCCGACCACTGTGCGGCAGATGTAAAACTGTAGAATTTTTAGGTACTTGTAGTTAGTTCAGAACTATCGAAATTGTGTCAATAAAGGAACTAGTGAAAACTGTAGAATTTAGTACTGTGTAGTTCGGAACTATCGAAAATGTAGTGCAGAGAGTGACAATTGACACCGCCTAGGACATCGTCGTGTTAAATTCGCCAGGTTGATAACATGCAAAAGAGATTTAGCTCGCACTAGTAGTTGCGAAAAATGGACTAGAAGCGACCCAGTTCGGAACTAGAGATTTTCCCTACAGGGTAGTGCTGTGAATGTTTGTTTGTGTGCGTGAGTTTGTAAATATTTTAAATATATAAATATTTTACTACATAATATGTACGTTAGGCCGTCTCGCCTTATAGGGACGCAAAACTAAAGTCGCTAGACGCCGCTAGATTTCGCTAAAATTTATTTTTCTCATATCATCGGTATTCATAATCCGATGTATAAGTTTGATATACCAATGTCTTTGGCTTGAAAGAACGCCTTATAATATGCAATATTATTAACCCTATATGCGCCACTGCTGTCACTACCACCCAGTACTTAGTTTATACCACCCTAATGCAATTTTTTATGTCTGTATGTTAAACGTAGTCTAAAATCATTGATCTTTTGCAAAAGAAGTATTTCGATCGCTTCAGTAACCCGAAATAAAACACGTTCAACTTCCCGTGGAATATATGTTTTTCGCTTCCTTTGGTCCTTTAGGTTCATTTTACAAAGATTTCTTCTGAAGAGACCCCTACTGAAATTTCATGACGAATAATTTTCTGGAACATCTTAACCCTCTAGCACCGCCATTAAAGGGTTATTGTGACCCCCTTTTTTTGAAAATCAGGAAAAATAGTATTTTTAAGGTCGCCAGAGAGTTAAAATGTTCTATTATTTGGCATAAAGTTTTACTCGGGATCTCCTCAAAAAATTTTTTTGTAAAATTAACCTAAATGACCAAAGGAACCGAAAAATCTATATTCCTCGGGTTTTGCTCAAGCGTTCGAAATACTTATTTTACAAAAGATGAATGATTTTTGACTACGTTTAACATACAGGCATAAGAAAGATACATTAGGGTGGTATAAACTAAGTACTGGGTGGTAGTGACCGCAATGGCGCATATAGGGTTAATAATATTCCATAGTATAAGCCGCCCTTTCAAGCCAAAGACATTGGTGTATTAAACTTAGAGATCCTACTACAAATACTGAAGATATGAGAAAAATAAATTTTAGCGACATCTAGCGGCGTCCAAAAAAAAAAACTTTTCCGGAAATGTTTTCCAAAAAGAGATCATATGCGGAGGCGTACGCGAACTTTATTTTTTGCGATACGGTTTAATGTACGCAATTATGCTTTTTGAATCGTACATTTTTTTTTTTTTTGAAGTTTTGGTTTGTATCAATGTATCAATGATTGTTAAAGTAAAATTTTCGCAAGCATTGTTCTCATATTAAAAGGAAAATTGTCAGTAAAAATCGGTTGACTATAACATATTGCTGCCATACAATCTATCTTTTAGATACATATCTCAATTGCAGAGTAAAAATTTTCCATTTAAACACAGCTAAAAATGTAACAAAATATACTCAGTCGAAAACAGCGAGGTCCTTATTTATGTTGCATGCATTGTTAAATATTTTTCAACAATGCTTCACATACAATTAAACATACATATACACATACATATATATACACTTAAACCAGAGAACGTTTAGCTGTTCTCTGCTTAAACCCCAACGAAAGCTAATTTGCTTATGCTACCCTGCAAAAAATTGTGCGATTATTTAGTCTCGAAAGAGATTTGTTCCGGATTTCTCCCTTTCGCGTACAATTGGTCCACAATTAGTCCCCGATTCCAGAACAGGTATAAGTGTAGACTAATTGTAGACCAATTGTTCCCGAACGGGTATAAGTGTAGACTAATTGTAGACCAATTGTTCCCGAACGGGTATAAGTGTAGACTAATTGTAGACCAATTGTTCCCGAACGGGTATTAATGTAGATTAAACGCATTCATCACGAACCGGTACAAATGTAGATTCATTAAATGTAGAAATTTTACAAAAATATTCAATGTATTTAAAAAATTGCATAACAATGGGTAACACTAATTGAACAACCTTTCTTTTAATAACAATGATGCATAATAATTTTAACAAAATGTTACCAAAAATATCCTTTGAAAAAACAATTATTTACACTTGCACACACAAAACTGACAATTTATTTAAAACAGCAATTTGAATTTATTGAAGACATTTTTTTACAAAAGTAAAACTTATTGTACAATCTTTATTTAAATAGGCATGAAGATTTATAATTTTTAAAGATTTTTTTGAAAAAATAGCAGCCTTGGCTAACAATTTTGAAAAATTCCTCACATGCCTTTTGCACTCGTACTATAATGCGTTCTCAAAACTTAAAATATTTGAAGAAAATATTTAATTTTTTTTTTCAAAGATTTCACTACAAGATGAAAGTTAATCGAATAAACTTTCTTTTAATATATGTAACATTTTACAATTTTTAGATATTTTCATAAAAATATGTATCCTTGGCTTACAACTTTGTATGAAAGCGATTTATCTACAGTTGTACCCGTTCGGGTATACAAATTGAGCAACTAGTCTTTTGATAAGACATGTTCGAACAAATGCGATCAATTCGCACCATATAAAGGGATGTAAAATTGTATTAGTTAGGCTAGCCACACATGACGGCAGAAAACGCGCTTCAGTTTTCTGTGAAGGCCACACATGGCCGGCGTTTTTTTGCGAAAAATGCTCGCTTTTCCAGATCATCAATTTAATGTTCTTTAAAATTGGCAAAAATCATTGGTTTTTGTAGTAAAAATACATTTAAATTATCACTTACTGAGATTGTCATGGTATTTAATTTTGTTGTTTTTTTTCTTTATTTATTTTACCATATTTATTTATTTTATTTTATTTTATTTTTTTTTTAATTTATTTTATTTGAGTGTATAGCTATTTCACGAAAAACCATTTTCGATCATCAGCACTCTTTTCGGAAGTGGATGCACCGGGGATTGAACCCGAGTCCATTCCAACTTCAGCCGCAATGACCCAACGCATAAACACACCCGGCCATTGAGACTCTGTGCAAGCTGTTGGATTTTCCCCACTTTTGCCTTTTTTATTTTCAACATTAACGTTAGTGTGTATATGCTTTTGCATATATTCTCCACAAACGTGCTGAATTTTTGTTGTAGGCAGTTCGCAATGAACATTGTTGTTGGTATTTATTTTATGTATATACCAAACAACGTTAACAATTTTACTTGAAAGAGTTTTTAGTGCTTAGCACGAAATTTTTATTTTTAATTCAATTTTTAATTGTTGGGGTAAGTGAAAAAAAATTCAACAACTATTTACAGCGAAGGTTGAGTGTATAGCTATTTCACGAAAAACCATTTTCGATCATCAGCACTCTTTTCGGAAGTGGATGCACCGGGGATTGAATCCGAGTCCATTCCAACTTCAGCCGCAATGACCCAACGCATAAACACACTCGGCCATTGAGACTCTGTGCAAGCTGTTGGATTTTCCCCACTTTTGCCTTTTTCATTTTCAACATTAACGTTAGTGTGTATATGCTTTTGCATATATTCTCCACAAACGTGCTGAATTTTTGTTGTAGGCAGTTCGCAATGATTTATTTTATTTTATTTATTTAATTTTAACTTATTTTAATTTATTTTATTTTATTTAATTTTGTTTTGTTTTATTTTATTTAATTTATTTTATTTTATTTTATTTTAATTTATTTTATTTATTTAATTTTAATTTATTTTATTTTATTTTGTTTTGTTTTATTTAATTTATTTTATATTAATTTACATTATTTTATTTTATTTTATTTTATTTTATTTTTGTTTAAATTTATTTTATTTTATTTTATTTTTTTTTTAAATTTATTTTATTTTATTTGATTTATTTAATTTTAACTTATTTTAATTTATTTTATTTTATTTATTTAATCTTAATTTATTTTATTTAATTTTATTTTAATTTATCTTATTTATTTAATTTTAATTTATTTTATTTTATTTTGTTTTGTTTTATTTAATTTATTTTATATTAATTTATATTATTTTATTTTATTTTATTTTATTTTATTTTATTTTTGTTTGTTTTTACATGGTCATTTATGTATTTCTAATAATAATTTTTTTGTGAATTTTATATGAGCTATTTATTTTATTTCATACTATATCATTTTATTTTGTTATTTTTTTAATTTTATTTAATTTTATTTTATTTTATTTTATTTCATTTCATTTCATATATTTTTCATATGTCAAAGCATTAACCAAACAAATTTCAGCGGAAAACGCGCGCACATGTGTGGTTTCCCATTGAAATCCATTGACCATTAAAAACGCAGAAACGCCGCGTTTTTAAAAGGACAGCGTTTATTTTGCAGAAACGCTCGGTGAAAAAAAAGCGCGCGTCTTCATTTTTTGCAGGGTATAATTGCACTATTTTGCATTTTTAGCAAATTCAGCTGCCAATTGTTGTTGTTGGCTGACTGGCTGGACGGCTGGCAATGGCATTTGTTATATATGCAACATTTTCTACATATTACTATATGAGTATTATACATACGAGTATGCTCATACTATATTTTTATGGCTGTCCGTGTGTGTATGTGCATATTAGTTCACGTCCAGCGCATTAAAACTTGTATGGTTTATTATAATAGGGAAATTTGAATATTTAATAACGGTTACACAAATGCATAGTTAAATTCCAAAGACAAAGGGACATTTCGTTAGCTTAGAGTGCAAACTTTGTAAGTCCACTTTCATGAAAAAGTGTATTTTTATGTAGAAGGGTAGAAAAATCCAATACGCACCGCGCTAAACAAGTCGGTGATACTTGTCATATTTCTACTCGTTGTTATTCAGTGATACGCAAATTGTGTAAGTCCAAAAAGCGAAAAAAATTGTGTAAGTGCAAAATATTTATATGAACAGAAATTCTTTTTTTCATTTCGAAATTTTTTTATTTTTTTGTTTTTTGTCCCTCCTACAAAGTTTTAAAAAAAGCACTTACACAATTTGCACTCTAAGCTAGCGATTTAAATAATAATAATAATATAATGCAATGGCGCTATTATAATTCTGACGTGTTTTATGGCCGAGCTTCTCTCCCAATTCGAGGTGTGCTCCTTTTTGTTTTTCCTAATAATTGGGTGGATCTACAGTTTTATGCCGGCTCCGAACGGCGAATGCATTTTTTGTGAGAAGTTTTTACATGGCAGAAATACTCTCGGAGGGTATGCCGCCCACTGCCGAGAGGTGACCGCTACTCTTAAAAAAACCCCAATAATTGGAGTTTTACTAATTAGAAAAATTTTGTTTGGTCTTTGCTCGGACTGAGGTTTGAACCCGAGACCTCTGGCATAGCAGGCGAGCACTCTACCCACTGCACCACTGCGGCCACGGACATTTAAAAACAAGTCCAAGTAAACACGCACACACACGCTCAAATGCAACCCAACTGACCAAAGGCAGTAGTGCTCTGAAATATTGATCGGAAAGGAGTGCAAGAGTCCTTGATTTGAGTTCCTTTGAAGGGTTATTTCGTCAATATTAAACAAGCAACTTTTTTTTTGTGAAAATTTACGGAAGATCATGTTTCTGAAAAGAAGCCAAAAGCCACCAAAATAAAATAAAATAAAATGTCCGCATACAAGTTTAAAAAGAGCAAAAAGAACCCTAACAAAGCTTCAGAAAAGCGATGTATTGTGAAACGAATTTCCGTCATCTCTTGTCAAGTTGTATCTGTTTATTCGTTCCGCAATACAACGCTTCCATACGCTGTCGGAAAAATAAAAAAAACAAAAAAGAAATAAACTTCCGAAAAGCGTCAATAAAACACTTGAATATGAGCACAAAAATACTGAAGATATAACTTTAAAAAGAGTTATAATGTGCTCCGAATTCGTTGTATTTGGCGTAATATTCGCTTAGTTTTTCATAAATTCTTTTAGCGAGCTCACTTAGAATGAGTTTTTGCTAAGTTAAGGCTCCAAAAAGTGCTTATTTCTTAGGGAAATTCACTGAAAATCGTGTATTTTATACAGACCTGTTAAATTCCGATTAAAATTAATAATGATTCATTTTTTTGGATTTTTTAATTTTAATGATTATTTTAATTGTCTTACATTAACCGGACAATTAATAATCGATTAAATTAAAAAACTGTAAAGAAAAATCATTATCAGAAATAATCACATAATTTTGTTTAATCTCATGATTATTTTTAATTGCCCATTTTTTTTTTTATTTTATGAATATTTTTAATTGCTCGATTATTTTCAATTGTGCGATTATTTCTTTTAATATGATTATTTTGAATTATGTTTGAAAATAGGTATGTGTATATATATTTTTTTTAATTGCATTATTTTTAATTGCATGATTAACGCAATTACTTGATTATTATACTCAGCTGTACTAGTACACAGAGTATTATAATTTTGATTTCCTAACGGTGGATTGTAACAGAACGAAATAATCGAGATAGATATAGACTTATATATATCAAAATGATCAGCGTGAAAAGAGAAATCGATTGAGCCATGTCCGTCCGTCCGTCCGTCTGTCCGTCCGTCCGTCTGTCCGTCTGTCCGTCTGTCCGTCTGTACGCACGATAACTCGCGCAAAAATCGAAATATTTTGATGAAATTTGGAATGCAAGTTGGTATCAAGACGAGAACGGATGGTATTGAAAATGGGCAAAATCGGACCATGACCACGCCCACCTCCCCTATATAGTAAAAATCGGAAATTTGGTATCTCAGTCACTAATATAGCTGGAGCGATGAAATTTTACCCACGTGTTGAACTCAGGCCCCTATGAAGAAATTTGATGAAATTTTGGAAAATGGGCGGTGCCACGCCCACTTATTAAGGGCAAACATTGAAAGTTTTATGAGTCATAACTCAGAAACTATTGAAGATATATAGATGAAATTTGGTACGCGTGATATATTTGCTTACGCAAATGTTTTGACGAAAAATTGCCAAAATCGGTTAACGACCACGCCCACTTTTATATATGGGTATTATAAAGTGACCTAATAAAAACATTTGAAGCGATATCTCTGTCAAATATAAAGATATATCAATGAAATTTTATGGCAAGATTCCAACTAAGGACATAAAACAAAAAACACAAAAATTTTGGAAAATGGGCGTGGCACCGCCTCCTTTTAGGAGCAGGAATATACGAGATTTTGGAGCCCATATCTCGACAAATAATTGATATATTATGACGAAACTTGGTGTATACACTTTTATTACTTGTAGCAATACACGTTGAAAATTTTAGCGAAATCGGTTGACGACCACGCCCACTTTTATATATGGGTATTATAAAGTGGCCTAATAAAAACATTTTAAGCGATATCTTTGTCAAATATAAAGATAATTCATTGAAATTTTGTGGCATGAGTTCTACAATAGACTGGAAACAAAAAATAGAAAAATTTTGGAAAATGGGCGTGGATACGCCCACTTCATGCAGCACTCGCTTTATATAAAGTACACCGTGTTTCCATCAAAGGCAAACAAACAATAAGCATACAGCTGAGTATCTAATGTTCGATTCCACTCGAACTTAGGCTTCCTTACTTGTTTTTAGTTATTTTTGATTTTTTTTTTTAAATTGTATGATTAATACAATTATTTGATTATTTCAATTTATCTATGATTATTTTTTTTTAATTGGATGATTAAGTAATTAATCGATTAATTATTTTTAATTTTTTTTTTTAAATTTACGCTTTATTTAAGCTTGCGAACGACACATACATACATACATTTATTTAAATAAAGCGTAAATTTGAAAAAAAAAAAACAAAAAATTAAAAATAATTAATCGATTAATTAATCAATCATGCAATTAAAAAAAATCATAGATAAATTGAAATAATCAAATAATTGTATTAATCAAGCAATTTAAAAAAAAATCAAAAATAATTGAAAATAATCAAGTAATTGCGTCAATCATGCAATTAAAAATAATTGAAAATAATCTAAATAATCACGAAATTAAAAATAATTAATCGATTAATTAATTTTTTATATAATTTAATTAACCTTTAATCATTAAAAAGGTGAATATAATCGCTTTTAATCATTAAAGAGTTACAAAAACAAAACATGCTTTATTTAATAATTATTAAAATTACTAGTCATTAAATAAAAGGTCTGATTTTATAGCTGTTTTGTGGAACTTCACATTATATTACCACCGAATCTGTAAAACCAACAACAAAAAAGAAATATTTTACAGCTATTAATGGAGTCATTTTTTCTTCGTTTTTTGGTTAGCTGGGTAGCGTTGCCACATTCAAACAAGCAACCTAAAAGTATGCTTAACATTTAGTTTCAGTTTCAGTTTCGTTTTTGTTGTATTTGCTTTTGTATTTTATTTTATTTTTTTTCTGACTTCAAGTACGAAAATTAAATACGCTTGCGCTGCATTATTTTGAAAATTAAACAACTGGTTGCACTCAACTAGTTATAATTATGATGACGTCATTATTATTACGAACAGTACATATGTATATACATATTATTATTACGAACAGTACATATGTATATACATAGATATGTATATACATTAGGGTGTTCCCCACATTTTGATATCACAACTCGTGGCTTAACCAGTGAAAATTTGAAGTAGAAGAGAATGAGCAGGACAGGTGCCACACTTTATATGTATTCATCCTGTTGAATTTACATAAGTATTTAAGCCGCTGCTCAGGCCTGACATCTTTGAGTTCGGAGAGGCTGTCGAAGAAAGGTTTGCCAAGGAACTGCATTCTTCCTTGACAATGTGAAGTACACTGGCATAGAAGGTCTCCTACGTACCATCTCCTTCGTACCGTCTCCCCCGTACCATCTCCTTCGTACCGTCTCCTCCGTACCCTGCAGCTCTGCAACCGCTTCCATCTAATTTTTGCCTCCCCGAACCAGTGCCGAGAGATGCGGCCCTTGATGAAACCCAGCGCCGCAAGAACCTCCCGCACTTCTGCGTAATCAAGAGCCGAGCACCGCCTGGCCATCTCATCAGCCATTTTGTTGCCCTTTATATCGCAGTGCCCCGGCACCCAGATCAGGGATACGCTATGTTGACTTGCCAAGCCCATGACCCAGTCTCTGTACTGACTGACTAGGCTTGTTCACACCATTGCAGACAACAAAGCTCTCAGTGTCGCCTGACTATCGGAGAAAATTTCTATCTTGTTTCCGGCGTCGGCATAAACCTTTGCAAGTAGAGCCTTGCAGGCCAACTGTATGACGAAAAATTCATATTGAAAAAACGCTCGCTGCGTTCGGGAGCCTAATTGATATGGAAATTTCCGGATGAGTTGCGAAGACATCCGCACTCACTACGCATGCCATCTTTTTTCCCTTCGTAAAAACTGCAATAACGAATCTAAGTTCGTTCATCTAAGTTTATCATCTCCCCCCAGTCGTTGCTAGATGGAAAGATAATCTCATAGTTTGTTTCGTAGACTGTGGTAGGACAGATATCTATAGTCTGTTTTCGGTTGGTGTGGCAGTCAGTGACTTCGAGCAGAATTTATCGATTCGTACTCTTGCAATTCGTTTGATATTCACGGTACATTTCACAGAAATCGAATGTGCTGTCGGATCGAATTAGGCTCTCGAACAGAATAACCTTTCGAATCGAACTACGCAGTGAGAACACAGTTCTGCATCAATTCTTGTTGACGATATGAACTATTTACAATTTTAATTACTTAACTTGCATTGCGGTGAGCATTCTTAACATTGTTTTTTTTTTTTGTAATTTATTCTCAATGGGGTTGCTCATTTGTGGCAGCCAGATGGGCAAACGCACACGCACACAGAGACTCATTACAACCGCAAGCGCTCAATGGAGAAGAGCTGTTGGCAGCCTATAGTGCACTTACTGGACTTCTGCTCTCTGTCTCACTCTCTCTCTCTCTCTCTCTCTCTCTTCACTCTCCCTCTCTCTCTCCATTCTGCCTGATTGAATGCTGAATAATTTATTACTGCCTTACGCAAACTGCTGTCAGTTAATTTCCGCATCCGGCTTAACAAATGACAAATACACACACACGCACAGACAAATCAACCGATCAATCAAACCATCAATATACATGTTGATGGAAACCTATAAAATCAACAACAACAAATACATAAGTACATATTTGTTTATTTATGTAATGTTAATTTACATTTGAAAAATTGAACAACAGCAGCAGCAGCAGCAAGTTGACTTCGTTAGAGGGAATGGGACAGAGGGTAGAAGAGCAAATCAAAATGAGGGAAAGTGCAAAAAAGGTGAGTGGAAAAATGTAAAAATGAGTGGCTGAGCTTATGCGTGCTTCATGTAGATGATAAATTGGAATATGCAACATTGCCAGTGCATGCCACATACGCACAATGGGTGATTGCGGCCAAAAATAAATTCAAAATTAAAGTATGAGTGAAACCATTTTTTTAAATAGAGATCGACAGGTATATCAAATTGTAATAAAAAAGCTTATATAAAACTTTTTGATTCTTTTTTCGTTTAGCGGTACACGGTGCCCAAAGTTGAGCAAAAAATAGGTTCTTTTATTTCTCAATGAATACACCTCATACAAAATGCTCTATCTCATTTAATTGTTAACATACACTCAAAAAAAAAATTTCTCTCGATCAAAGACATAATTTTCCTTATTTTGAACACGCGTCCCAATACAAAATTTTCTTTGTTTTGTGTAAATTTTCTCAAAAATGTGGAAAAAACATAAAAAAACATTCAAACAAATTCGTTGCCATGGGGATTTGTATGGGAATTTAATTTCTCAAAATTAAAGAAATCAAGTTTTCAAAACAAGGAAAGTTGGGAATGGAATGGCGCTTAAAGAATTTTTCATTATTTTAATGTATGAATTTTTTCAAAACAAGTATATGAAACCATGGTAACGCATGTAACAACAATATTTTATAAACCTTTTAACATGTTTTAAGGAAAATTTACTCAAAACAAAGAAAGTAGTGTTCAAAATAGGTAAACAATTTCTTTGACCCCTCCATATATTTTTTTCTCTCAGTGTATGAACTCGAGTAATACATCATTACATAGATAATGATTTTCTCTTTCAGAAATTATAATCTAGTTGTATATAGCGTTCACTATTAAATTTATATGAATTTTCAAATATTGACAAAAAATGTCGATGAGAAAAAAATTTTTACGACTGAATAAAAAAATAAAAAAAAAAAACAAAAAATATGACCTCAAATTTTTTTATGCTTTGAAATAATATTTTTATAATCAAACTGCATTTTCATTTAAAAAATCTACTTGCTCCATTTGCTTTTATAATTTTTTTCCCATTTGCCTAAAGCTGCGTTTTTGTAAACGCATTAATTATCTTAGTTTTGACATTATGAAAAACGTTTATATTTAGGCGACTAATCGAATATTTCTTTACCGTCTTGCAGTAAATGGTGCATACTTGCAAATTATGGGGTATTTTTTTTATCAGCGTTAATTTATATCTTTCGCAGCTTTTTTCTTTTGAAATACATATGTATGTATAAAGAAAAAATGTGTAAAAATTGTAAAATTTTAAAATTTAATTAAAAAAAAAAAAAAATATGACCTTCTCAATTTTTTAATATTTGATAGTCCTAAATGTCTTTTATTAACAGGTGAAAAATTCGTAAAAATTTGTTTGCTCCATTTTGTATTATGAACTTTTTTATGGAAGGTGTTTTTTAAGTTTTCGCGCATTTTTCCCATACAAAACGCCCAGAAGTTTGTTTCAAACAGTTTTCAATTTTTTGTATGGGGAATATTTGTCAATTTTATGAAACTTAAATATCGACATTGCCAATTCTAATTAAGATATTCGAAGAAGCTAAACGCTGTTTTCAAGGGTAATGATTGTGCTTTTAACTGGTTTAATCGAATTTGAGTGGAAAGTAATTACATAAAAGATATTAAGCAGGGAATAGAGCAAAAAAACGAGTTTTTTGCCAATTTGGGCATGAATATTTCAGAAACTAGAACAAATTTGGAAATTCTGACTCCAGATTCGGGTTTATCACACTGAAATCCTTTAGAAAAGTGGAATTTCATTTCTGGTATAAAATTTTTTGAAATGCGATTTTTTTGTATGAAAATTTTATGATAAATGCATATATTTTTAATTTAAAAACGGTGAAGTGCTTTAACACTTTTCCAAAATGATTACTGCATTTGATTTATATTTCAAAAACGTATACACTAATCAAAATTGAGCATTTTAGCTATAATAATTAGGAAAATGCTGAAATTTCAAAAATACCATTATATGGGAGGTGGGCGTATTTGTGGGTGGATTTTGTATAAATTTTCACAGTTTACTAATTTCAACCAAAAAAGCTTAAGTTCCGAGTTTCAAGATTCTAGCTCAATTATTACTATTTTTGGCCGCGTTTGTATGGAGGTGCCCCCACTGTGACACGCCACAAATACCTCCTGTAATGATGCATGCACTCATGTACTTTTGTGGTTCGTACGTACATATCTACATATATTTGTCTGCGTTGTTGCTGCTGCTGCATTATTTAAAATAAATTAAACAACACTTATTACATTTGCACGCCATAAAGCATGCGTGCATCATCGTTGCAATATTCCAGCTCTTTTGTTTTTTTTTGTACATGTTGCATGCAACAATTTGCAATATTTCATGCTGACCTCAATGTCCGCATTGCGTTGCGTAGATTGTTTGGTTCGTGTATTAACTATGTACCTATTTGTAGCTAGTGATGGGCGAGTCCGAGATGTTTAGACAATCGAGAGAATCGCCATCGTTGCAAAATCACAATCGAGTCAAAAGTTGACTCGCTCCTCGACTACACAAGCGAGATGTTTTTGCGATTGTTCCGAGTCGGCGAGTCGGAGGTTGTTTCGATGACATCTCGACTACACAAGCGAGATGTTTTTGCGATTGTTCCGAGTCGGCGGGCCGGCTGTTGTTTTGATGATATGTTTTAATTGATAAAATAAACTGAATGAGGTTTGTTGATAAAGAAAGTAGGATTTTTAATGGAAGTGAGGCAAATACATAAATAAATTAACCAAATTGAAAAATATGCTATACATAGACGCTGCATTTTTGCAATCACAACTAAACAGTGTCGTGCATAATAATAATAATTAATTATTTAAACATTAATAAATTTTCTGAAGTGAGACGCTTATGAAACAAATGAATTTTACGAGTAGCAACAACGGCAATAGATTTGTACCACTCTGTATGTTTTGTAAAGCAATTTTAATATTCAAGCGGCAACAACAATTATTATGTATTTTTTGCAGTGAGTCCGAGATGTTGTAGGGTTGCTTTGAAAACGAGAGGAATCGTTGGCGAGTCCGAGATGTTTTAGCGATTGTTTCGACTGACGGCCATTTACGACTTGACTCGAATACGAATGAAAACCATCGAGAGCATTCGAGATGTTTCAACAATCGAGAGAATCGAATAAAACATCTCGGACTCGCCCATCACTATTTGTAGCGAATTTTATTGACGCAATACACCGGAGTGGGTGTAAGGGTGAACTACAGAAAGAAGAACACATTAATATGTACTTAGCAGTCTCTTCAGACAAAGAACGCAAACCACCTTAGGCTATAATAATCAAGCCATGATATGTACGTTTCCAGACTAGTGCAGAAGTAGTTCAAAAAGAGACAGGGTTGGTTCTTATTCCATCACAATGCTATGCGTTCAATTGTCTTTTTTAACACGGCGATGTGCTACGAAGTGTCAATTATCCAACTCTGCAGAACTTTGAAACGCGTTCTAAACTACTTTCTGGGATAGTTCAAAAATCAATTGTTCGCAGTTAGTACAAAAAGAAGCACTTCAGGACTGCTCGGTCTTTGGTCGCGCTTTACAAAAATAATCCTCAGCCGGCAGAACTCTTAACATACTGAAAATATATCCGGTTTCATATTATAAAATACCAAGTTTTTGAAACTTAACCATACAAAAGTTGGAATTATAGCCATTTACCTACAAATGCCAAGTCACAATAACACACTGTTCCGCTCTGCATTACTTTAGCACTAGTTCTGAGTTAGTTACGAATTCTCCAGTTCTAGGTTGTCGTTTTTTGGGACTGTCTGTTGGAAATTCTCAAAAACTATATAACAGATTTTTCTGTTATTTGCACGAGCTGTAGTCAGTATTATATATTTTGACCTGCAATTTGCAAAAGTTGGATATTCCTATTCCAGCTTTTTTGATATTTCGGACTCACTTTTCATTATAAGGGAAAAAATACTGTCTTATCTTAACACATAGTAGCGATTATTCTGTTATAATTCTCAAGACTAACTTCAAATGTACTATACTCAGCTGATGATTTAATTTCTCTGTAGCTGAGCAGTTTAAGATCTCGACGCTTAACAAACTCCTGCCACTCAACACCTCGGCGTTTTATGTAAATAAAAAATATCCGTACGTCATGGGGGTGCGCCTCTCGTGCGGTCGGGCGGGATTGGAGGGCGTGGGTTATTATTATTATCTATATATTAATAGGCTAAAATTTTTTCCATACAAACAATTGTCAGGCTGTTTAGCACATTTAACATACTCATATCCACATAAAATTTATATGGATGTGTTCGTATGAGTCAGGAGCAGTGCATAGGCATATAATTTTTTCTATAAATTATTTAATTTGTTTATAATTAATAAATAAAATTTGTAGTTAAGAGAAATAGATATCGTAAACGTGTTTACAAATATCGTAAACACAGTTGAAGAGTCGCTTTAATTTAAAAGCGCTCTCTCTATTTTATATGCATTGGCCCAGTTTACACTCAGATCAAAATCAACCTGGCCAAATATCTCCTATTGCTTTTCCATTAAAGCGAAAAATGAGAGAGAGTGCGGGAGAGCACACTGAGTAATTTTAATTTTGACCAAGGCGTATCTAAGAGCCCGTGCACAATTGGCTTTGTCTGCTCCAACTTTGATAGAAAAAACCTTAAAGCAAAGCGAACTTCCAGATGCTTGCTACAATTAACACTTTGACAATTTCCACTTCACTTCTTTGCTTTAATTTATAAACCTGGGGCCAAATCGTGGCAGTCGTGAACGAGCGAGCATTCGAAACGAATAAAATTTAGAAACGTATCGACTGGCTGAATTGTCCCATTCGAAACAGTTCGTATCGAAATTTTATTATCCAAACTTATATTCCACAAACAAAAAACAAAACAAATGTACATACATATGTCAAATTGAAGGAAAATTATTTTAAAAAAAGTAAATTTTGGTACACATTTTTACTTTTAACGAAGAGTTTTATTAATATACTTACTTCTTTTGCATATGAGTTCTTTTGCACATGAGTTCTTCGGAGTCAGAAGATGAACACAATTGTGCAATCGTAAGGAGATACATATATGTACATATGTACATATTCGTGATAGAAGCAATCATATGGGATTAGTTTCGATTATTGCCGCCGGGGCATTGCTGCTTTGGGGCAATATATGTATTTCCGAATCGTTTAACAGAAATCATTCCATCAACAGCAACATCCATCCCAGAAACCTGCATGATTTGCCCATTTGTCGCCGTTAAAAGTCTTTCCTCATTAGGGCCCCGCAAGTTCTCTTCTTCGAATCCTTGTTAAATGGCAACTTCTTGACATTGGGTTTTTGGTCAGCAAGGACCTAAAAGGTGTGAAAAAATTGCATAATAAAATTTATACATAGGTACCTTAAGCCATGCTTTAGCATCTTTTATAGGGGGACATTTACCATTAAGCTTCGCCATTCGGTATCATATTTGTGGCCCAGTTTATGTGTTCAATCATGTATTTGGCCATTATGCATATTAATTTTATTCCTATAATTATTCATATCAGGATTGAGCAAAGTGCACTAAATTTTGATTGCATTCAGCCTTGCACTACCAAATCAATAATGAGTGGTAGTGAAAAATTGATTTGCACTACCACTCATCATTTAATAGCAGTGGAAACCTATGGTGCTCCGGCGAAGAAAGTATTTCTATCGAAACTCGCTCAACGCAGAAGAAAGGGGAGAGCTCCACTGCGTTGGGAAAATCAGGTGGACAGGGATGCTGACTCCTATGTATTCCATAATGCCGCCATGCTGCACGAGACAGAAACAATTGGCCCACTTTGTTGCATTTGGCCAGAATCGAAGAAGAAGAATAAGAGGAAACATATGGTGGTAGTTAAGGTATTAAGCTTATGGCGTTTTCTTTTGTACGAAAAAATGTTGCCCTCCTATATCCCAATTATCGAATTACGTATCCTGACTTTCTATAAAATGGCTGAATTTGTAGATAAGCGTGCCCTCTTACTTAGTTAGAAGCCAAAATTTGGTGAAAGGACCAGACAAACTTACAAAATGGCTAAGAAAATCAAACAGGGCAACAGGGCAACATTATTTCGAGAAAAGAAAACGCCATAAGAAAAGTGAACGGAAACCAACACGGCCTATGTCCTATGTTATAACTACATGTATAAGTATTTCTTTACCTTCTTCGTATTTAAAAGAAATTTATTAACAACTTTAACACATTGATATACACAAAACATATTATAATGCCGTGTTGTTCACTTTTCTAAGCCTAATTCCATGTGTACAATATCCCATAAACTTCCTTGCCGTTAATAAATAGATTGCCCACTAAATACCTTAACTACGACCATAGGTTTCCGCTGCTATTAAACGATTAGTGGTAGTGCAAATCATATTTGCATTCCCACTCATTTATTTATTCGTTTGATAATTTCTATTCGAATGAAATTTCGGTCTGTTCGAATGATGAAATACTCGTGAACGAATGAGAGAATATCAAATTTCGATAGTGTCCACTCGTTAACGAATGTGGTGATACCAAATTTAAAAATTTCGAAATTTTTTCTCGTTCACGACTACGACGATTTGGCCCCTGATTTTTGGTAAGATATTTGGGGAATTTGCTTTTTTCTGCTTATTCGAATGTTATTTTTTACTTTTCTCTGTTCACTTCTCACGAAATTGCGCGAAATCGCTAAAATAAGTGTACATATACAAACATACACACACACACACAAGGGGAGATGTTTGTCAAAGTGTAAAAAAGTTGAAACATGGCTAACTTTATACCTTGCTTTACTCGCTTCACCTCAATTGTGAACATGTCCCTTTGAAAAGCACATGCTGAACGAAACTGTCAAAGCAAAACTCTGAAGCAAAGCGAGGTAGAAGTTAATTGTGCACGGGCTCTTACAGTTAGGCTCGGCGGCGAATTGAAAAACTTCTTTTTTTATTTACAAAGGTAGAGTGTAATGTCAAAATCAAAGCGAATTTCACATCATGGCCAATAGGAATGGACGAGCCCCAAGTGAATTCAGATTTTAACCACAGCGAAATATCATTGTGACATTACACTCTTACCAATTACAATAACAAAATACATGGGAAATTTCTGAATTCGCCACCGGGCCTACCTTCCTGGATCTGCCTTGATTTTGACCATGATTTCGCGTCGGACCGTGATCACAAGGGCAAATCAGTGTTGCGGTACAACTGGAATTTGAAAAGTGTTGCTTATCTCCGCGAAAAGGAATAATTTTTGTACCAATACAAAGTTGAAAAAATAAATTGCATGGTCGAATTTCGAGCACCGGCGATACTAGTCTTTAAAATTATGGGAGATAAACGACTTTTCATTCAGTATGCATTTTTCGTATGTGACGTCTGAACACCAATACCTGTTTATAATTACACATACGACAAAAATTCTTCTCTTTTTCCAAACCGGAATGGTTATGAGCAAGCATGGGCAGAGAATGTAAATTGTGCAAAGAGAGTAAAAAAGTTGTATACGTACACAAACGCAGAGCATAATTATTTCAGCGGGGAAAACATTCAGTTCGCCTTCAATAGTTATGGAAGCAGGTTGATACCTTTTTTTTGTCCGTAACAACAGTGTGCGATTGATGTATGAAATTTTTTTAAAATGTTTAAGACTGGTTGGGAATATTTTTATTTTAAATATATCTAAAAGGGCACAATGCTTGATTTTCTCTAAAGAATTGAGCTGTATTAGTGCTAAGCACTAAAACCCATTCATATATGAAATACATATTTTTTATGCAATTCTCAATAGTGTTAAATGGAGCCATTTCAAATCAAATGAAGTATTATTTTTTATGCCATTTTCAACTCTTTAAATTTGAAAATGGGTTAATTTTGTATGCTTTTATATTGAAATTGCAATTAATTCGAATGTGAATCGAAATAAATCAACATATGTTTTTTATTAAATTTTTATGTACAAACATACATATTTTTAATACAAACTCTATTATCATGCTATAAAATCTGATATAATTAAATTTTCATCAACACACGAAGTTACGAAAAATTTTTGAATTTTGCCTCACCGTGCAATTTTAAGCACACTACTACATGCTCATGCTCTCTGCTTGTTCGCTTGTGGTGGTGCCCATGCTTGGTTATGAGGCTCACATTTTTTGAGATATCGACTTGAAATTTGGCTGTTGAATATAGTTTTATGATACTTTGTTCATTTGTCGGAATCCACCACATCGGACTAATATAAGATATAGCTCCCATACAACTGATTGTTCAGATATAGCTGTTTTCGGATATAACTTCTTCATTTGAGGAGATAAGGATATGAAACTTTGAAGTATTAGTACCCATATGGACCTAATAAATTTCACCGAAATTTGTCAAGATCGAACCACTATAACATATAGCTCCCATAAAACTGATTGTTCAGATATGGACACTTTGGGATATAACTTCTCCATTTAAAGAGCTAAGGGCATGAAACTTTGAAGTATTTGTATGGACCTAATAAATGTCACCGAAATTTGTCAAAATCGGACCACTATAACATATAGCTCCCATACAACCGAGTGTTCAGATATGGACATTTTGGGGTATAACTTCTCCATTTAAAGAGCTAATGGCATGAAACTTTGAAGTATTTGTACCCGTATTGACCTAATAAATGTCAACGAAATTTGTCAAAATCGGACCACTATAACATATAGCTCCCATACAACTGATTGTTCAGATATAGCTGTTATCGGGTATAACTTCCATATTTAAGGATAGAATCATACTAAACTTTGCAGTAATTGCTATTATACTACAATAAAATATGTCCTATAGCTAAATTATGTCCTATAACCTATAGCTCCGATACAATATTTCGGTTTATTCTCAGTAGCTCAGCGGCACATACGACAAATGCATACCCAAATGGTTGTAATTTTGTAACATACGACAAATGCATACTAAATAACTCAAAAACTAAAAGACATAGAAAAAAATGGATTGGAAAAATTAAAAGATTAGGTCCGATGTAGTTAATCTGATTCAAAAACTAGAAATCGTCGATTTTCACATACGACATTCGTTTTCTCAGGCGACGATATGTAAGTATTTACATATTTATTATGGTTTGCTTTATAATAAACTCATTTTAATGCACATTTCACAACACTAATAATAATAACAACCACAATTTATCATACTCATTTTCCAATAAAGAAAATATGCAACGCAATTCGCGCACTATTCACCACCACATGCAAACGACCCTGTAGGAAATACCAACACAAATATACATATCAACACATGCTTATTTGTGTGTCGCCTTGGTAAGCGCGGCAATCAATAATGAGGAAATATTTTCCACGTTCTACATGATTTAACATAAATGTATGTATGTATGTAGATATGTATGTAATTTTGATTTAATTTCCCCGTATGTTTATTTGTATGAGTTGGCTTGTTTGGTAGCAAATTATATGAGCACATTCATTCTATTTGTTTGTGAATTATTGTCTGCATTTTGCAGTCTTGCACTTTCGCTCGCTTCTATTTTCATTTCATTTTGTGTAATTCGATTAAACCACTTTTAATTAAATGTTGTTGACGGACATGCACGATTTTATGAAAACTCATATCCAGTGGCTTACAGCTACATACATACAGTAGTCGCAAAACCTCCTTAATTAGCAAGACCTTTAAATATTTTCTACTTTCATAAACAACAAGCTATGTACATTAGACCGTATCGCAAAAAATAAAGTTCGCCGTACGCCCCGCATATGATGTCTTCTTGGAAAATATTTCCGGAAAATTTTTTAATTTTTTTTTTGTTTTTTGGACGCCGCTAGATGTCGCTAAAATCTATTTTTCTCGTATCTTCGATATTTATAGTCCGATCTCTAAGTTTAGTACACCAATGTCTTTGGCTTGAAAGGGCGGCTTATACTATGGAATACTATTAACCCTATGTGCGCCATTGAGGTCACTACCATCCAGTTCTTAGTTTATACCACCCTAATGTACCTTTTTTATGTCTGCATGTTAAACGTAGTCAAAAATCATTAATCTTTTGCAAAATAATTATTTCGATCGTTTGAGCAGAACCCGAAATAAAACACGTTCAACATTCCGATGAATATAGGTTTTTCGGCTTCTTTGGTCTTCTAGGTTAATTTTGCAGAAAAATTTTCTGAAAAATAAAAAAAAAGTAGGAATGGTAAAAGGGGGGTTGACTGCCGCAGGGGGGGTATTATGGAACCCACTGGAAAATTGTAAATCAAATTTAAGGGAATCAAAATACCTATCGAATGGTGTAAAAATGTTCGAAATCGGTTCAGAAGTTTTAAGTAATTGCAATTTAAACAAGTAAGGAAGCCTAAGTTCGAGTGGAATCGAACATTAGATACTCAGCTGTATGCTTTCATTGTGTGTTTGCGTTTGATGGAAACACGGTGTACTTTATATAAAGCGAGTTCTGCATAAAGTGGGCGTAGCCACGCCCATTTTCTAAATTTTTATCAGTCATCCAACTAAGCTTATGAATATTATTCTTTGTGCAAAATTTCATCCCTTTATGAGTTACAAAGATGTCACGTTACAAATTCTCAAAGGGTGTTCCAGAAATATCTTTGTTAAAAAGTAGGCGTAGTCATAAACCGATTTCAATAAATATTTGCGTGTCTATTAACACAAGTTATAAAAGTGTATAAACCAAGTTTCGTCATAATATCTCAATTATTTGTCGAGTTATGGGCTCCGAAATCTCGTTGATTCCTTTGTCTGAAAAGAGGCGGTGCCACGCCCATTTTCCGAAATTTTTCTATTTTTTGTTTTCGATCTATTGTAGAACTCATGCCACAAAAGTTCAATGAATTATCTTTATATTTGACAAAGATATCGCTTAAAATGTTTTTATTAGGCCACTTTATGATACCCATATATAAAAGTGGGCGTGGTCGTCAACCGATTTTGGAAACTTTTCGTCCAAACATTTGCCTATGTAAGTATATGACGCCTACCAAATTTTATCGATATATCTTCAACGGTTTCTGAGTTATGACTCATAAAACTTCCAATGTTTGCCCCTTAATAAGTGGGCGTGGCACCGCCCATTTTCCAAAATTTCACCATATTTCTTCATAAGAGCCTGAGCTCAATACGTGTGTGAAATTTTATCACTCTAGCTCTATTAGTGACTGAGATACAAAATTTCCGATTTTTACTATATAGGGGAGGTGGGCGTGGTCATGGTCCGATTTCGCCCATTTTCAATACCATCCGTTCCTGTCTTGATACCAACTTACATTTCAAATTTCATCAAAATATCTCAATTTTTGCGCGAGTTATCGTGCTCACAGACGGACAGACGGACAGACGGACGGACATGGCTCAATCGATTTCTCTTTTCACCCTGATCATTTCGATATATATAAGTCTATATCTATCTCGATTATTTCATTCTGTTACAATCCACCGTTAGGAAATCAAAACTACAATACTCTGTGTACTAGTACAGCTGAGTATAAAAATACATAATATAAACGTTGACCTTTAATAACTTTTGTTGTTGTTGTTTCCAAAAAAAAACAAAAATTCACTTTAATACTCAGCTTAGCCATGTTTAGCAATCCTCATACTTCGTTTTTTGATTTTATAATTTTAGAAATTTCACTTTTGTACCAGATCGTGCTATTTTTTCAGCTTTGTGGGGCTGGGGGCACCTCTAAACATGCGAGTAGGTCAATAAAATTTTACAGGCTTATTTCTTGGCTAGAAAGGTGCCGTTCTGGGTACCCCGAAATAAGCCCCAAATGAAATAAGTCCCTAAAAAAAATGAAATAACTCCCAAATATTTTCCATACAAATTGGGATTTATTTCATAATGAAATAACACCCAATGCATTGGGACTAATTTCATAATATTTTGTTGGGACTTATTTTATTGGGAGTTATTTCATTATTTTCCAGCTTTGGGAGTTATTTCATATTTCTTGGGACTTATTTCATTTCTCTTAAAATTGCAATTTAACAAGCTTCGACGTTTTTGTAACGGTATAAAGTAACCGAAACCCGGGATCCGTACGATAAGTCGAAAAAAAATGTCGAATCTTAAAAAATCGAATTGAAAAAAGCCTTATTATACCGAATACCTTTTTGACCGAATTAAAAAAATGTCGAAATGAGGAAAATGACCGAAAAAGGCCGAAATTTGTATACTTACACTTTTATCGCCGCCGCTGAAGCGTGTACTACGCAGAAGGACATCACCGTGGCGGACGTGTGCCCTAACCGTGGCTACCGCCACGGTGATGTTCTTCTGCGTAGTACTTTTTGGGAGTTATTTCATATTTCTTGGAATTTATTTCATTTGGAAGTTATTTCATATTTCTTGGAATTTATTTCATTTGGGAGTTATTTCATATTTTTTGGGATTTGTGGCCTCATTATGAAATAAGTCCCAAATATTGGGGCTTATTTCATTTCTTTCTTTGGGTGTTATTTCATTTCTAAAAGTTGGGAGTTATTTGATTTTTATGGTGACTTATTTCATTTGGGACTTATTTCGGGGTACCGCCGTTCTGGCTTTTTAACAAATTAAATTTCTAAAAAAAAATGTTCACTCCACCTTAATGAGTCTACATATATGTATGTAATGTAAATGTATTAATATTATTTCAAATAATAATTTGTTAATTAGATATAATATTATTTACAAAATTTCGTACTTCTCGAACTCCTGTATCGATAAACATGGCCGGATACTCGGGCTGTCCGCAACCAACACTCCCCAACGCCACTGCACAAAGCAGCTGGCCAACAACGCCAGGAGCACCAACATCGCCGTAACATATGTTCGATCGGCGCTTGTTTTCAGCGCAAATATGCTCCGCCGAAAAGAATACATTAGGCGTACGAATATAATGGCGGTGGCACTGATCCCAATACTGTACGTACAAAGAACAGGTCCTCAACTCCGTCTCGCATTGGGCTGCTTCTTGATTTATTAAACCCCAACCGCTCACCTCTAGTCTGCTGTCCACCGGCAACACGTGAACCCAGAGTCGTATGGGTGTGATTGCTGCATTGCCAGCGGAAAAGAAATCACACACTTCAACAACGGCGATACCCATTTCTTGTGTAGCTGGATTATAATCATTTGGAATATGAAACCGATTTGCCATGCGCAATTCTCCTAACTCTGTCAAATTGGCAACACCGGCTTTTACAGAAATATTTGCCGGGCGCTTATTGTATACGCAAGACGCCGCCGTAACCACATGCCGATAAGTTACCAGTGACCCGGCACAGAAATATGCTCGATTTTCGTACAAGGCTGCCATGTATGCATATCGAGTTCTATCGGTAATGCGGTCGCCTTTAAAAATGCGGAAGGTGGTAGTATTTATGGACGTCGTCCACCACACAAAACTCAGTATGAGCGTTAGCACCACAAAAATGTTGCCCGAATTCATTACTTGATTACTGTTGGTACGAAATATGAAGAAATTGGCAACTTTTGACGCTATTTCTAGGTAAAATAGAGGACGATATAAGGGGTTTCGGGTGAAAATGGTAATTTTTCTTTATACGTACAATACAATTGTTTAATTTAAAGCAAATAAATAATAGCTTAAAAAACTAAAAAACACGCTTTAATCTTAAAAATTGTACTAAAAATTGAGAAATAATTTAATTAGAAACAAAATGATGAACGAAAATATAAGAATTTAAGGAAAAGCGTGGGGTGCTCAGTATGTCAAAAAATATTTAAAATCGGTGTTTTTTTACTAATAATTTTATTTTGACTTTTTTGAGATTTC
The DNA here is from genome assembly GCA_960531455.1 of Urophora cardui. Taxonomy (NCBI): domain Eukaryota; kingdom Metazoa; phylum Arthropoda; class Insecta; order Diptera; family Tephritidae; genus Urophora; species Urophora cardui. Next base: position 17,160,241 of record OY482671.1, on the reverse strand, counting down.
ATATATCGTACTCTTTAATTTCGCAACTGGGTATATTTTTGTACTAGTTGTACGAATCGAATATTTTCATGTTCAAATATTATTGAGCACCCGCACGCTTTTCCTTAAATACTTATATTTTCGTTCATCATTTTGTTTCTAATTAAATTATTTCTCAATTTTTAGTACAATTTTTAAGATTAAAGCGTGTTTTTTAGTTTTTTTAAGCTATTATTTATTTTTAACTTTTTAGTGAAATTTTTCATTAAAGGATGTTTTATGCGGACGCAAGAATAAAAGTAAAAAGAAGTCTGATGGGATGTGGTGTTCTCCGAAATAGATCTACATACATATGTATTTATAACTTCTACCAAAAATCCCAATATGCAGTGAAGTAAACTAGCTTATTATGCAATATTTTCCAAACCCTTTTATTCAAGGTTTTCCAAACTAGTTTCCCAAACGTTTTGTTATATTTTACAATATAATTTTGTTATATATTACAAATAATTTTGTTATATATTACAAAGTGAACGGAAGTTGAGGTGAAGCATTTGAAAAGAACAAAAAAAACAGAAACCTGATTGAATAAATTCGAATTTAGACAATAAAGCTCCGAATACGTTTGTAGCGTAATGGTGAGGTATGCTGCCTACGGACCAAGGAGCTCAGGTTCGAGTCCCGAGTGGCGCATTTTTTTTTATTTTTTTTTATTTTTATTTTTATTTTTTATTTTTTTATTTTTAGAGAAATTTTTTTCACCTCACGTTTACAAAACATTGTATAAAAATATAATTAGGGTTCCTTTTCGTTGATTCAGCACTTAGGTTAGGTTATACTGGCTGGCCACTAATAGCCTCACATAGACTAGATAAGTCCGTAGTGTTACCAGTGATTCAGCACTTACTATTAAATGAATTACAAACAAAACCAGTTCTTGCTTTGCATACATATGTATGTACATGCGATTGTTTTTATTGCAAACACAACAACGAAAAACAGAAAGCTTGTTACACAAAACACAAAACCAGTTCTTGCTCTGCATACGTATGTATGTACATTGTACATGCGGTTGATTTCATTGCAAATACAACAAACCCAAAACAGAAAGCTTCAAGCTTTATTTTTGAGTGAATTTATGCATTGAGTTTATCACCATCGCTATGAGCGATCGCTGGCTGTTGTGCGTTAGTTCGCTCGCTATTTGAGTGGTTATACGTTTTTCTTTGAACATTTGTTTGTGATTTGAGAAGAATGTATTTTTGAGCGTTCGTGAGTGAGTTTTTCCGTACCCTGCAAGCTTGTTACTTATTGGCTTGTATACGGGAGTGAATTGAAATTCATAGAGGCTATTTTGAAGAAAGGTAACATAAAAGCCGCAATGTAGCATAAAATATAATGTTGAATGTCCTACTATATGATGCCGTTGGGCTGTTGATGTCATGTTTCGAATCCGGAGGAGAATAGAAATAATAGAGCGAACACAAAGAAGTGAATGTTTGAAAGATATAATAATTTAGTTAAATGTTGCAACTTTTAGGATGGGATCAAGTTACATACATACATACATACATACATACATACATACATACATACATACATACATACATACAGGTGAAGCTAATAAAAGCGTGTTAAAAATTAACACGCTCGGCAAATAGCGTAAACTGAGCAATTCGTTATAACCCCATAAGCATATCGAACGAAGTTTCGAATTATGTTATCTCGGCAATAATTCAGCACGATGGATCGGCGAATACGAATTCTCGTCGCATGATCATTAGCGAATCGTGCGTTAGCACGCGCTTGCACGAACGAAAAGCTACACAACACCAGTCGCTTAAACAAAAGCAAACAATTGCAGAACTACTATTAAGTACTACCCGTATGGTGCTTTTGATTTATGTATTTGCATTTAGTTTCATTGGTCTGACTCATTTTTACGCACATGTGTCTCTTATTTAGTATGTACATACATATTTGATTCAAGCAAAGCAAAAAAAATTAACACGCTCGTTTTAAATATCTGACGCTTAGCGATGATAAAAAATGCAAATACTCTACCTCTAGTATCTGTCGATAACCTTCATTTCATAGCAGTAGCTAAGTTGCTTGGCACATGTTATAGCCTGTATATAGATATAGATATAGATATAGATATAGATATAGATATAGATATAGATATAGATATAGATATAGATATAGATATAGATATAGATATAGATATAGATATAGATATAGATATAGATATAGATATAGATATAGATATAGATATAGATATAGATATAGATATAGATATAGATATAGATATAGATATAGATATAGATATAGATATAGATATAGATATAGATATAGATATAGATATAGATATAGATATAGATATAGATATAGATATAGATATAGATATAGATATAGATATAGATATAGATATAGATATAGATATAGATATAGATATAGATATAGATATAGATATAGATATAGATATAGATATAGATATAGATATAGATATAGATATAGATATAGATATAGATATAGATATAGATATAGATATAGATATAGATATAGATATAGATATAGATATAGATATAGATATAGATATAGATATAGATATAGATATAGATATAGATATAGATATAGATATAGATATAGATATAGATATAGATATAGATATAGATATAGATATAGATATAGAGGTAGAGATAGATATATCTATATCTATATCTATATCTATATCTATATCTATATCTATATCTATATCTATATCTATATCTATATCTATATCTATATCTATATCTATATCTATATCTATATCTATATCTATATCTATATCTATATCTATATCTATATCTATATCTATATCTATATCTATATCTATATCTATATCTATATCTATATCTATATCTATATCTATATCTATATCTATATCTATATCTATATCTATATCTATATACAGGCTATAACATGTGCCAAGCAACTTAGCTACTGCTATGAAATGAAGGTTATCGACAGATACTAGAGGTAGAGTATTTGCATTTTTTATCATCGCTAAGCGTCAGATATTTAAAACGAGCGTGTTAATTTTTTTTGCTTTGCTTGAATCAAATATGTATGTACATACTAAATAAGAGACACATGTGCGTAAAAATGAGTCAGACCAATGAAACTAAATGCAAATACATAAATCAAAAGAGATCAAATAGAGATAGAGATAGAGATAGAGATAGAAATAGAAAAGAGATAGAGATAGAGATAGAGATAGAGATAGAGATAGAGATAGAAATAGAGAGAGAGATATAGATAGAGATAGAGATAGAGATAGAGATAGAGGTAGAGGTAGATATAGAGATAGAGATAGAGATAGAGATAGAGATAGAGATAGAGATAGAGATAGAGATAGAGATAGAGATAGAGATAGAGATAGAGATAGAGATAGAGATAGAGATAGAGATAGAGATAGAGATAGAGATAGAGGTAGAGGTAGAGTAGAGATAGAGATAGAGATAGAGATAGAGGTAGAGATAGAGATAGAGATAGAGATAGAGATAGAGATAGAGATAGAGATAGAGATAGAGATAGAAATAGAGATAGAGATAGAGATAGAGATAAAGATAGAGATATAGATAGAGATAGAGATAGAGATAGGGATAGAGATAGAGATAGAAATAGAGATAGAGATAGAGATAGAAATAGAGATAGAGATAGAGATAGAGATAGAGATAGAGATAGAGATGGAGATAGAGATAGAGATAGATATAGAGATAGAGATAGAGATAGAGATAGAGATAGAGATAGAGATAGAGATAGAGATAGAGATAGAGATAGAGGTAGAGATAGAGATAGAGATAGATATAGAGATAGAGGTAGAGGTAGAGGTAGAGATAGAGATAGAATAGAGATAGAGATAGAGATAGAGATAGAGATAGAGATAGAGATAGAGATAGAAATAGAGATAGAGATAGAAATAGAGATAGAGATAGAGATAGAGATAGAGATAGAGATAGAGATAGAGATAGAGATAGAGATAGAGATAGAGATAGAGATAGAGATAGAAATAGAGATAGAGATAGAGATAGAGATAAAGATACAGATAAATATATAGATAGATATGGAGATAAATATGGAGATAGATATGGAGATAGATATAGATATAGAGATAGAATAGAGAAAGAGATAGAGATAGAGATAGAGATAGAGATAGAGATAGAGAGATTGAGATAGAGATAGAGAGATTGAGATAGAGATAGAGATAGAGATAGAATAGAGATAGAGATAGAGATAGAGATAGAGATAGAGAAGAGATAGAGATAGAGATAGAGATAGAGATAGAGATATAGATAGAGATAGAGATAGAGATAGAGATAGAGATAGAGATAGAGATAAAGATAGAGATATAGATAGAGATAGAGATAGAGATAGAGATAGAGATAGAGATAGAGATAGAGATAGAGATAGAGATAGAGATAGAGATAGAGATAGAGATAGAGATAAAGATAGAGATAAAGATAGATATGGAGATAAATATAGAGATAGAGATAGATATAGAGATAGAATAGAGATAGAGATAGAGATAGAGAGATTGAGATAGAGATAGAGAGATTGAGATAGAGATAGAGAGATTGAGATAGAGATAGAGATATAGATATAGCGGTTTTTTTATATTTTATAGTTCAGTGCAAAAGGCAAATATTTTACTGCTCGACTTGGGAGGATGCTGCCGTTATGTTGCAAAAGCTGTAATAACAACTGTAAGAGACTAGCTGCTTTTGTAGTTTGCATTAAATAGCAGGTGATTACATATAGTCGATATCTCTTTTCACCCTGATCATTTTGATATATATAAGTCCATATCTAGCTCGATTATTTCATGTTGTTACAAACCACCATTAGCAAATCAAAATTATAATACTGTGTATTAGTACAGCCAGATCTGGGTAGTAATCATTACTTTAGGATTAAATTACTCCCAATTCCCCATTACATGTAATTGGGAAAAGTAATCAATTCCTTTCATTTCAATTTCTAAAAAAAAATACCAAAATTATTCCATCGTTTTGAGGCTCAAGTACAAGGTATTTTTATACTCAGCTGTACTAGTACACAGAGTATTATAATTTTGATTTCATAACGGTGGATTGTAACAGAATGAAATAATCGAGATAGATATGGACTTATATATATCAAAATGATCAGGGTGGAAAGAGAAATCGATTGAGCCATATCCGTCCGTCCGTACGCACGATAACTCGCGCAAAAATTGTGATATTTTGATGAAATTTGGAATGCAAGTTGGTATCGACACTGGGACGGTTGGTATTGAAAATGGGCGGAATCAGACCACGACCACGCCCACTTTTCCTATATAGAAAATATCTGAAATTTGGTATCTCAGTAACTATTAAAGCTAGAGTGATGAAATTTTACCCACATGTTGAGCTCAGGCCCCTAAGAAGAAATTTGTTGAAATTTTGGAAATTGGGCGGTGCCACGCCCACTTATTAAGGGTCAAATATTGAAAGTTTTATAGGTCATAACTCAGAAACCGTTGAAGATATATCGATGAAATGCGTGATTTGCTTACTCAGGCAAATGCTTTGACCGAAAATTGTCAAAATCGGTTGACGGCCACGCCCACTTTTATATATGGGAACTATAAAGGGGCATAATAAAAACATTTTAGGCGATATCTCTGTCAAATATAAAGATCTAACACTGAAATTTTGTGGCAGGAGTCCAACTACGGACATAAAACAAAAAACACAAAAATTTTGGAAAATGGGCGTGGCTGCGCCCACTTTATGCGGCACTCGCCACATATAGAATACACCCTATATCGAACAAACGCAAACAAACAATGAAAGCATACAGCTGAGTATCTAATGTTCGATTCCATTCGAACTTAGGCTTCCTTGCTTGTTTTTTTTAGAATTGAAAAAAAAATTAACATTATTGGGGTATTATTTCTAGCACGAAATTATTATTTTTAATTTTAATTTTTATACTTTGGAATAAGCGGAAAAATCCAATTAGCTCATACAGCGATGGTAGATGTGATAGTTATTTCGAAGAAAACCCACTTTCTTCATCATCAGACATCTTCTCGGGAGCACACCAGGCATTGAACATACGCTTCAACCATCAGTAGTCGAATATTAGCGAAACGCTAAGCACTGCGGCTACCGATGGTCCTGCTGAGCTGTTGGATTTTTCACTTATATATGCCATTGCTCTATTCAATCTAACCTCACTTAGTGTACGATTTTCGTACATCTGCTATGCAAGTGTTGAATACTGGTTGGCAGCTGACGGACAGCGGGCGCTGTGTACAGTAGTTGTATGTACAACAGCACAATTTATAATTTAACATTATTGGGTATGTTAGTGTCTAGCACGAATTTATTATTTTTAATTTTAATTTTTATACTTTGGAATAAGCGGAAAAATCCAATTAGCTCATACAGCGATGGTAGATGTGATAGCTATTTCGAAGAAAAACCACTTTCTTCATCATCAGACATCTTCTCGGGAGCACACCAGGCTTTGAACCTACGCTCCAACCATCAGTAGTCGAATATTAGCGAAACGCTAAGCACTGCGGCTACCGATGGTCCTGCTGATCTGTTGGATTTTTCACTTATATATGCCATTGCTCTATTCAATCTAACCTCACTTAGTGTACGATTTTCGTACATCTGCTATGCAAGTGTTGAATAATGGTAGGCAGCATTATAAGTGAAAAATCCAACAGCTCAGCAGGACCATCGGTAGCCGCAGTGCTTAGCGTTTCGCTAATATTCGACTACTGATGGTTGGAGCGTAGGTTCAATGCCTGGTGTGCTCCCGAGAAGATGTCTGATGATGAAGAAAGTGGTTTTTCTTCGAAATAGCTATCACATCTACCATCGCTGTATGAGCTAATTGGATTTTTCCGCTTATTCCAAAGTATGAAAAAAAATTACTTTGTGAAAATGCAATTGCCGCACCATTACTTTTGAAAGGAATTGCAAATGTAATTGAATTTTTTCCGTTTACATTACAAGGAATGGAAAATGTATTTAAGAATTTCCCATTTCATTCCTTAAAGGAATTGAAAAAGTAATTGAAATGCTAAATGTTAATTGGTGTATAAAAACGTATTGCGATTTATGTAAATGGAATTTGCAGGTCATGCTCACTATTGGGATCATTTTGGGGCGATATTAGGATCATTTTGGGTTCAGCTTGGGTCATTTTCGGGTCAATTTGGGATCAGTTTTGGGTCATATTGGGATCAGTTTGGGGTCAATTTTGGATAATTTTTTTGTTATTTTGATATCATTTTGCTACTAAATTGCGATCATTTGACCCAAAGAGCTTTATAGCTTAAAGCTCATTGTTTTAGCGTTGAAAGTAGCAGGCGACACAATCCAAAATTTACCATTAAAAGCACACAGAGCCAAAAAGTTCACCTACAATCAAAGAGACTGCCACCTAAAAAAGCTATTTGGCCGAGGAGAGGGAGAGGGGACAAAATTGAAGAAATTTTTGCTAGAAATTCTTCTGGATTTTAGCTTGAATTTCTTCTTAAATGTATTTAAAAGGATATCATCTGAAAACGAGAAGATAACTTCTTGTTTATTAATTTTTTATGTCATTTTGTAAAAAAAATTAAATTGTTAGAAGAAATCTGCTTGTTTTTAGGAGAAAATTTTTATAAAGCAAATCAATAAGGACATCCTCTAATTTTTACTTGAACCTTTTTGAATTTATTAAAAAGGAAAACTTTTTATTTTTGAAAGAGCCCTTATTAATTCAAATTTTGCTTTAAACGTCTTAACAAACGTACATACATACATATGTACATATATACTCGTACATACTAGAAGTATGCATAACAGTTATTGCATCAGCCACGTTTTATGCGTGCAATTACATGTTCAAGAAATTAAAAGGGAGAACTTTTTATTTTTAAAAGAGCTCTTATGTATTTCCTCCGTTCGTCAATTTCACTACGGCTTAGCACATTTCTACAATTCTCAAACGATTAATGAAGCACTTGGTATAAAGAGTTTATTATGTCCATCTGCACTTATATGAAATGAAATGTTGCCCTTTGTCTGAATAAGTCCTAGGAAAATACTAGTTGACTAATTATGTTTTCCGATGAAAATCAAGATTCTCTTCTTAATAATATTAAACAGGGTTTCTTCTTAATTTTACAGGTTATCTGCTAAATTTATGTGAAAAGGTTTCCATATTTATTCTAGGAGTCATCTTCTAAATTTTATTTAATAGGTTTTCATCTTAGTTTTATAGGTTATCTCTTAAATTTTACTGAAAATGATTTCATCTAAAATCCACGGGTCATCTTCTTAATTATATTGAAAAGGCTTTCATATTAGTTTTACAGATTATCTACTTAGTTTTATTAAAATGAAATATCCAGTAATAATAAGACGGGCATCTTATTGGAGAGAAAGCATAGAGAAATCCGCTAAACTTTGTTCTAATTTATAGGGCATTTTAGGTGGTATTTTGGCTCTGTGCAGTTAAAAGCTGACTATTAATTTTCAAAAGCCTCAGTTTCAACTACGAACCACCATTATCTTCATTTCATGCCACAATTCAATTACTTCTTGATTAGAACTACTGTTTTCAATCGAAAGACAGTAATCAAAACAAAACGGAATGAAATTTTATCACAATGAAATTGAAATTTTTTCTCCTACATATCTCAACAGAATATCTATTAGAAGGCACTGCAGTCATGCTGATTGAAACAAGCACAATGAATTAAAAATTCATATCAAACTTAATGCAAAAAGCATTAGGTATTCATTGTGCTGTTCCGATATCTCCGCTTTTCGCCTTTTTTCAATTTAACTTGCTTTTCCGCTTAGCTTTGCTGATTTCATATGCAATTCATACAAACTTTGATTTTTGCTCTAAGTATTTTCTGTGCTTCGATTTCACATTTTCAATAAACTTAGTAGTAGGTTGAATGTTGCCAAAGGCAATAAGATTTAAATATGCACTTGTTGTGGAAGAAATGCAAGAGCTTGAGGGCTTAACATCATTTTTTTCGTTTTGCATTTGTAACTCTCAAGCATCTGCCCCTAAAATTATGCATCAATGAAAAATTTGTATGCAGCAAATTTGGTAAAATGTATGAATGAATGCAAGCAAATATATAGATACATATGTACATATATGCAGCATAATGCAGAAGAGAAAATATTATGAGGAGATTGTAATAGAGAGTGTGGCGGGTGAGACAAGTTATATTGCTTTAATAATGCTAAGATAGAAAGCATGAATGACTGCGCCAACAAATTTGTGTCAAGCTACATAAAATAAAGCATATTTTTTGGTGTAGCAGCAGCAAAAGCTACAACAACAAGAACAAAAACAGCCAAGAGCAGCAGCTGCTTGTTGGAGTTAGCCCTGCTAGAATTGTGTGACCGAAAGTACTAACACTATTACAAAAATATAATATTACCAACACATTTGCACTCGTATGTGCTCTAGCCAAGTTCAAAACCAATGGGATAGATAAGGATAAAATGGAATTTGAAAATACACATACGGGAACGTGAAGAATGAAACGGTCACAAAAGTTCCCGATGCCCTTAAGAATGTGATAGGAAATATCCCAAAACTTTTGGTCATGCCTGCCGGTCATATGACCGGTCAAATGACCTGCACAGTTCTTGCAGGGTAGGTATATGGCATTAACCCCGTGTGTGGCCAGTTGATAGCTTAGCTGTGGATATTTGCACAGTTTTTGCAGCACAAGCACATACATGTGTATGTGTGTATATTTAGTTGGAGATTTATTATATTTTGAACTGCTTTGGCAGCAAAAATACATGTGTAGGTACATTAGAGTGTGTAATTCATGACCATTATTTATTGGCTATCGAGCATGCGCGTGTGACAAACTGTTATTAGAATAGAACTACATAGATACATATATCTATACTTATCTATCAGCGGCATTATGTAAACCGAAGGAACTCGATGAAAATGGTATTAGCTACATATATGTACTATCGTCCCATATGGATGAATAATGAATAAATAATAATGAATAATGAAAAATTAAAAATGAATAATGATTAATGAATAATGAAAAATGAAAAATGAATATGGAATAATGAATAATGAATAATGAATAATGAATAACGAATAATGAATAATGAATAATGAATAATGAATAATGAATAATGAATAATGAATAATGAATAATGAATAATGAATAATGAATAATGAATAATGAATAATGAATAATGAATAATGAATAATGAATAATGAATAATGAATAATGAATAATGAATAATTAATAATGAATAATGAATAATGAATAATGAATAATGAATAATGAATAATTAATAATGAATAATGAATAATGAATAAATAATAATGATAGAGGAATGAGTAAAGATGAGTGATGAATATTGTAAAATGAATGATGAATGAAAAATGGTAAATTATGAATGATAAATGGTAAATGATGAATTATGAATGGATAGATGAATGATGAAAAATTAATGATGAATGTTGAAAAATGAATAATGAATAATGAATAATTAATAATGAATAATGAATAATGAATAATGAATAATGAATAATGAATAATGAATAATGAATAATGAATAATGAATAATGAATAATGAATAATTAATAATGAATAATGAATAATGAATTATGAATAATGAATAACGAATAAACAATAATGAATAATGAATTATGAATAATGAATAATGAATAATAAATAATGAATAATGAATAATGAATAATGAATAATGAATAATGAATAATGAATAATGAATAATGAATAATGAATAATGAATAATGAATAATGAATAATGAATAATGAATAATGAATAATGAATAATGAATAATGAATACTGAATAATGAATAATGAATAATGAATAATGAATAATGAATAATGAATAATGAATAATGAATAATGAATAATGAATAATGAATAATGAATAATGAATAATGAATAATGAATAATGAATAATGAATAATGAATAATGAATAATGAATAATGAATACTGAATAATGAATAATGAATAATGAATAATTAATAATGAATAATGAATAATGAATAATGAATAATGAATAATGAATAATGAATAATGAATAATGAATAATGAATAATGAATAATTAATAATGAATAATGAATAAATAATAATGATAGATGAATGAGTAAAGATGAGTGATGAATATTGTAAAATGAATGATGAATGAAAAATGGTAAATTATGAATGATAAATGGTAAATGATGAATTATGAATGGATAGATGAATGATGAAAAATTAATGATGAATGTTGAAAAATGAATAATGAATAATGAAAAATGAAAAATGAAAAATGAATAATGAATAATGAATAATGAATAATGAATAATGAATAATGAATAATGAATAACGAATAATGAATAATGAATAATGAATAATGAATAATGAATAATGAATAATGAATAATCAATAACGAATAAACAATAATGAATAATGAATAATGAATTATGAATAACGAATAATGAATAATAAATAATGAATAATGAATAATGAATAATGAATAATGAATAATGAATAATGAATAATGAATAATGAATAATGAATAATGAATAATGAATACTGAATAATGAATAATGAATAATGAATAATGAATAATGAATAATGAATAATCAATAATCAATAATCAATAAAGAATAATGAATAATGAATAATGAATAATGGATGATGAATAATGAATAATGAGTAATGAATAATGAATAATGAATAATGAATAATGAATAATGAATAATGAATAATGAATAATGAATAATGAATAATGAATAATGAATAATGAATAATGAATAATGAATAATGAATAATGAATAATGAATAATGAATAATGAATAATGAATAATGAATAATGAATAATGAATAATGAATAATGAATAATGAATAATGAATAATGAATAATGAATAATGAATAATGAATAATGAATAATGAATAATTAATAATGAATAATGAATAATGAATAATGAATAATGAATAATGAATAATGAATAATGAGTAATGAATAATGAATAATGAATAATGAATAATGAATAATGAATAATGAATAATGAATAATGAATAATGAATAATGAATAATGAATAATGAATAATGAATAATGAATAATGAATAATGAATAATGAATAATGAATAATGAATAATGAATAATGAATACTGAATAATGAATAATGAATAATGAGTAATGAGTAATGAATAATTAATAATGAATAATGAATAATGAATAATGAATAATGAATAATGAATAATGAACAATGGATAATGATAGATAAATGATAAAAGATGAGTGATAAATATTGTAAAATGAATGATGAATGAAAAATGGTAAATTATGAATGATAAATGATAAATGATAAATGATGAATTATGAATGGATAGATGAATTATGAAAAATTAATGATGAATTATAAATGATTAATGAATAATGGTGAATGATGAAATATGTCCGACGAATGACGAATAATGAATGAGTTTTGATGAAAGATCAATAAGAAACGTTGATATTATTAAAAAAACTCCAAAGGTTCCATAAAATTATACATAAAATTTTAAGCCTTTTTAAAAAACAAAGCCTTTGGTTTAGAGCTTGGTTGCATATTTTTTTTGGCGCATAGCAGAGAATAGTGTGAAAATAGCAAAAGCTGATTTTGTGCGCCTTTCTTCACATCTGTTCTCTTTTTTTAAGTTTTTGCTGCCGCTCAAAATGCGACTGTCAAAAATTTACTAAAAGCAAATTTATTACGTACATGGTTAATGGACGTGTGTATTACATGATGGCTGCGCAAGGGCACTGGCCGGTTGTGTGTATCACACTTCCGGGAGGTACGTGTAGCATACTTTCGGACGCTATGTAGAAATTAAATAGCAGTTTAAAACTTTTTAGTAAGGAAAAAATTTGTGAGCGTGGCCAGCAAAAACACACAAGCAGAGTAAAACAAAACGTTTTTTTTTTTTTTTCATTTTGAATTCAAACTAATAAAGAAATCAGCCAAACGAGAAAACGAGGCCAAACCGCAAAACAAAGAAAATTCTTATATATGTATGTACATGCATATCCTATTTTCGGCACATTTTGCAGTTTGAAAACGGCAGGCAGCTGAACTCTACGTACGGACATATATGAGAAGCACGTATGAGCCAATATGAATTTATGCACAATGGCCCACATATGTATGTATACTGCCTCTCCTAATGCAGCCCAAGAGTGTTGTATATTTGCTTTAGCAAATTTTCAAAATCCCAAACTTTAGCACAATCAAATTCGAACTTTGTACGAGTAAGTAACGACGGCTGTGCTTTTGTGGTAAACGAGAGTGAAAAAAATATATTCATACGCCACAAATTGGTACATTTTTGCCGGCCAAAAAGGATACATATGTTTATGTATGTATGTATGTACATATGTGTATTAGGGTGGGGTGATTTACTAACCTATATCGCGCGATCGAAATTTGGATTCCTCTCATTTTTCCGAGTAGAAAACTCCTCCACGACATTTGCCTAAAATTAATTTTGATGTTCCGGAATTTGGTTTTTATGAACCAAGACGAATTTTTGAAAATAAAAAAAAAAAAAACGTTTTAGGGAATAACTTCAAATTTTGCAGCTAAAATTCTGAAATTTTGTATTTAGAGCATTTATTGTACACAAAGTGCTGTCGGCGAAAATCATCGGTATCGGATGACTATAACATGGAGATGTATCGATTAATTTCCCTCCATAAAAATCGCCCCACCCTAATGTGTTATGTACTTATGTTGATATGAGGGCATTGAGGCCAAAAATATACTGGTCTGCCAATTGCTACCGCGCGCAGGAACTAAAGTGATGAAAAATCCATAGACAAAAAAGCAAAAGAAGAAACCAAAGAAAAAAGGGAATAAATAAGGAAATAAAAAACTCTTCTAAATTACAGAAAAAACAATGAAAATTTATAAATATTCTTTTGGCAAGCGCGAAAAGCCAAGAGCCAAGCCAAGCGCAACTCCTTACTTCAAGTCCAATATGTTTTGTTGCCCAATTTCACCAACAACACTTCAACTTTTGCCTGCAAACATATGTACATACATATGTACATATATTGTGTAATAAAAGGTAGTGTGTGTACAAAGGCTGTGCAAGTGTGCGTATAACAAACACACATACAAACGGACATATGCGACCGCCAGCAGTGAATTCCCATAAACTATCTTCATTGGCACACATGCGTACATGCATATGTACATATGAAACCTTTGCCCTTTGCAAATTTCCCAAAAATTCCGCAAATATTTTTTTATTTTTGAGAGTAAGTAAAGTGAAAAATATTGGCTGGCTTGTTTAAAAAAAAAGGTATCGTTCCTGTGCTGGCACGTTGCTTATTGCGCGTATAATTAATGAGTTTGTCTTTATGTTGGCAGCTCGGTGAGGTACATTTTTTGTTCGATTTTTTAGTTTCCTACAGTTTGAGTTTAAATGAACGGGACAAAGATTCAAAAGAGTGCATTCCTTGAGAAGCAAGGAAGCGGCTTGTGGCCGCTGTGGTGCAGTGGGTAGAGTAATAATATAATACAATGGCGCTATTATAACTCTGACGAGTTTTATGGCCGAGCTTCTCTCCCAATTTGAGGTGTGCTCCTTTTGTTTTTCCTACTAATTGGGTGGACCTACAGTTTTATGCCGGCTCCAAACCGTGAATGTATTTTTTGTGAGAAGCTTTTTCATGGCAGAAATACTCTCGGAGGGTATGCCGCCCACTGCCGAGAGGTGACCGCTGCTTTTAAAAAACCCAATAATTGGATTTTTACTAATTAGAAAAAATTTTTTGGTGTTTGCTCGGACTGGGGTTTGAACGCGAGACCTCTGGCATAGCAGGCGAGCACTCTACCCACTGCACCACAGCGGCCACAGCGCCTTTTTTTGTACCTATAAGGCGAGACGACCTAATTTACATACAAGTATCCCGAATTCAAGCCACAGCCTGGTACAATACCAATAATTTAATTTTACTAATTTTCTAGTTGATGAAAACCCAATTATTGAGTTTTCAAAAGAGAGCTGTCATCCCTCAGCAGTGGCTGCCATGCCAGACGAGTGTATTTCTGCCATGAAAAAGCTTTTTAAAAAAGTTCTTTCGCTGTTCGGAGTCGGCATAAAAATGTAGGCCCACGCTCTATCTCCATCTCTCTTTCTCTACCTCTACCTCTATCTCTATCTCTATCTCTCTATCTCTATCTCTATCTCTATCTCTATCTCTATCTCTATCTCTATTTCTATCTCTCTATCTCTATCTCTATCTCTCTATCTCTATCTCTATCTCTGTCTCTATCTCTCTATCTCTATCTCTATCTCTATCTCTATCTCTATCTCTATCTCTCTATCTCTATCTCTATCTCTATCTCTATCTCTACCTCTATCTCTATCTCTATCTCTATCTCTATCTCTATCTCTATCTCTATCTCTCTATCTCTATCCCTATCTCTCTATCTCTATCTCTATCTCTATCTCTATCTCTATCTCTATCTCTATCTCTATCTCTATCTCTATCTCTATCTCTATCTATATCTCTATCTCTATCTCTATTTCTACCTCTACCTCTATCTCAATCTCTATATCTATCTCTATCTTTATCTCTATCTCTATCTCTCTATCTCTATCTCTATCTCTATCCCTATTTCTACCTCTACCTCTACCTCTATCTATATCTCTATCTCTATCTCTATCTCTATCTCTATCTCTATCTCTATCTCTATCTCTATCTCTATCTCTCTATCTCTATCTCTATCTCTATCTCTATCTCTATCTCTATCTCTATCTCTATCTCTATCTCTATCTCTATTTCTATCCCTATCTCTATCTCTATCTCTATCTCTATCTCTATCTCTATCTCTCTATCTCTATCTCTATCCCTATCTCTCTATCTCTATCTCTATCTCTATTTCTACCTCTACCTCTAACTCTATCTCTATTTCTACCTCTATCTCTATCTCTATCTCTCTACCTCTATCTCTATCTCTCTATCTCTATCTCTATCCCTATCCCTATCCCTATCCCTATCCCTATCCCTATCCCTATCCCTATGCCTATCCCTATCCCTATCCCTATCCCTATCCCTATCCCTATCTCTATCTCTATCTCTATGTCTATCTCTATCTCTATCTCTATCTCTATCTCTATCTCTATCTCTATCTCTATTTCTATCTCTATCTCTATCTCTATCTCTATCTCTATATCTCTATTTCTATTTCTATTTCTATCTCTATCTCTATCTCTGTCTCTCTATCTCTATCTCTATCTCTATTTCTATCTCTCTATTTCTATCTCTATCTCTATCTCTGTCTCTGTATTTTACATTTTACCTTTCTCTTTACATCTACTCTTTCTCTCATTTTTAGCTTTCTTATCTTCTTCTTCTCCTTATCTTTATATTCCTATTCTTCCTTCTCCTTCTTCTTAATAAGCGCATAACCATCTAGACGATTCTGGCCGAGTCCAATAAAGCGCTCCAGCTATTTCTGTTTCGCGCAGAATTGCGCCACTTGGGAATACCTAAGGAGTCAGCATCACTGTCCACCTGATCTTCCCAACGCAGTGGAGGCCTCCCTTTTCTTCTGCGTTCAGCAGATTTCGATAGCAATACTTGCTTGGCCGCAGCACCTTCATCCATTCTCACGACATGACCAGCCCAATGCAGCCTCTGGATCTGTATTCGCTGAACAAGGTCGATGTCTGCGTACAGCTCGTATAGCTCATCGTTAAATCTCCGTCGTCCGAAGAACTTTCCTCTCGAATACCTACTCCTATTCTTCCACCCACTACTATTTCTACTCTTACTTCATCTACCAATACCTTTCCCTCTTCCTTTTTCCTCTTCCTTTTCCCTTTCGTTTCCTTGCCCTCCATTTCGATTTCTCCCTTACCCGATGGAACCGTTTGGGCATTACGTCGAAGAGAGTTTTGTATTTAAGCCCTAACTTCCGCTTTTCATTTGACACCAATTACGCTCAGAAACATTCCGGCACCACACGTGTCCACGTTTTGAGCCATCTCTGGGAAACGAACTTAGACATCACAATTGCAATTACGCTCAAAAATTTTTCGGGGTCATCCGCGTGCACATTTTGACCCATATGTGGGCACACTGTCTAGGCTTCAGGGAATTTTCTTGGATATTGTCATGGTTTTAAATATTTCTCCATCAATTTTCGTTATTATAGCTACTCTAAATATTTCAAGAGATTCTCAGAATTAAAAGTGCAATTAAACATCAATTTGTATGGGAGGTGCCCATGCCTGCCTTTTCTCATACCTAGAATTTTTATCCGTGAAAGTACATAATTATATCATATCACGAAATTTTCACTTTAGCGACTGTAGGTTTGTCTGACGAGTTTACTTTACATATTTTTCTCATTCATTGCTTAAGTTTTAGAATTTCGCACTAAACCAAAGAAAACAAGTAAGTACTCATACGCCATGCCGAACATACATGCATAAATGCAATTCCTTTCATTTTACAATTCCTTAGATGTAACTTTAGCCGCAATGTCAGCAATTTATCATTTCACAGCCATCCATCGTGTCAGTCGTCTCGATGTTACACCAAAATGTTATTCACTCAACCACAACGTAGACTGTAAGCATATGTTCAGTTATGACTTGCGCAGCTCATCGCATGTGTAACATACCTTAAGGCGTTTTAAGAAATGCAATACCAGATAAAGAAAAGAAGAAAAGAAACGAAGAAGTAAACAGCAATTGCTGGCGTGTGCTGCTGATTAAATTTGATAGTATTTACACTCCGTCTGCTGCACATTCCTTATAATTGCTTCCATATTGCAGCTCTTAAATTAAATACACTTGTTGGTGCATACTTTTGGGCACAACTCTGTAATATAATTGTAGTTTTGCTGGTGAGTGCTGCTTTTGATTGGGCTAACTTCATAGTAATAATCTTGAGTAAAATTTCAGTACATCTTGAGTAAAATTTCAGTTCATCTTGAGTAAAATTTCAGTTCATCTTGAGTGAAATTTCAGTTCATCTTGAGTAAAATTTCAGTGAATCTTGAGAAAAATTTCAGTTCATCTTGAGTAAAATTTCAGTTCATCTTGAGTGAAATTTCAGTTCTTCTTGTGTAAAATTTCAGTACATCTTGAGTAAAATTTCAGTTCATCTTGAGTAAAATTTCAGTTCATCTTGAGTGAAATTTCAGTTCATCTTGAGTAAAATTTCAGTTCATCTTGAGTGAAATTTCAGTTCTTCTTGTGTAAAATTTCAGTACATCTTGAGTAAAATTTCAGTTCATCTTGAGTAAAATTTCAGTTCATGTTGAGTGAAATTTCAGTTCATCTTGAGTAAAATTTCAGTTAATCTTGAGAAAAATTTCAGTTCATCTTGAGTAAAATTTCAGTTCATCTTGAGTGAAATTTCAGTTCTTCTTGTGTAAAATTTCAGTTCATCTTGAGTAAAATTTCAGTTCATCTTGAGTAAAATTTCAGTTCATCTTGAGTAAAATTTCAGTTCATCTTGAGTAAAATTTCAGTTCATCTTGAGAAAAATTTCAGTTCATCTTGAGTAAAATTTCAGTTCATCTTGAGTAAAATTTCAGTTCATCTTGAGTAAAATTTCAGTTCATCTTGAGAAAAATTTCAGTTCATCTTGAGTAAAATTTCAGTTCATCTTGAGAAAAATTTCAGTTCATCTTGAGTAAAATTTCAGTTCATCTTGAGTAAAATTTCAGTTCATCTTGAGTAAAATTTCAGTTCATCTTGAGTAAAATTTCAGTTCATCTTGAGAAAAATTTCAGTTCATCTTGAGTAAAATTTCAGTTCATCTTGAGTGAAATTTCAGTTCATCTTGAGTAAAATTTCAGTTCATCTTGAGTAAAATTTCAGTTCATCTTGAGAAAAATTTCAGTTCATCTTGAGTAAAATTTCAGTTCATCTTGAGTGAAATTTCAGTTCATCTTGAGTAAAATTTCAGTTCATCTTGAGTAAAATTTCAGTTCATCTTGAGAAAAATTTCAGTTCATCTTGAGTAAAATTTCAGTTCATCTTGAGTGAAATTTCAGTTCATCTTGAGTAAAATTTCAGTTCATCTTGAGTAAAATTTCAGTTCATCTTGAGAAAAATTTCAGTTCATCTTGAGTAAAATTTCAGTTCATCTTGAGTAAATTTCAGTTCATCTTGAGTAAAATTTCAGTTCATCTTGAGAAAAATTTCAGTTCATCTTGAGTAAAATTTCAGTTCATCTTGAGTAAAATTTCAGTTCATCTTGAGTAAAATTTCAGTTCATCTTGAGAAAAATTTCAGTTCATCTTGAGTAAAATTTCAGTTCATCTTGAGTAAAATTTCAGTTCATCTTGAGTAAAATTTCAGTTCATCTTGAGTAAAATTTCAGTTCATCTTGAGAAAAATTTCAGTTCATCTTGAGTGAAATTTCAGTTCTTCTTGTGTAAAATTTCAGTTCATCTTGAGTAAAATTTCAGTTCATCTTGAGTAAAATTTCAGTTCATCTTGAGTAAAATTTCAGTTCATCTTGAGTAAAATTTCAGTTCATCTTGAGTAAAATTTCAGTTCATCTTGAGTAAAATTTCAGTTCATCTTGAGTGAAATTTCAGTTCATCTTGAGTAAAATTTCAGTTCATCTTGAGTAAAATTTCAGTACATCTTAAGTAAAATTTCAGTTCATCTTGAGTAAAATTTCAGTTCATCTTGAGTAAAATTTCAGTTCATCTTGAGTAAAATTTCAGTTCATCTTGAGTAAAATTTCAGTTCATCTTGAGTAAAATTTCAGTACATCTTGAGTAAAATTTCAGTTCATCTTGAGTAAAATTTCAGTACATCTTGAGTAAAATTTCAGTTCCGAAAAAAAGCCGCACTTCATAGCAAGCGAAACATATTTGGTAGTATCAGTATTCGGTCAAAAACCAAGCTCAAACGCCTAAAATCTGACTGAGCGCGTCGTGTTTAATGAGACTTAAATTCATTTGAAACCGCCCAGCAGTATTTATCAGCTGGAAAACAGCACATATTTCCTACTGAATATTCAGTAGAGATGTAGTTCTAATATCTGAACTTTCCCTTTCGTTTTTATATAGAGGTGGCGTCGAAAATCAACTACCTAAAAACTGCCGAACGAGAAGGGAGAGTTTCTGTAGGAAAAAAGGCCTGAATACGCAGGGAGAACTTCCATAGCATGTATTTCAGTACACCTGATGTCTTCACTGCGTGTTCAGTTATTTTTTCAGCAATGAATTTTGGACTTACTTTCAGGCTATTTTTCATAATGAATATTCTATTGAATATGCAGCTCCTTACCTCAAATACTGCTGGGCGTTTTCAGCACATACTCAAAGAAAATAAAAAAGAAAAATTGCAAAAATAAATCGCAATAAAAAACTGCGTCCAACAATGCGCCATTTCAGAAGTTCAAGATGAAACAAAGGCACAAACTGAAGAAAAAGAAGAAAGAAAAACTTAGTCAACAGGCAGAATAAATGCAGGTTCATATGCAACAGAAGCAGCTGTCTGCTAACTGAGTTAAAGACTGAGATATTATTAATGAGTATGTATGTATGTATGTATATGTGTATGTGAATGTAAATGTGAATGTGAAACCGAAAAAAGTGTAGCAGAATTGTGTGTTCAACAGCCACTCTATGAACACTGAAGTAGTGTGTAATCAGCAATGAAGAATGCTGAACGAAAAGAAAATGAGCTCAAGTTCATTAAAAATGCGTTCATTTGAATGAATAAAAAAGTGCGGCACTTTATTTCGATGATATGAGTGCTTACGGAAAAACAGTTCTTAATACTGTACAGATAAAAATGTACATGTTTTTATTTTTACTATTTTTAAGGAGATTAAATCACAGAAAAAGTTTCAACACACTGAAATAAACTTTAGCTAAATTCAACACAAACTGTAAAAAAAAGTTAATGTTTTATGGCATAATAGCCTGAAAGTATGTTATAAAAAATTTAATTTCTGAATAGGCTCACTCGAATGCTCTTCCACGATAAAAGCTTTAAAGCTTTTTCGTCAAGCAGGCCTGTCTTAAAGTTTAATATGGCTTTACAACAGTGATTATCAGAGCCTAGCCAGGCGTGGATAAACTTTTTATAGCTTTCACGCCGACAGGCTCACACCGAGAGTACAAATTTCTTCTTGCACAAGAAAAAGTTTTGTGTATATGTATTTGGTTTGTCAGCATTGAGTTGTTGAGCTATTTGACAGGTTTTGCTGCCCGAACAGTATCTGAATGCTTGTGAGTCCAGAGCTGGGCGATAAGGGTTACGATTACAAGATGATTACGATTACAGTAATCGTAATCTTAGAAATTTTGAAATTACGATTACTGTAATCGTAATCGTCGTTACAAAAATTACGATTACTGTAATCGTAATCGTAAAAAACTTGAAATTACGATTAGTATAATCGTAATCCTATGTGTAATCGATTGCAGATGTAATCCTTATCGCCCAGCTCACAGTGAGTCAATGTGTGTTTGGGGTGGTTTCTTTCACTTTTTATACTCAGCTGTACTAGTACACAGAGTATTATAATTTTGATTTCATAACGGTGGATTGTAACATAATGAAATAATCGAGATAGATATAGACTTATATATATCAAAATGATCAGGGTGAAAAGAGAAATCGATTGAGCCATGTCCGTCCGTACGCAGGATAACTCGCGTAAAAATAGAGATATTTTGACGAAATTTTAAATGCAAGTTGGTATCGAGACTGGGACGGTTGGTATTGAAAATGGGCGAAATCGGACCGTGACCACGCCCACTTTTCCTATATAGAAAAAATCGGAAATTTGGTATCTCAGCCACTAATGTAGCTAGAGTGATAAAATTTTACCCACGTATTGAGCTCAGGCCCTTATGGCGAAATTTGATGAAGTTTTGGAAAATGGGCGGTGCCACGCCCACTTATTAAGGGTCAAACATTGAAAGTTTTATATATCATAACTCAGAAACCGTTGAAGATATATCGATGAAATTTGGTATGCCTAATTTGCTTACCTGTACAAATGTTTTGGCGAAAAATTATCAAAATCGGTTGACGGCCACGCCCACTTTTATATATGGGAACTATAAAGGGGCCTAATAAAAACATTTTAAGCGATATCTCTGTCAAATATAAAGATCTATCACTGAAATTTTGTGGCAGGAGTCCAACGACGGACATAAAACAAAAAGTACAAAAATTTTGGAAAATGGGCGGTGCCACGCCCACTTATTAAAGGGCTAACATTGAAAGTTTTATGAGCCATAAATCAGAAACCGTTAAAGATATATCGATGAAATTTGGTACGCGTGATATATTTACCTAGCCAAATGTGTGGACGAAAGATTACCAAAATCGGTTGACGACCACGCCCACTTTTATATATGGGTATTATAAAGTGACCTAATAAAAACATTTTAAGCGATATCTCTGTCAAATATAAAGATCTATCACTGAAATTTTGTGGCAGGAGTCCAACTAGGGACATAAAACAAAAAATATAAAAATTTTGGAAAATGGGCGGTGCCACGCCCACTTATTAAGGGGCAAATATTGAAAGTTTTATAAGCCATAACTCAGAACCGTTAAAGATATATCGATGAAATTTGGTACGCGTGATATATTTACTTAGCCAAATGTGTGGACGAAAGATTACCAAAATCGGTTGACGACCACGCCCACTTTTATATATGGGTATTATAAAGTGACCTAATAAAAACATTTTAAGCGATATCTCTGTGAAATATAAAGATCTATCACTGAAATTTTGTGACATGAGTTCTACAATAGACCGGAAACAAAAAATAAAAAAGTTTGGAAAATGGGCGTGGCACCGCCTCTTTTTATACAAAGGAATCTACGAGCCTATTACTCGACAAATAACTGAGATATTATGACGAAACTTGGTTTATACACTATTATAACATGTGTTAATAGACACGCAAAAATGTATTGAAATCGGTTTATGACCACGCCTACTTTTTAACAAAGATATTTCTGGAACACCCTTTTGGAATTTGTAACGTGAAGTCTTTGTAACTAAAAGTCATAGAGGGATGCAATTTTGCACTAACAATAATATTTATATGCTTATTTGGATGATTGATACAAATTTTGAGAATGGGCGTGGCTGCGCCCTGTTTATGCAGCACTCGTGTCATATAAAATACACCCTATATCGAACAAACGCAAACAAACAATGAGAGCATACAGCTGAGTATCTAATGTTCGATTCCACTCGAACTTAGGCTTCCTTACTTGTTCTACTTAATATTTTTATTAGGAATCATGATTTTGTAATTTTTGCTCTCATTTTTCATTTTAATTAGCTGGATTGTTGTTTTTTGTAGTTAATAACAATAATAATAACAATAATAACCATTTCCAATCTCAACATTTTAGTGTTTGACCATGATTGAGCTTCTTATGGGTGTAGCCAAGAGCTTTTTGTGCTTTTAACACATGCACAATATAGGAAAGTGTTAATTTGATAATCACGGCTTTACAAGTTAAAACAAAGCCTTTCTTGCAAATCTATCGCAGCTGAAAAGCTTTATGGCAACAAGAGCTTTTAACAAAAAGCTACATTAGAATTTTCCAGATTGTTACAGTGAATCGAGTTTCACTTAATATGACAAAAAAAAGTCCGGGAAACAGAAATAAGACCTAAAAAAGTGTACAGCCTTAAAGTATGCAACAAAATCTTTACCTTTTTAATAGCGTGACTACAATGCTATTCAACGCGCAAAGCTTTTGCGCCACAGCAACTGAAGTGGTGAACACATACATACATGTTTCCAAAGTAAAGAAAAAAACTGAAAAAAACTCTTTTCCAAGTCCTAAAAGCTTCGAGGCTTAGGAGCTTTCATAGATCGTCAGAGCGTTGGAGCTTTTTACACTATGCCCAAAAATGTTTCATTCTGTAACCGTGCTTTTTGAATTCTTATAAAGCTTACTTACATGTCCACCAAAGCTTGAAAGTTTAATGCGAGCTTTTACAATAAAGCACTCGCCTTTCCTACCGATTAACTGCTTCTCATCAGTGCTCGGCAGCCTAAAGCAATTGTGAGTGTCAATGGGTGAGTTTCTAAGAAAAAGCTGCTCCGCAACTGTTGAGCTGAACAGTTGCCAACAGTTGTGTAGCAGTTGAGTTAAACAGCTACGTCTTAGAAACGGTTTGATGAATTTATCAGCTGTTTGGCTTTACACAACATGTTGAGCTCAAGTAGCGAAGAAAATTTGTGATGCAAAAAATGGCGAAAAGTTGCCAACTGTTGAGCTGAGCGGAATTACTGAACAGTGCGTTTCTAAGACAAACACTCAACAGTTGCACAACAGCTCAGTCTTAGAAACTCACCCAATGTCTCAGCGTATGAATAATTACACTCTCTTGTTTACATATTTGACGAGTGATCATATACACATACATACATGGAAAAGAAAATAAAACGAGAAAATTACGAAATACTTTTGCAAGAACGTAAATAGTGAAAAGAACTTGATTGCGATACTTAAGCATATAGTTATGTATAAAATGGAAAAAAGGAAGCAATAAAAAATGAAACAAATACATATAAAATGAAAGAAAGTAAAAAAGTGGCACTTGCAAGGCAAGGCAAGGACATGTTCTCATTTTGCACCTTGCACAGAGGGTGTGTATGTGTGCATATATGTACATATATATGTATGTGTGTGCGGGTGCGATTAAAATTTTAATGAAATTCTCTGTGCTGCAAAAGAAATTCCGAATGGTTTAAATGATAGCATTAACAAACATCCATTCATACGAAAAGTTTAAGCTTTATAGGCAACAGACAAAATTAAAAAAAAAATGCTGCATACTTTTCAGCGCTTTGCTGAATTATCGGCTTATTTAATAGTTAGCTATGCAACAGCAAATTATACACTAATAAATAACTAATTACCAATCGGCTATTGATTAAAAATTAGTAAGAATATTAATTTTATAAAATTGTTGCATACTTTAAAGAACAAAAAAAATTGCATAATTTTCGGCGCAAAAAAATTAAATTAATTTTATTGCTAAATTAACGCTTAAGTTCTTTAAAGTTAAAAAAAATGGTTTCGATTAAATAACTAGCTATACTACTGCCTACCTTTAGGCGTTTAGCGTTGGAGTTTAAAATAAATAAATGTTTTGCAAAATAAACAAGAAAAAATTCGAACAAACAGCCACGTATAAAAAAGTTTCAAATAAAAACGCACTTATTGCTCATTTAAAACAAAAGTTTGCATACTTTTAGGTGCTTGTTAAATATCAAACGATAACTAGCGCACTAAGGAAAAATTCCATAGCTTTTGAAAAAAAAAATAAAACAAAAACACACGCAAAAAATGCTATACCAAAATCACTCACTAACTCACTCGTAGCGGCTGCAAAACTTTATCACAAAAAAACATTGCATACTTTCAGGTAGATACTCATCAGCAATTCATAGAGATTTAATATCATTAAAAGTTTAGCCACAAAAACAACAAGACAAATTGCGCAACACAGTATCGCTCAAGTGGCAGCACTCACTGCAATTAAAAATGATACGAATTCATTTCAAATATTAAATTTATCTCTCATTTCAAAAAAATAGTTGCGCTTTTTTTTGTTTTGTTTGGTGTTTGCATATTTCAAAGCCTTTAGGCCAGGGATTATCACACTAATACTTTCAAACATTGTGCATGTGCTAAAAGCACAAAATCTCTTGGCTACACCCAAAAGAAACTCAATCATTGTCGAAAACTAAAATTTTTAAATTGGAAATGGATAGTATTTTTATTATTAACTTCACGAAATGCTTTGATTTGTCGGTGTGAGGCTGTCGGTGTGAAAGCTACAAAAAGCTCTCCCACGCGTGGACAGGAAAATCAAATCACTGCTTTAGACTGCCAATTAAATAACAAGCTTTTGACTGGTTATTGCACAGTACGAGCAATTGCAATGGAAAGTGGGCAGTAATTGCTAAAAGAAAAAAATACTTAATGCTATCTTGCCGTATAACTGAACAATCAATTGCATAACTTTAGGCGCTTAAAGCTTATATTAAAAAAATTGGCCATATTTACGGCTGACTGAATAGAAATTTGCAAAATTTCTGCGCGTGAACGAAATGCTTTGATTTGCCGGTGTGAGGCTGTTGGTGTGAAAGCTATAAAAAAGCTCTCCCACGCGCGTATAGCAAGATCAAATCACTGCTTTAGACTGCCAATTAAATAACAAGCTTTTGACTGGTTATTGCACAGTACGAGCAATTGCAATGGAAAGTGGGCAGTAATTGCTAAAAGAAAAAAATACTTAGTGCTATTTTTCTGTAGAACTGAACAATCAATTGCATAATTTTAGGTGCTTAAAGCTTATTATATTAAAGTAATTGGCCATATTTACGGCGAAATCGTGCGGAAAGTTAATACAATACTGCACAGTCATTACTGTTGATTGTTGCTAAAAAAAGAAAAAAAAAAACAAAACAGGAAATGAAATTTTTTAGTGGAGGTGAAATTGAAAAAAGTTTAATTTCATTTGAAAAAGTTAAATTTCATTTGAAAAATTGTTTCACTTGACTTGAAAAAATTATCACTTGAGTTGAAAAAATTATCACCTGAGTTGAAAAAAGTTTCAGTTGACTTGAAAAAAAGTTTAATTTGATCTGAAAATGGTATACATATCTAACGTTGGAGCTGGCAAGAGCTGAAGAGGTGTATGTATATGTAAGTATACATATGTACATTAGGCCGTACCGCCTTTTATGGACCAAAAAAAGTTCCGTACGCCTGCCATATGAGTTTTTTTTTTTTTGGAAAACAGCTCCGGAAATTTTTTTTTGCACGCTGCTAAATGTCGCTAAAATGCATTTTTTTCATATCTGCGTTAATTACAGTCCGATCTCTCAATTTGATACACCAATGTCTTTGGCTTGCGAGAACTTTAAATTTTCATTTCAAATTCAATTCCAAAGTGGACTTAAGGGCCTTTTCACATTACTCGGTACGACATCGGATCGACATTTTTTGCTCGGTATTTTCAGCTTACCGAAACGATTCCGCGTTGCTGTGTTTTTCACACTTGTGCAGTGTTGCCAGAATATTTTGAAGCTTATAGCTAAATTAAAAAAAAATTGCTAAAAATAGCTAAATAATTATTTTCATAGCTAAAATAAATAGCCAAATTTTTTTTTTTCAAGAATAGCCAAATAATCATTTATTTAAAAAGACGTGACATAAAACAACTTCACATATATGAATATTTATATATACA
Organism: Urophora cardui; assembly: GCA_960531455.1. Taxonomy (NCBI): domain Eukaryota; kingdom Metazoa; phylum Arthropoda; class Insecta; order Diptera; family Tephritidae; genus Urophora; species Urophora cardui. The sequence goes on along the minus strand of OY482671.1, from coordinate 17,132,943 downwards.
TATATTATATATTGTAGCCACATACATATATTTGTTTGTATGTATGTACCTATAAATGTACGTCCCATAATAAGATTATTACAATGAAAAAAAAAATCAATTCATTACATGCGTATGTATGTATGTATGTACATTCAATTGCAGTATTAAAATAAATTATAATAGCGACTACTTAATATTTAAACTTTACTTAAAAATTTGGTTCAATAACATTTTAAAAATCATATATTCATTTAATTCACAGGTTGAATCATATATATTAAGTGAAGTCATTGCTTTAATAATATCGTTAGGAATTTCAAAGTTATTACAACATTTTTCAAGCCTTTTTAGACCATGCCTAACAGTCAATAGAGAGTTTAACATAAATACATAATTGCATTCTATTTCTTTGCTTTGTTTTTATTACGTTCATAACAGAAAAGCTACGTTCTATTTCTGCATTACTAATCGGTAGGATTAGAAGATTAAACACAAAAGATTGTAGTCCTTCAAACGGATTTTCGTTAAGAGCATTTCTAAGCTTTCTTACGTCTACCCAAAACTTTATTGTAGAGATAGTTCTCTTCCATGGGTATGCGTGTAGTTTTTTCCATTGCATTTCTAAAATAGGGATTTCCTCCGTGTTAAAGGGGTCCTTTTCATCCTTGAAAGTGTCAAATATTTTTGGCTTGTTTACAGAAAAAAATTCAATATTTTTTAAGATTGAACATTCTGCGGTAAGCGTTGGCGGAGTTGCTCAATTAACTTGACAATAAAGTTCTGAAAAATTTTACGAATACACCGTGAAAAGGACGGAAGTAAAATATTGTGAACCTCAGAGCGAGAAAAATATCGCAATATTCACATTGAACGTACAGCGCTAGTTTGCGATTCATCAAACCGATTCAAATATCGCGATACATATTGACAGTGTAGCGTATGCCAATGGTCATTTGTGAATTCAGATAGTAAAATGGGCAGCAACCAAATGTATGGCAGAGTTGCTTTTGCACACTGCGAAAACCTTATTGATCAACCTTGCATATGAATGCACCAATAATTGATAAAATAAGGAAGGCATGCCAGACTATCAACTTGTGTATAGTTTGATAATCATAAGGATCAGTATACACTTTCAAGTTTTCATAAACTCACAGATGACTCATTAGCTTAAAATGATAAACTGATGTGCAAAATAAAGAAATTAAGAAAAATAGCTAAAAAAAAGCTAAGCTATTAAAAAAAAAGCTAACAAAAATAGCTAATAGCTAAACGCAAATATATGTAGCTAAACGCCAAAAGTTATAGATAAATCAAAATAGCTAAAGTGGCAACACTGCACTTGTGGGAATACTTTCGGTGCGTAATCGGCAGAAAATAGGAAAACAAACATCGAAATTTGCAAAACAAAATTTTTAACTTGAACAAATCACTCAATAATAACAATAATGTCTTTTAGCGAAGACGAAGACATTATAACTTGCTACATTTATAGCCGAAACGAGTTTTTTACTGACTTTGTTCTTCTTCTTTTATTACGCCGCAAAAATGTATGCAGTTATTCCTCAAATTTTACTGACCGGTCTTACCGCGTTGCGGTATACCGAAATCAATCCGCTCCGATTTCATGTATGCAACACTAATGTGAAAGCGCCAATTGAAATACATGTGGTCGGTAAGGTTTCGGTATACTTTCGGTAAAAACCAAAAATGTCGATCCGATACCGCACCGAGTAATGTGAAAGCGCTCTAACTCTGCTTTGTTTTATTTACAAAGCTTTGTAAATTTTGTTTGTTTTCAGTGGCGGGATTATAATTTAAATATAAAGGGGTAGCATATTGGTATGGTGGGTGAAGATTTTATTAGAAAAGTTCTTAATCATGTTACACAAATTTGCAGTTTAAATAAACATACAGTGGTGTGTGATGAAATAAAGTCAGAATAGAAAGTGATTTTATTCGTAAAATATATTTATTTATGTGTTTGTAATAATTTTAATTTGTTATATAAAAAATCTATAACAGAAAACAAATATATTAAAGTTAAAAAGTTTATGCAAAATTTTGGAAAATTCGCCAATTTTTCAGCAAAATTTGTATCTTTTTCAGTAGAAATTTTATATTATTTTTGGTACGCAGTTTTTTTCGACTTGTAAATTCGCAGTGGCCGCTGTGGTGCAGTGGGTAGAGTGCTCGCCTGCTATGCCAGAGGTCTCGGGTTCAAACCACGGTCCGAGCCAAACACCAAAACAATTTTTCTAATTAGTAAAAATCGAATTATTGGGTTTTTTTAAGAGCATCGGTCACCTCTCGGCAGTGGGCGGCATACCCTCCGAGTGTATTTCTGCCATGAAAAAGCTTCTCACAAAAAATGCATTCGCCGTTCGGAGCCGGCATAAAACTGTAGGTCCACCCAATTAGTAGGAAATAACAAAAAGGAGCACACCTCGAATTGGGAGAGAAGCTCGGCCATAAAACTCGTCAGAGTTATAACAGCGCCATTGTATTATTATTATTATTAAATTCGCATGAAAAAAAATGCAGAGGACAGCTAGAAAAAAATTCTCAAATAACAGGTATTAGCATTTGTTATAGTAAAATTCAACGAGCTACAAAACTTCCGAAAAGCTACACATTTTGCTTAGAACTTGGCGAATTTTCCTGAATCTCGCATTTTTACAGATATGGAATTATGACGAGTATCCAACTGGAAAAATGTAAACACTGAAATGGTCATAAGAAAAAATAGGAAGGTTTAAATAAAGTTTTTTTTTCATAAAATATGCAAATGTTTAAAGTCAGACCACTACAAATTAAAAAGCTGTATTAAATATTCCATTTGCTAATATGCACTTGACTCATTTTCATTCAAAATATATTTGGTTTGAAACTGTAATTGTTTTTCTTTCACGTGCGAAGATTTCGTCTCAAATTTAGTGAGTCACTACAAATTTTTAATTTTTTTCTTTATTCTTTATAATTATATATCTTTATATATATTACGCTAAGCGATTTTTTGTAAGCACCATAACTTTTACACCGTTATACCGATTTTCGAAAATGTGGTGTCAGATGAAAGGGCTTGACCTGTAGATGTGCAGGAAGGATTAATTTTTTTGAAAAGGGTTGCCAGATGTTTGAAAATTTAATTTTACTGTATAGTTTGTTTGATTTTAAAATTTTTGGCACCATATGAAAGGGCTTGACCTGATATTAAGTAATTTAATAAAAATTTTACAAAAAGGGTTGCCACCTGTTCAAACATTCAGTTTTACGCTATAGTTTGTTTGATTTTTAAATTTGAGGTGTCATATGAAAGGACTTGGCATGGAAATGAGTAATTTATTAAAATTTTTACAAAAAGGGTACCACCGTTCAATAATCCATTTTTACGCTACAGTTTATCTCATTTTTAAATTTGAAGTGTCATGCAAAGCCTAGCACTGAAGATGGGTAATAAAAGGAGAGGGAAGAGGAAAATGAAAGGGACGGATATGGCGAAGGACAGGAAGCGAAAGAGGAAATATGAAAAATAAAATGGATAAAGGGAAAATAAAGCGCAAATAAAGGGGAAAGGGGAAGAGAAAGAGAACTAGAAAGAAAAGGAGGAGCGCGCCAAATGGCCTTTTGTAGGTCGCTTTAAGGTTACCATAGTCTAGAAAAATATTCGGCACAAAACTTCACTATGGGGCTCCTTGGTCGAAATCTATGTATAAAAAATCTAGGTCCACAGAAAATAAAAATAACCAGTAGCTATGAAGGTATATCAAAAAAATTTCAAATGTGGCAATAAGTGGTCTTCCACCCTCATATTGTCGCACAGTGTAATTGAAAGCCACAGCATCGCGTGGCCGGGTTTACTGGTATTTATTTATTATTTAAGTATTTATTATACTTTGTTTATTGTTATTCTCTATTATTATATTTATTTATTGTAGCTTTCTTTGCAATTTTTCACGTGCAACCCATAAAAACCTTAATAATTTATTTTTCTGGCATCCTAGTAAGCAAAAAATCCAATTGCATTCACGGGGGGCTTAGATCCGAATGCACCCTACCCTTAAACTTGCCATTGGATGTGCTCACAAACATTATGTAGCATAATTTTAGGCGTTATATTTTCACCTATTATCCGAGCTCTAGTGATTACATTGTTGTGTTTGCAAATGTTTTTTAGGCCCTTTTGCGCCTAAAATTGTACTACATTATTTACTTTTTTCGAAAAATGAAACTAAAAAAAACTATGTTTAATAATCTCGATATTTACTTATAATTTTGTGCAGCAATGTTTTATGCTTAACTGCTCTTTTCTTTTTTTTTTTAATTGAAAACAAATTATGCACAAAAAACAAACTTATTGATTTCTGCAAATAAAAATGCAACTGCCAACCAACACAGCGGCAGCAAAATGCTCGAAAGTAGGTCAAACATTTTTTTAGTTCATGCTTCAATTCAGCTTTGTTTTTTTTTTTTTTGTGCGAGCGTAGCTTTAATTAAAATGTGCAACATAAGTTCTAACAGCTTTGAGAAAGCAATTTTGTTTTGAATAAAATAAATTTTTTTGTGTAACAATTTAAGCTGCTTAAATTGAAATGTTCACTAAGGCAACACCTCCCATTGGAGCTCTTAATTATCGATACAAAGTTGTTTATTATTCAAATATATAGAGCTACACAGGTGTTATTATCCACCACTAAGCAACAAATAAAATAAAAACAAGTAAGGAAGCCTAAGTTCGAGTGCAATCGAACATTAGATACTCAGCTGTATGCTTTCATTGTTTGTTTGCGTTTGTTCGATATAGGGTGTATTTTATATGAAACGAGTGCTGCATAAACAGGGCGCAGCCACGCCCATTTTCAAAATTTATATCAATCATCCAAATAAGCATACAAATATTATTGTTAGTGCAAAATTTCATCCCTCTATGACTTTTAGTTACAAAGACTTCACGTTACAAATTCCAAAAGGGTGTTCCAGAAATATCTTTGTTAAAAAGTAGGCGTGGTCATAAACCGATTTCAATACATTTTTGCGTGTCTATTAACACATGTTATAAAAGTGTATAAACCAAGTTTCGTCATAATATCTCAATTATTTGTCGAGTTAAAGGCTAAGAAATCTCATATATCCCTTTGTCTAAAAAGAGGCGGTGCCACGCCCATTTTCCAAACTTTTTTATTTTTTGTTTCCGGTCTATTGTAAAACTCATGTCACAAAATTTCAATGAATTATCTTTATATTTCACATAGATATCGCTTAAAATGGTTTTATTAGGTCACTTTATAATACACATATATAAAAGTGGGCGCGGTCGTCAACCGATTTTGGTAATTTTTCGTCCACACATTTGGCTAAGTAAATATATCACGCGTACCAGATTTCATCGATATATCTTTAACGGTTTCTGAGTTATGGCTTATTAAACTTTCAATATTCGCTCCTTAATAAGTGGGCGTGGCACCGCCCATTTTCCAAAATTTTTGTAGTTTTTGTTTTATGTCCATAGTTGGACTCCTGCCACAAAATCTCAGTGATTGATCTTTATATTTGACAGAGATATCGCTTAAAATGTTTTTATTAGGCCCCCTTATATTTCCTATATATAAAAGTGGGCGTGGCCGTCAACCGATTTTGATAATTTTTCGCCAAAACATTTGACTAAGTAATTATATTACGCGTACCGAATTTCATCGATATATCTTCAACGGTTTCTGAGTTATGACTCATAAAACTTTCAATGTCTGCCCCTTAATAAGTGGGCGTGGCACCGCCCATATTCCAAAATTTTTGTGTTTTTTGTTTTATGTCCATAGTTGGACTCATGCGACAAAATTTCAATGATAGATCTTTATATTTGACAGAGATATCGCTTAAAATGGTTTTATTAGGTCACTTTATAATACACATATATAAAAGTGGGCATGGCCGTAAACCGATTTTGATAATTTTTCGTCAAAACATTTGTCTATGTAAGCAAATTACGCGTACCAAATTTCATCGATATATCTTCAACGGTTTCTGAGTTATGACATATAAAACTTTCAATGTTTGACCCTTAATAAGTGGGCGTGGCACCGCCCATTTTCCAAAACTTCATCAAATTTCTTCATAAGGGCCCGAGCTCAATACGTGGGTAAAATTTTAAAACTCTAGCTATATTAGTGGCTGAGATACCAAATTTCCGATTTTTTCTATATAGGAAAAGTGGGCGTGGTCATGGTCCGATTTCGCCCATTTTCAATACCAACCGTCCCAGTCTCGATACCAACTTGCGTTCCAAATTTCATCAAAATATCTCAATTTTTGCGCGAGTTAGAGTGTTTACAGACGGACGGACGGACGGACGGACGGACAGACGGACGGACGGACGGACGGACGGACGGACGGACGGACGGACGGACATGGCTCAATCGATTTCTCTTTTCACCCTGATCATTTTGATATATATAAGTCTATATCTATCTCGATTATTTCATTCTGTTACAATCCACCGTTATGTGATTAAAACTATAATACTCTGTGTACTAGTACAGCTGAGTATAAAAAGACAATTTGAAAAAAAAGGCAAGGTAAAGTTTCGTTCACAGCAACCACAACAACAACTGCAAAATCACAAAACAAAGCAACAAAAGTTTAGTAAAATTTGCAACTTCATTTGTTAACAATTTCCAAAACGAACGAAAATTCCAAAAAATTCAAAAAAAGCATAAAGTCGAACGTAATGAAGTGTAAGTGTGTGTGTGTGCCTGCAAAAGCTTTGCAAAACGCTAGCCTGCAAAAAATTCGACTAGTCGGGCATTCGTTCGGAATCACTCGCAAGGAAGCATGCGACTAATACAACTTGTGGCCACTTTATATGAAAACAAGTAAGAGCGCGGCTGTCTTCGGCCGTACCGAAGACTTCATACCTTTCATGAATGGAGAAATGAAAAATTGCATAGTCGGAAATTGTTTAATGTATACTTTCAATTCTGTAAGTTATTTATGCAAAGATTCAGTAGAAAAAAGTTTCATGATTTCAATGGAGAATTTATAACCCAAAATGTCCGTATCTGAACAATCGGTTGTATGGGAGCTATATGTTGTATTGGTCCGATCTCGACGAAATTCGGTGATATTATATAGGTCCATATGTGTAAAAATACTTCAAAGTTTCATTCTCTCAGCTGTTAAAATAGAGAAGTTATACCCCAAAATGTCCATATCTGAACAATCGGTTGTATGGGAGCTATATATTATAGTGGTCCTATCTTGACAATTCTCGGTAACATTATTAACGTCAATATGAGTACAAATACTACAAAGTTTCATGTCCTTAGCTCTTTAAATGGATAAACTATACCCCAAAATGTCCATATCTGAACAATTGGTTGTATGGGAGCTATATGTTATAGTCGCCCGATGTTGACAATTTTCAGTAAAATTATTAAAGTCAATATCAGTGCAAATACTATAAAGTTTCATGTCCTTAGCTCTTTAAATGGAGAAAATATACCCAAAAATGTCCATATCTGAACCATCGGTTGTATGGCAGCTATATGTTATAGTGGTCCGATCTTGACAAATTTCGGTGACATTATTTTGGTCCATATGCGTACAAATACTTCAAAGTTTCATTCCCGCAGCTCTTCAAATGGAGAAGTTATACCCGAAAATGTCCATATCTGAACAATCGGTTGTATGGCAGCTATATGTTATAGTGGTCCGATTCGGCCGATTCCGACAAATGATCAGCTTCTCCTAAATATGCATTCACATTCCGAATTTCAAGCAGATATCTCAAAAACTGAGGGACTAGTTTGCGATCAAACAGACAGACAGACAGACAGACAGACAGACGGACATGGCTTAATCGACTCAGCTCATGATCCTGATCATATTGGTATATACTTTGGTAGGTCTGCCACGCCTCCTTCTGGTACTTTCACCATTCGTGTTTCGGCACAAAGTTATAATACCATTTCATTCCCATGAAAGGTATAAAAACGTTTGCTTTTGTTTGCGCACGTCCTTGTGGTCTCTTTATATGAAACAAAGTGTTCGCTTTTGTTTGAGCATGTCCTGTGGGGAGACTAATTATACGATGTATTGTGGAACGATTTTCCGTCATCCCTTGTCCAGTTTGGTTTGGAGACAAACCGGTTTCGGCTAATATGCGCCATCTTCAGTGTCTTCTTTCTTTCGTGCAGAACGAAAGAAGACACTGAAGATGGCGCATATTAGCCGAAACCGGTTTGTCTCCAAACCAAACTTGACAAGGGATGACGGCAAATCTTTCCACAATACATCAAATTCCTACCCTGTCGGAAAAACAAGCAACCAAAAAGTTACTAATTATACGCTTTTGTAACTGAACGAGTACCTACGAAGGTAAACTAACTACTCCACTTTGTTGACAATCGGCCATCGAATGGAAGTTGTCCCCCGTTGTAACTGAATAAATGCATATTTCGAAGTGCGTTTATAAACTTTTGAGTACAATTGCAAACAGTCCACTCTCAAAAGTCCTTATGTGAATTTTTCATAATAAGCCACAAAGTAGAAGAAACAAAAATAGAATTTTGAATGTGTACATTAGATGATTTTTTTTTGTATGGGATTCTTTAAAGCTTCTCAGATCCTCCCTCCGGCACCGGAATATGAGAATAGAGTGTTTTAGAGCAATTAAACTGAAAAGAAAAGTTGACTTTTCCAAAAACTGGATGGAGCTACACCGAAAATCGCGCAAATTTCCAGAATTTCAAGGTATGTTTAGATTTATGTATGAAAAATGTTGGACTTTTCCACAAGAAAAAAAAATTGATATCTACCCATACGTAGAATTAACCGCTAAATTGAATGGCGTATTCAGTTTTTTGGTGCACTACCCAGAGAAGGTAATATCGCGGCCTAAATTGATCATTTTTTTTTTTTTTTTTTTTGTAATGAATCTTCAACTTCTTACCCTATACTCTTCCCGAAAGCGGACATTATTTTTTAATTAAATCACACGGTAGGCTGCATTATTTAATACGCTTTCCAGAAATGTATAGCTATTAAAAATCGGGTAATATTTGGATGAGTTCATTAAGTTTAAGTGAAGTAAAGTCGGGTATAAAAGCGTAACATACCTTAAAAGTTCTAGAATTTTTTAACAATTTTGCTCTTGAAGGCGGTTTTTTGGGTTATTCGTGATTTTTTTATGTGGGTGGATAACTACAAATGTAAAAAAAATTCTAAAGATCGAGACCGTGGATAGTGGAAAAAAAGCGTGGACCCGGATGACCCCGAAATATTATTGGGCAACATTGGTATCAAATTAAAGGTCTTAACTAGGGTTTGAATATGAAGCCCATTCTATGCCAATTTCTTAGCCAATTTTCGATATACTCGCCGATAAGTGGTCCAAGATAACTACCGAAGATTTTAAAGAAAAGCGGTCATATTTGAGTCTAAATTTTGACTTATATATATCGAAAAATTGGACACAGAAAAATGGAATGGCTTCATATTGAAGTCCTAGGTAAAATCTTTATTTTGATACCCATATTGCCCACAAATGTTTTGGCGCCATTCGGCTCCACTTCTTATCCGTTATCCGCGGTCTCGGCCTTTTTATTTTTTTTTATACCTTTCATGAGAATGAAATGGTATTATAACTTAGTGCCAAAAATTTTTTGTCGAAAGTACCAGAAGGAAGCGTGGGGGACCCACCAAAATATATACCGATATGATCAGAATCACGAGCTGAGTCGATTAAGCCATGTCCGTCTGTCCGTCTGTCCTTCTGTCCTTCTGTCCGTCTGCCCCTCCGTCCGTCTGTGTGAACGCAAACTACTCCCTCAGTTTTTGCGATATCTGAATGAAATTCGGAATACAGGCATGTTGTTATATGCAGCTGATCATTTGTCGGAACCGGCCGAATCGGACCACTATAACATATAGAAAACAACCGATTATTCAGATATACATGCAATTTTTTTATGTAATTTGTGCATAACTTCCCCATTTAAACAGCTAAGGACATGAAATTTTGAAGTAGACGTGCCCATTTTGACCCAAACAAGGCTACCGAAAATTGTCTAGATCGGACCACTATAACATATAGTTCCACAACATCCGATTATTCAGATATACACATTTTGGTGTATAACTCTTCCATTTTAACAGCTAACGGCATGAAATTTTGAAGTATTTGTACCCATATGGACCCAAACGGGGTTACCGAAAATTGTCAAGATCGGACTACTATAACATATAGCTCCCATACAACCGATTGTTCAGATATGGACATTTTGGTGTATAACTCTTCCATTTTAACAGCTAACGGCGTGAAATTTTTAAGTATTTGTACCCATATGGGCCCAAACAGGGTTACCGAAAATTGTTAAGATCGGACCACTGTAACCTATAGCTCCCCTACAACCGATTGTTCAGATAAACACATTTTGGTGTATAACTCCTCCATTTTAACAGCTAACGGCGTGAAATTTTTAAGTATTTGTACCCATATGGACCCAAACGGGATTGCCGAAAATTGTTAAGATCGGACCACTGTAACCTATAGCTCCCATACAACCGATTGTTCAGATATGGACATTTTGGTGTATAAATCATCCATTTAAACAGCCCAGGCACCATTTTTCTAATAAATCCTTCCATAAATAACCCACAGAATTGAAATTATAAATTATACTAAATTAAGCTATGTACATCCATAGGTAACTTTTCATTTCCCTACTCATGAAAGGTACGAAGTCTTCGGTACCGCCGAAGACAGCCGCGCTTTTACTTGTTTTTTTTTTTTTTGCATTTGTGGAGTTATCCATCCACATAAAACTATCACTAATAACCCAAAAAACCGCCTTCAAAAGCAACATTTTTAAAAAATTTAAGAAATTTTAAGGTATGTTACCCTTTTAAGGTATGTTACCCTTTTATACCTCACTTAAACTTGATGAACTCTTACAAATATTATTCGATTTTTAATAGCTATACATTTATGGAAAGCGCATTACATAACGCAGCCTGCCGTATGATTTAATTAAAAAATAATGTCCGCTTTCGGGAAGAGTATAGGGCAAGAAATTGAAGATTCATGAGAAATAAAAAGAAAATGCTCACTTTAGGCCGCGATATTACCTTTCCTGGTTAGTGCACCAAAAAACTGAGTACGCCATTCGCCATTCGGTTAATTCTACGTACGGATACATATCATTTTTTTTCTTGTGGAAAAGTCCAACTTTTTTCATACATAAATCTAAACATACCTTGGAATTCTGGGAATTTGCGCGATTTTCGGTGTAGCTCCATCCAGTTTTTGGAAAAGTCAACTTTTTTTTTCAGTTTACTTACTCTAAAGCTCCCTATTTTCCTATTCCAGTTCCGGAGGAAATATCTAAAAAAAAAACGCATCTAGTGTACATACATATAAAATCTATAGAGACTTTTGAAAGTGTAATCGTATTTAATGCTATTTTTTGCAGAATACGGAAGGATTTTGCAATAAATTCCTAATGGACATTATACACCTTTAAATACTGTTACATAATCCATCAAAAACTCAATATCGAAAAAATTTCACATAGCCACTTTTGAAAGTGCACTACTCAATTGGTCTACATTTTTTGCCATTCCGTGTACAATTGAGGAGTGATTGTAGACCAATTGTACCCGAAAGAGAGGAATTCGGGATAAAACTCTTTCGATACTGATGGCATAATTTTTTACAGGGTACTCTTTGCTGTTGTTGTTGCTGTTGTCGTTGCTGTATTTAATTTATATGTACGCACGTATGTCAAAGCAAACATTAGGTGCTTGGAAGGGGCCAGTGGACACAGAACATTCATTATCAGCACAGTTTCCGGCTGAATGGCGACAATTCTGCTGCCGCCTTGCTTATAGAACGCTATCTCACTGGAGAACTGTTAATTAAGTTCCAATGTAGCTACAAATATGCTTGTATGTGTGTAGAAAGAGATGGAAAGTAATCCACAACTAACCTAGAAAAACACTTTCATTTAAGCCAAAGTTTAAGTCAAAGAGTTGCCATAGTTTTTGTTCAAACTAACTAGCTCTGCTATGGTTGCTGAAACTAGAAGTTTTGCTTTTGTGATAGTTTGGTAAAAACAAAAAAAAAAAAAAAAACAAAAAAAAAATCAAAAAAAAAAAAAACAAAAAAAAACACAAACAGCAAAGCAACAAAAAATTATATTAAATAAAAAACTGTTTTACAACTCCTTTTGTATCGCTTGCATGGTTAAGTTAAAATTTTTGTTGTTGTGGTTGAAACTTATACATACCTACCATGTTTGTTTGTTGCTTGTTGCTAGGTTGACCGCATTGATTTGCACTTCATTTTAAAGTTTCTATTAGGAATTGATTAAAGCATATTTTCGTGCCAATTTTGAAATGAAGTAGATACCTACTGGTTGTAAATTTTTATTGTGGTTTGAGAGGAAAATATGTAGGTAAATAAAAGCAGAAAGTAATTTTGATTTGGCTTAGAAAATTTGTTAAATTTAGTTTGCAAAAATTTCGCATTAATGCAGTTAACTTTTATTTTAATTTGGATTGCGCTCAAAAGTATGCCATGCACCATGCAAATATGTGCAGTTTGATTGAATTTAAGCTGCAAACTTTTAAGTCATCGGTTGTTGTATCTAGATCAGACCCCGGCAAAACTAAAACTGAGATTGTGTTAGTGAGAACAGAGAGATTTATGCAACAGTGGTGTAAGAACTAAGCATATGGGGCAAACGTACAAAATAGCAACGTTTTGAAAATAAAATAAATATTTGAATAATAATGAAAAATGTATTACTAAGGAATTTTTAACTTGAAAAAATGTTTTATAAATTAATTTGGATTCAACAATGTAAAATATTGGAAATTCCAATAATAAAAAAATATCTATAAGGAGTTTTTAGTGTAAAAAATATACATTAAAAATTTATTTGAAGAATATTCATTGAGAAATAGTTGAGAGTTGATATCATTTACGAAATTTTTCCAAAAGTACATAACCAAACTTGTTAAGGTATGCAAGGATGGGGCGTAAGTTATAACTGAAGATTTAGTAGAACCTTTAAGAATAAGCAAATTTTATTATATGAATTGAAAAATAAAGCATTGCAATTTTGCAACTTGAAAATTTGGTTGCAGTACAAAATGATTTATTTTTCATGGTCATACATACGCAATGGCACACTGTCGCATGACAAACAAAGCAACGCAGCCAGTGCTTGTGTTGCTTCTTCGCTGTCTAAACAACGACTGAATCACAGAGCGTAAGCCTATGTGTGTTATACTCATTAATTCACGTGAGTCGATTTGCCGGGCCTTGATCTAGATCATACCTCGGCGTTTCATAGATATTAAGATCAGACAAAAAAGTTATGCTCTTCACCAGTGATGTCGAAATTGGGCCTTTCGGACCAAATCTGGTCCGATAAATTTACTTTGGGCTGTTGGGCGGCTAAAATCAATTTTGGTCCGATTTGTAATATGAATATTTTTAGTGGAGACAATTTCTCGACCGCTAAACATTTTATCTTTCCCGTATAAAGTTCTTTTATTGTTAGTGAAACACACTATTCGCATATCTATTAGAGTTGGGAAATTTAGTTCACCTTGTTGAGCGCTCAATTGGTGAGCGCTCTCTTCAGTGAACTAGTTCACTTTAGTGACTTTGCATAGGCTATCCAGGAAGGAAGTCCCAAGAAAGCGTTGTCTTCCGCTGTTAAGAGCCGAGCAAAGCAATGGCAGATGAGGTGTTCGATTGTCTCCTCGCCTCATCATCTTTCCAGCTTATGCAGCATCTGCGCTAGGGTGCACCTAGCCTCTCTGCGTGTTTCCCGATGAGGCAGTGTCCTGTGAGTACCATCACAAGGTTCGAGATGTCATCTCTCCTTAGAGTACTTATTTGATGGGATCGCTTGTGAACCCATTTCTGCCAGATTTGCCTTGATGTTCGACATACTGGCTTCTGTTGTCATCTATCGCTTGCTAGTTTATAGACATGCTGTTTAAGAATTAGCTCGTTTGTGGCTAAGGCATAGCTATGCCTTATGGAAGAACCTGCTCGGTAGTGCCCTGCCTAGCAAGTTCATCCGCCCTACAATTGCCATTGATATCCCTATGTCCCGGGACCTATACGAGGTGCAGACAGGTCCGTTTGGCCATCTCCTTTAGAGATCGGCGACAGTCTAGTGTTAGTTCTGAATTAAATAAGTGGGAGTCAAGATTACTTAGTATGTACATATGTATTTAAAAATAAATATGTAATTCCATTTTAAGTTGACTTCTGATTTTTGGGCCTTTTTTGGCGGAATTGGGCGGTAATTTGGTCGGTAAAATTTTTTTCAAGTGGCAACACTGCTCTTCACACAGACAGGTTGCGCTCTTTGTTTAAAAAATTATTTAGTCGTCGCTGAACAAGTGGCCAAACAACATCGTGTGTGCACGGTAGGCAGGAAGCGACGATAGGTTGCATGAAAATGTCGAGAAAAAAGGAAAGTGGGGTTGTGTTATGTGATCTTTATAGATGAAACATCCGTTGAAATTAAAATCCGAGCTGCTCCTTTTTCAAGGATATCCACATTTTTTGTTTTTTTTGAAAGGATCAAATATTGAGGAAATCGAAAATTCGCCACCGTCCAAATTTTTCCGATTTCAATACATTATTTGGTCGCTAAGGGATACAAAAAAAGGTATTAAAAAGATAAAAGGACACCTGTAGTGGAAAAATCCAATGTGAACAGGACCTAAAGGATAACCACTGAAATATAAAATAACACAAAAAGTACCCACTTTAATTTGCGTATAACTCCTAAAATGTTAACTCTACGTGAAAATTCTTTATTATATGTTTCATTCAGAATAAATAAAGAAATATTTCTTTAATATACAATTTTGATGTACCTGCAGTGGTTAATGTACTTTTGTGCAACTAAAGTGAAAATTTCAAAAAAAGTACGTTTTTTTTATGGTGCTATTTTAAGTTAAAATATTTTTCTAGTTTATGTAAATATTTTAATCTAATGATCCAACTCTCATTCCTACATATCTATACGTTAATACTAAAAAAGAGTTAGAGCTGAGATACGCGCTAGCTGTGCACGGTGGGCGGGAAGCAACAATAGGTTGCATGGGAATATCGTAAAAACGATGGCCCAACGAATATGTGCCTAGCTGTGTGCTGGTACTAATTTTCGTTAAAAAAAATGTTGGAAGTTTTATTCACGCTTGCTGTGTGTTTATGAAATATATTAGAATATCATTTTACGTAAGTTTTTAGCCGGCGATCGTTTTTTCCATATTTTCATGCAACCTATTGTTGCTTACCGCCCACCGTGCACAGCTAGCGCGTATTTCAGCTCTAATTCTTTTTAATATTAACGTACAGATATGTAAGAATTAGAATTGGATCATTAGATTAAAATATTTACATAAACTAGAAAAATATTTGAACTTAAAATAGCACCATAAAAAAAAGTACTTTTTTTTGAAATTTTCAATTTAGATGGACCAAAGTGCATTAACCACTACAGGTACATCAAAATTGCATATCAAAGAAATATTCCTTTATTTATTCTGAATGAAACATATAATAAGGAATTTTCACGTAGAGTTAACATTTTAGGAGTTATACGCAAATTAAAGTGGGTACTTTTTGTGTTATTTTATATTTCAGTGGTTATCCTTTAGGTCCTGTTCACATTGGATTTTTCCACTACAGGTGTCCTTTTATCTTTTTAATACCTTTTTTTGTATCCCTTAGCGACCAAATAATGTATTGAAATCGGAAAAATTTGGACGGTGGCGAATTTTCGATTTCCTCAATATTTGATCCTTTCAAAAAAAACAAAAAATGTGGATATCCTTGAAAAAGGAGCAGCTCGGATTTTAATTTCAACGGATGTTTCATCTATAAACATCACATAACACAACCCCACTTTCCTTTTTTCTCGACATTTTCATGCAACCTATCGTCGCTTCCTGCCTACCGTGTGTGGCTATCGCATGTTTGCGCAGCGAATGTTAAAAATTTGCATGTACGTATGTACATATATGCATGTATGTATGTTTGTTCGCCATACCCTGCAAAAAAATGTGCGATTAATCCCGAAAGAATTTGTCCCAGATTCATCTCTTTCGGAAACAATCGGTCCACAATTAGTCCCCGATTGTTCCCGCACGGGTATAAATGTAGACCAATTGTTCCCGAAAGGGTACAAATCTAGATTGATTAAATGTAGAAATTTTACAAAAATATTCAATGTATGAATTTAAAAAAATGTATAATAATAGGTAAAACTGAACACCCTTTCTTTTAATAACAATAATGAATAATAATTTTAACAAAATGTTACCAAAAATTCCTATTGGAAAATCAATTACAATTATAAACTCAATACTGACTATGTAAGAAAATTTTTATTTATTGATTATTATTATTTTTTACAAACGTAAAACTTATTGTATAATCTTTACTTAAATAGGCATGAACATTTATAATTTTTAAAGATTGTTTTAAAAAATAGCCTTGGCTAATTTTGAAAAATTCCTCACATTTATTTTACACTCGCATAATGCATTCTCAGAACTTAAAATATTTTGAGGAGATATTTATTTTTTTTAAAAGATTTCACTACAGGATGAAAGCTAATCGAATAAACTTTCTTCTAACATTTATAACAATAATTTTTACATTTTCATAAAAAATAGCCTTGGCTTACAACTTTGGATGAAAGCGATTAATCTACATTTGTACCCGTTCGGGTATAAAAATTGAACAATTAGTCTCTTCATAGGATATTCTCGAAAAAATGCGATCAATTCGCCCCATATAAAGGGATGTAAAATTGTACTAGTCGCATGCTCCCTTGCGATTCATCCCGGACACGTCCCGTATTAATCGAATTTTTTGCAGGGTAGCGATCAAAGCGCTCTCACTTATACACTTGCATTTACAAATTTGCCGAGCCATGATCTAGATCAGAGATCCCCAAAACTCCAACTGCAGCAGTGTTAGAGAGTATAACAATCAGTGTTGCCACCGCAAACAAAATTTTACCGACCAACTTACCGCCCAATTCCGCCAAAAAACGCCCAAAACCCAAAAGTCAACTTAAAATGGAATTACATATTTATTTTTAAATACATATGTACATACTAAGTAATCTTGGCTCCTACTCATTCAATTCAGAAATAACACTAGACTGCCGCCGATCTCTAAAGGAGATGGCCAAACAGACCTGTCTGCACCTCGTGTAGGTCCCGGGACATACGGATATTAATGGCAATTGTAGGGCGGATGAACTTGGGAGGCAGGGCACTACCGACCAGGTTCTTCCTGACAAAGAACACATAGGTATGCCGTTTGCCACAAACAAGCTAATTCTTAAACAGCATGTCTATAAACTAGCAAGCGATAGATGGCAACAGAAGCTAGTATGTCGAACATCAAGGCAAACCTGGCAGAAATGGGCTCACAAGCGATCCCATCAAATAATTACTCTAAAGAGAGATGACATCTCGAACCTTGTGCGGGTACTCACAGGACACTGCCTCATCGGGAAACACGCAGAAAGGCTAGGTACACCTTACCGCAGATGCTGCATAAGCTGGAAAAATTATGAGGCGAGGAGACAATCGAACACCTCATCTGCCACTGCTCGGCTCTTAACAGCGGCAGACGACGCTTTCTTGGGACTTCCTTCCTGGATAGCCTATGCAAAGTCGCGGACGTCGACATAAAGGACCTGGGCCCTCACTCTGTAGTTTAATTCGAAAGAAAATTCGTTCGATTTCGAGTTATATTCCATATATTCTATGCAATAAGAATGTGCTTTCGAATCGAATTTCGCTTTTAAATAGAACTACATAGTGAGGGCCTTGGTGAACTGCATTAGGTTCTCAAATTGGTTCAAAAAGGAGGAGTAATCCGTTTTCTTGTTGTGGTATCACAACGGGCCTCTGCACTGGCCTAAGTGCAACTCTATGGCAGCCACTCCAACCTAACATATTCGTGGAATAGCCCGTATGTTTGCTGGCGCTTTTCAAGTGAACCATAATTTGTGTCAAATTTCAGCATTTTCTTTGCAAAATAAATGTCTGATTGTCTGATTTTGATGTTTCATTAAACTTGGCATGCGAGCCGGGTCCCAAGCGAATTTAGATATAACGAAGGCGAAACGTCATTTTGATATCACACTACGAATTCCAATATGCCTACATAGTTAATGGCGAACTAAAGTGAACTAGTTCACTGAAGAGAGCGCTCAACAAAGTGAACTAAATATCCCAACTAACAATAAAAGAACTTTACACGGGAAAGATAAAATGTTTAGCGTCAGAGAAATTGTGTCCACTAAACATATTCTTATTACAAATCGGACCAAAATTGATTTTAGCCGTCCAACAGCCCAAAGTAAATTTATCGGACCAGATTTGGTCCGAAAGGCCCAAATTCGGCATCACTGATAACAATCTGTGTGAGTTGAGCGTTGCACCTCAGTGCTATGAAACGAAGACCCCTGATCTAGATCAGCGATAGGCACACGAACACATACATATACGAGTACAAAGTGTGCATGTGTTAAAAGAACAAAAAGAGCAAAAAATTGTCGCTCAGAAACTTATAGAGCAACAGATAACCTACTAGTTCAACAGCTGAATGTTGACTGAAGTCGTTGACAGTGTTGCCGTTTTGATACACTCATATCAAATGGGATACTTTTTGATGTGTAAACATCTTTGCTGTAGCTATGAGTAACTACGAAAAGCGAGTAAACAGTAAATGACCTTTGTGTTACAGCGCTGCTGTGTTCGAGTGAATCGCTTGGCATTGTCAGTGCGACAAATAGGCAGAATAAAAAGAACAAACATGTTTGAACATATATGCAAATGTATGGATATGCAACATCTATCTACATATCTAATTTTCTGGGCAATATTGTTATCAAATGAAAGGTTTTGATCAGGACTTCGATATGAAGCTCTTTTAATTGTGACCCCTAGATCGGGTCTCCAGATATGGGGCAAAACGTGGATCCGGATTACCGCAGAATATTTCTGAGCAATATTGATATCAAATAAAAGGTGTTGAGCAGGGCTTACACATAGAGCTCTCTTCATTATGAGTCCTAGGTCGGGTCCCCAAATATGGGTCAAAATGTGACCCCGGATTAACCCGGAATGTTTCTGAGCAATATTGGTATCAAAGGAAAGGTGTTGAGCAAAGCTTTCATATAGAGCTCTATTCTTTATGTTTCCTAGGCCGGGTCTCCAGATATGTGTTAAAACGAGGACCTGG
The DNA here is from genome assembly GCA_960531455.1 of Urophora cardui. Lineage (NCBI taxonomy): Eukaryota > Metazoa > Arthropoda > Insecta > Diptera > Tephritidae > Urophora > Urophora cardui. The sequence goes on along the minus strand of OY482671.1, from coordinate 17,113,661 downwards.
ATAATTCTTGAATGTTTCTGAGCAAAACAAAACAAACAAAATCAAAATTCTAAAATCCAAAATCAAAAATCCAAATTCAAAAGTCAAAAATCAAAAATCCAAAATCAAAAATCAAAAATACAAAATCCAAAATCAAAAATCCAAAATCAAAAATACAAAACCCAAAATCAAAAATTCAAAATCAAAAATTAAAAATCCAAAATCCAAAATCAAAAGTCAAAATTCAAAAATCAAAAACCAAAACAAACAAAAACAACAAAATAGCAGCAGTGACAATGACAACAAAAAATTATGAAAATGATAGTCGCGTTTTAATCCATAGAAAACCAAGGAAAAAAGAAATAAGGAAAAGGGAATAAAAATCCGATTTCGAAACTGTTTACACATCAGTGTTCATGAATAAGTACTCGTTACTCACGCTTTAATTTTTTAATCCAAAGAAAAGAAAAGAAAAGAAAAGAAAAGAAAAGAAAAGAAAAGAAAAGAAAAGAAAAGAAAAGAAAAGAAAAGAAAAGAAAAGAAAAGAAAAGAAAAGAAACGAAACGAAAGGAAAGGAAAGGAAAGGAAAGGAAAGGAAAAGGAAACGAAAGGAAAAGGAAACGAAAGGCGAAAAGGTAAGGGGAAAGTGTACGGAAAACAAAAGTGATAAAGGAAAAAAGGAAACGAAAATAAAAGGGAAAGAGAATATATGGGCTTAAAGCAATTTTTAAGGGGAGTCTCATAGTCAAGTAATAAAATATTTTGTATTAAATTGGCAGATAAAAACGAGTCGAACTTCTTACGCGGCAGCTGGAGTAAACGATGTCGAAATTTTTGAAATTTAAAAAGGCCAAAGAATAATGGCCAACGTGGCAAAATGGTTTTGAGGTTTTACTACGTGAGTACTGGTCTTTCCACTCTCAAATTGTCCACTTGGTCACGAACTATACTAATTATTATTTATTTAGCCTGCGATTTTATTTTCGAACACACTTCCGTTTAGAATTCTTCAAAAAACTTGACACCGCCCTCAAAAAATTTAAAGAACCATAGACTGTTTTTGTATTGTGATAGGGATGGGCAAATTGGAAAAATATATCGATATATATTATATCGATATTTAAAAAAACATCGGTTTATGCCGTGTAAAAACATCGATATACCAATATATCGAAAGGGTCGGCTTTACATTAAGGAAGCACGTCCAGCGAAAAACCACTTCTTTACGGGGTTAGAGGTGCTCTCACATATCTCAAAACTGAAATGCAAACTTGCCGGAGGCTTATAGTTTACTAGATATTTGTTGTTAAAATTAGAGGAGTCTACAGATGTTCTACGAATCTTGAAGCATAAACATAAGAATCATTAAGCATTGCTTGGAAAAGAAGGTAATGGAAACTCAAGCACCGCGGAAATTATGGTAATACCAAAACTTAAAAATGTTCTGCTGTTAAATTCAAAGCGAATTAGAAATGCGTGAAAAATATCGAATTTGGCATGACATGGCAAAAAATTATCGATTATCGCTGCACGGTAGTTCAAAATATCGTCGATATTATCGGCAGTGACTTCAACCATTTTCGTCAGTGATTCGATCTTAAATGTGATGTGAGAACGAGTTGTTAACACTGCACTTTTTGAAGAGCTTGACTACAGTGCGACTCAACTGTTTCTGCTCGGTTCAATTGTTTCTGCAACTCTTGCGAGCGCTCTAAATCCACTTTATTATTATTATTTTTTTTTTAACATCTCATGGTTCAAATTGCTATCCTCTTTATAATCAAGCAATTGAGTGTTGTTGTCTTCAACCCAAAAATAAATTGCCCTCGAGACAACAAAATTAGCTTAAAAGCAAACTTTCAAAATTAAAAGCAATTATTGTTATTATTAGTTAATTCCATGGTGATGTGTGGGCGATAATATCTTCAATTTCATTTTATTTAATTTCATTTTATTTAATTTAATTTTTTTTTTTTTTTAATTAATTTTATTTCATTTCATTTTATTTTAATTAATTTTATTTTCTTTCATTTTATTTTAATTAATTTTATTTTAATTAATTTTATTTTATTTAGTTTAATTGTAATTTCTTGTATGTTATCATTTCTTTAGCTCCATCATATGCAATTTCTTATGGTTTCTTTTCTTTGTATTTGTTTATGTGCCCTAATTGTTATTGTTGTCCGCTGCGTTTGTCATTTTTGTGCACACTGTTTTTGTTATTCTTTCCACAAGCGCCGCAATGCAGATGCACAGCCACTAACACGTGAACAAGTCTATTTCGTGCACTAAATAAAAATAATAAAAAAAATTCTGGTTTCTAAAGTGCTATTTATAAGAAAAATTTTTTTACAAAACCTTTGATTTTCAAATTAGAGTTTTTATAAGAAGTTTTAAAAATCAGGAAACTTTTATTCATTTAAAAATTAGACTTTTCTATTGCAAACACGATGAATACTTTATTTTTGGTGATTTTATCCAAGTGGACGAAAATGGACGAAAAACTCGGTTAGATTACCCAGCTGTTTTCAGCTGTAAAAGTCGCCCCAAGATTTTTAGCTTATGTTGGCCTCTAAATTGTTTTTTTTTGTGTTTGCAACTTTGTTATTTGACATCCGATTTTTAAAATTGATAGATATGTGATTATTTTAGTCTTTTGAGCAGAGTTTGAAATTATTTTCAACTTTTTTTTTCATTTCCATTGAATTTCATTTTCATTTGAAAATTAAAAAATAAACAGCGCAGCAGAAGTAAAAATAAAAAGTTCTACTGTACTGAAAAGTTTCAAAAAATTATAGTCGATTGTTGCTGTATTATGGAAATTTGTACAGCACAGCAAAGGGCAAACAAAATTTCGAGTTTTTACAGCACTGTTGTTATTGTTTTTTTTTTTTTTAATTTATGGGAACACAATCGAAATTGTAATGTACAAAAAAAAACAATTTTAAAAAGCCGCACTTAAACTAAAATTCTGTTTATCTGTGCTTTGCTGTCGACTGATCTGTGAAATTACACAGTAAAGCAACAGCACAAATAAACAAATATGTATATTCGACTGTTCTGAGCTTCGCCTTCAGATATTTTCAAAGGAAATCGAAATTCAAAAATTCTCAAAAAATTATGATAACTTTCGCAGAACAGCAACAGCTTATTTTTCGAGAAAGTATTCATCGAATCTTTTTAATATTACGCTTAAAATGTTTGTTTACGCCAGTAGGCTAAACCCAATTCAATTCTGAACCGCCTTAATGTTCTCTATGATTGAACACACTCCTTTTAGTGACTTGCGGCAACCACAGCCAACTTAACGTTGTAGCCTTAAATACAAGAAAGTGACTTTCCCTTTCTTGTCCTTTTCATTATTATTATTCTTTCTAATCCCGCCAACGACTCTACACGACCATCAGCCAACGTAAGTTTTGTTCACTACGTGAATATTAATATATGTATACTTATTTCCTTTAAAACAATTCATACTGTTTAATAAACCAATTGAATTATATATTTACAATACTAATTCTTATTGTGTTTATTTTTATTATTATCCCCGACCCTATTGCGGAATAAACAATGTTTGCAATAAAAAAGAATAATTTTAAAAAGAATAAAACTTTCCTGATTTTTACAACTTCTTATAAAAACCCCAATAAAAATCATATTTTTTCAATAATCGCAAAAAATCAATAAAATGTTGACTTTGAAAATTAGTATTGAAAATAGGTGAAATCGGACTATAACAACACACACATCCCATCTATGGGATCTTTAGAAAAACACACTAAAGATTATAATTCAGACACCAATATAATCCGAGTACTGAATTTTCAGCCATGTAATGACTTTATGCAATTATAAGGAAATATGCTAAAATTTTAGAAAATGTGCGATGATTGACTGCCTTATTCCGGAGTGGTAACATAATTTAATTTATAAGTGGTATGTCGTTAGAAGCGTACTTTAATTATCTTTCGAGCGGAGTAGATACGGTTTGCGGGTATTTGTAACTTCAGCCAAAAGAATTTTTGATGGAAGTTGTAACCAAAAAAACCCAAAATTACCGTTATCTCAAAACCCTAACTATAAAAAAATGGCTTTGACCTCAGCAGGTTCATGCCAGCCCTCCCCTATGCCTGAAATTCTTGGTATTTTCTCAAATTAATTATTTGTAAACTAGTGTTTTCAACATATAGCTTTGAATATGACAGAAGTAAAATTTATCTACCAGAATTTCGTGGGGGGTTCAAACACCCAAAACCCCCCCCCCCTAAATACGGCATTGTAAATATATATGTACATAGAAATTTGTTTAAATTAAATTTAGAAAGTCATACGCAGATAGATAGATAGATTGGATTGAGGCTTGTACTGCGACCATTAGGTCTATTGTACCCTCTCCTTGATCACGTTATCTCGTCCAGCCCGAGCTCCTCCAGAAATCGGAGGATATCGCTCGGCTTAAGAGACTGAATGTGCCCCTGATTTGGCCAAGGCGAGCCTAGGAATCTTTCACGCTTCCTTACAATGGCATCGCATTCGACCAAGATATGCTCAGCAGACTCATCTTCTCTGTCACAGAAGCGACATAGACTGCTTGACAGAATACCTAGCCTATTCATATGCTTCCTAAGCCTGCAGTGTCCTGTGAGAATTCCTGTCAGCATTCTCAATTTATTCTTAGAGAGGTTCCGAAGCCCTTTGAAACGACTTGTGTTGTACCCCCCATTAGTGTCTTTGCCTGTCGCATTCCATCGGTTTGGCGCCAGTACTGTTCCCTTAGCCTCCTTTCCTCGTTCCTGATAGTGTGTGGGCCTATTGCTATGAATGGCTCAGGTCCTATTGGTTTGGAGGCCGCCGCCTGCCTGGCCAGACTGTCCGCCTGCTCATTGCCCTCTATTCCTCTATGGCCTGGAACCCAGGCCAGTAGGATAGAGTTCCGAGTTGCCAGTTCATTCAATCTGTTAACGCACTCAAGCACAGTCGATGATTTGATTTCGAAAGAAGAAATTGCTTTAAGTGCGGCCTGACTGTCACTTAATATGACTATTCTTTCATTTGAGTACCCACGTCGCAGTATCATGTCCGCGCACTCACTTATGGCATACACTTGCGCCTGGAATATGCTCGGATAAACCCCCATGGGTAAGGAGATCCTTGACCTGGGGCCAAAAATACCAGCTCCAATTCCCTCAGGTGTTTTCGAGCCGTCGGTATACCATATTAACTGGTGAGATTGTAGGTATCTCTCGATACTAGAGACGTTCCATGATTTTTTTTCCCCAAGCTCTATCCTAAACCTCTTTTCAAAGTTTGTGACCCTGTTCATATCATCTCTGGGAAATTGAGAGAGCGGGAGTTCCTCGCTCAGCTTGACCATGTTTTGCGATGATATAACTTTACCTTTTCCATATCCTTCCCTTACCATATTCATTAGGGAACGCTTGGCGCTCTGTTCAATAACTATGTGCAGCGGGGTTAGCTCAAGAAGCACTTCCATCGCCGCCGTTGGGCAGGTGCGCATAGCTCCCGTTATGCATACGCATGCTTGGCGTTGCACTTTGGTGAGCAATTGTCTCACCGTTGACAGATTTGCTCTTGAGGACCAGGCTACTGCCCCGTAGGTGATGATCGGCTTTACTATCATGGTGTACATCCATCTTAGCATGTGTGGACCATACGCAGATGAACAATGTTTAAACAACAAGTTTGTTGCTAAATTGCTGTTTGTATTTTCCAAGCAAAGCAGTTACTAAACTCTTGCTGTACACTCCCTTTTAATTCTGTCCAATCCTACAATCATCATTTATGTATTAATTTAGAAAAATTAATTTAATGTCTTAATGTTTTTTGGCAATCTCATCTAAATTCCTATTGCATTACTTGATATCAAATTGTTTAAAAGCAAAAATCATGAGAAGAATGCGAAAAATCAAGAACAATCCCTGCACGTTGACTAAAATCAATTTTTTTTTTTAATTACACAAACAAACAAAATGATTTGTGTTGCATATAGGTACTCGTACACACATATACATACATATCTATATATATAAAAATCTCATGTAACATTCTTTGTGCGGGATAAACTTTTAAACTACTGAACCAATTTTGATAATATTTGGCAGTAACATGTAATTGTGCTCCGATTGAGTAGTCAAATAGTTTTTATTTAAATTTTTGGTCAAACAGCGTAAATTTATGTAAAAATGTGTAAAAAACCAACCAAAATTAGCTTTATACGGCCATAAATCAAAAGCGGATCAACCGATTTAAATATTTCTTCTTGGAAATGAAACTTTGAACCTTTTACTAAAGTTCTGCATTCAAAAAATTAATATATTCTCTTTTTAAATAACAAAAATATTATAAAGAATAGTATCAATTTTTGAAAAAAGAGTCATGCGCATGGTTGGTCGCCACAAGCAATCGGTAAAGCAGAAGACAAAATAACGAGAACAATATATACCTACGTACATATGTACATAAGCAAAGAAATGACACGAAGATACATACATACATACATATGTATATATGACCAAAAGTAAAGCAATTCGTTTAAATGATACAAACGGATTCGATTCGTTTTGCGTGCTAATGGTAGGTTCGATTAACATTAAAATGTTTTGGTTTTTTGAATTTCACTTTATTTTTCAATTTATTTTTCAATTTATTTACAATATCTGCAAAGGTAAGTATTTTGCTAATATTATGAACAATCATTTTTCTTTTACACCAGAAATGAAAATTTTTTTTTTTTTTTTTTTTTTTTTTTTTTTATTTCTTTATTTACAATCTGTCGCAAAACAATAAGTAAATTTAATTGAAAAATATAATTCACGTTGATGCATTAAGTGCAATTTGACCTTAAATTAAGGATGTTCAGAAACTGTTAAACTGTTATTTGAAATTAAATACTTAGTTATATACTTAGTAGTTCTTACGATCTAAACGGCAGGTCCAAAGGATGCAGTCTTTGCAGTCGTCGAGTGTCTTCGCTATTGTCTAATAAGTTAATGGCGTGTATGTTGGGATGACAATTTAATCTTGTAATATATCTTGAGCTGTATCTTTGTATTTCTTCCATCACCATGGGCATTCTAAGATCCTTGTGGAGATGAATATTTTTAATATACCACGGAGCATTGGCAATTAGTCTAAGTGTTTTTGACTGGTACCTTTGAATCACATCTATGTTCGATTTACTCGCTGTACCCCAGATTTGAATGCCATAAGACCACACGGGTTTCAACATAGTTTTGTATAGAAGTATTTTGTTTTGCAGACTAAGTTTAGACCTTGGGCCAAGCAGCCAGTACATTTTTCTAGTTTTAATTTTGAGCTGCTTTCTCTTGGCCCTGATATGTTCACGCCATGTAAGTCTTTTGTCTAAATGTAATCCGAGGTATTTCACACTACTGGATTTCGGAATTATGACTCCGTTGAGATTAACACTAGGGCACTCTTCTTTTCTCAACGTGAAGGTAACATGAGCTGATTTCGTAGCATTTACCGAGATGTTCCAGCTTGTAAGCCATAACTGCAATTCATCTAGCTGTGCTTGGGCAATTTCAGAAGCTTCAATAGGCGAGTAGGATGATGAGAGTATAGCAGTATCGTCTGCATAGGTGGCAACAGTTAAATTATCGTTTCCCAGTATTGGCATGTCTCCGGTGAAAATTGTGTAGAGCGTTGGTCCGAGAACACTCCCTTGTGGGACTCCAGCTCTTATTTCATGTATGTCCGAGGTTTCATCTTTGATTTTAACATAGAAATGTCTGTCGCTTAGATAAGATCTTAGGAAAAGATAGAGCGATGTAGGTAGGGTCTTTTTAATTTTGTACAGTAGGCCTGTGTGCCAGACTCTGTCAAATGCTTGCTGAATATCTAGAAAAATCGCACAACAGTACTTCTTTTCCTCCAAGCTGGTAAGAATAGCTTTCACAATGCGATGACATTGTTCTGGTGTACCGTGCATGTGCCTGAAACCAAATTGATGATCTGGAATGATATTTCGTTTTTCGAGTTCTGGCAGTAATCTTCGAAGAAATATTCTTTCGAGTATTTTCGAGAATATTGTCAGAAGGCTTATTGGTCTATATGAAGTTAACTCATTTTCCGGCTTGTTTGGCTTTGGTATCATTATAATTTCAGCACATTTCCACTGTGTGGGGAAATGGCTCAGCCTAAAGCTACTGTTAAAAAGCAACACCAAAAATAGTAGGCATTTCTTTGGAAGGTTCTTAACGGTCAGTGCGTCGATATTATCGTGACCTGGAGACTTTGAGTTTTTTAGCCTCGATATTTCGGTCTGAACTTCCGAGAGTCTTACGTATGTTAGAGGTTTATCCATTGGACAGGGACAGTCGATGTATGCCTCGATATCTCGACTACGGCTATTACTGGTGAAATTAAAAGGTTCGAATGTAGCTTTAAGATGGTTGGCAAATGCATGTGCTTTGCTTACGTTTGACCTGCACCAAGAGTTAGTGGCATCTTTAATCGGAACCTGTCTTACAGTAGGGCATTTTAAGTATTTAGTGGCTTTCCAGATGTTATACTCATCGTCTTTGTTTGGATCAATATTTCTGAGGTATTCTCCAATCGATTCTTCTTTAAGTTGAGCTAGCTTATTTTTAAGCTCCTTGATTGCTTTGTTAAGGGCTGTTTTGTCGATTGGATTTCTGCTGTTGTGCCAAATCCTCCGAAGTCGTCTCTTATTCTTAACCAGTTCAGAGACTTCATCAGAATATGGTTGCCTGTTTTTTCGGGTATACGAGATTTGATTGGGATTGTTGGCTGAGGCAAAGAAGGCGGCCTCGTGTATTTTGTTGGTAACTGTTTCCACAGCATCATCTAAGTCCCTAGCTGTGTTTATTTCCATGTTGAGATTTATATTAGACTCTAGTCTTGCTTGAAAAGCTTTTATGTTAGATCTCTTATTTAATATACGATGCTTCTGAGCAGTGAGAAAAGCAGGCAAATTAAAATTAATAATGAGAGCGGAGTGGTCTGAGCTAAGGTCGTCATTACTAATTATTTCAAGAAGATTAGCGTCAATTCCAAAATGAACAGCGAAATCAATCAGGTCGGGAGTCTTGTTGGGATCTGTGGGCCAGTAAGTGGGCCTGCCAGTAGACAGAATGTCTATATTTTTTTCTGTAATACATTTATATAGCTCTCGACCTTTGGGATTAGCAAGACGAGATCCCCACCATGGATGTTTGGCATTAAAGTCTCCACCAGCCAGAAATCTACTGCCCAATTTGTTGAAAAATGTAATAAATGACTGTTTATTTATGTTGAAACGCGGGGGTAGATACAGTGCGGTTATGACAATGCCTCCATTAACGCTTGTGATTTCAACAGACGCTGCTTGTATTGAAGGCAGTGAGATCGGTTCTAATATCTTATATTTTAAAGTTGACTTAATAATAATTGCAGAGCCACCATGTGCTTTATTATCAGGATGGTTGCAAGTAATAAGATCATAACCGCTTATTTTAAGAAAAGATTTGCTCGTAAAATGAGTTTCGGAAACCATGAGAATATCTATGTTGTTAGAAAAGACGAAATGCTCGATTTCTAATTTATGATTACTAAGTCCGTTGGCGTTCCAAATTGCCATCTTAAGACTTAATTGCATAATTTTGAAATTAGAGAGGTCATCATGGTTATTAGCGTTGATGTCAGTTCGATTTGTTTAGAGATTAGCGCTTCTAGCCTTTCTAAATTGTTGTGGCTGTTAGCACTGATGCCTTGTTGGCCTTTTGTGATATCTGTGTAGCTGAAGTTGTTATTGGTAAGTGGTTGCTCAGTATTTGAAATAATACCAACTTTTGGTCTGTCATTATTATTTGCCGATTTACTTAAATCTTTTTTGCATACTAGCGCCTGATAAACTTGACAACCCTTGTAGTTAGCGGTATGATTTTGCAAGCAGTGTACACATTTTGGTGGGGTAACAGCATCTTTTACGCATTGAGTGGTCGGATGGTCTAGGCCGCACTTCACACATCTAAATGGCTTCTTACAATAACGTTTGGTATGCCCAAACTCCTGACAACGATGGCATTGAACTAAGTCATTAAATTTTCGAGGAGGCTCGATTTTGACTACTGCACTACATAAGCGGTTAATGTCAAATACACTTTTGTTATTTTCCGATGGCTCGAGATCAGCAAAAAATATTGACATGGGCATTTTTGTTGCTTTACTTTTTGCATTAACTATGTTTCTCACAGTGTGACCTTTTTGATATAGGTCGAGTTTAATGTCATCTATTGGTGTGGAAAAGTGAATATTTTTTATAACAATTCTATAGGGTTTCTCCTCTTTCAATTGATATGTGTGAAAAACTATGTTTTGAGAGTCTAAATAAGTGACAAGTTTTCTATAAGAGTCACTGTTCGCAGGCATAACTCTGGCTTGCCCGTCTCTGCCGGACTTGTATGAAAAGTTTTCTTTTCCAATTAGAACTGAGAAACTGATTATCATTTTATTAATGTCATTTACTTGTGGTATGAAAATAGGTGGTGGTTTGTGAGCACTCGCAGTTGTCTCTGCGTTTGGCTCATTATTGTTATCACTGATATTGTTGTTATGACTTTGTGTGTTTGTGTCTAAGATTGCAAACCGGTTTGATGTATTTGGAGCATTGTTTGGCTTTAGTTGTTTTTTTAATAGATTTGGAGATTCAAGAGTTTTACGCTTCATTGAATTAGGCTGGTACGTTTGCCAGCCTCCGCTGGTTTCGCACATACCGCCCGGCGCAACGCCCTCGCCTATCATTAGGTCGAGGTTTTGTTTTTGCCGTTTTTTTTTTTTTTTTTTTTTTTTTTTTGTCGCTTTTTGTTTCACACGCTTATTTGTTTACAAAAAATGCAAATGCAATTTTTTGTATTAAATGGAAAAATTCTGCCGATGATTTCACTCACTGAGTTTTCGACCGCACTCACTGAAAGCTAGCACAGAACTGAGAAATGAAAATTGGAAAATAATTTTTAAAGTTTGACCTCAGATATGTATAGGTATACCTATTTTTATCTATTTACGTATATCTGTAACCGAATTTTTCATACCCAAAACCTCTGGAGTGCTCTGGCCTTAGATTCATACATATCTCTATTTACGTACATACATATCTATATATATAAAAATCTCATGTAACATTCTTTGTGCGGGATAAACTTTTAAACTACTGAACCAATTTTGATAATATTTGGCAGTAACATGTAATTGTGCTCCGATTGAGTAGTCAAATAGTTTTTATTTAAATTTTTGGTCAAACAGCGTAAATTTATGTAAAAATGTGTAAAAAACCAACCAAAATTAGCTTTATACGGCCATAAATCAAAAGCGGATCAACCGATTTAAATATTTCTTCTTGGAAATGAAACTTTGAACCTTTTACTAAAGTTCTGCATTCAAAAAATTAATATATTCTCTTTTTAAATAACAAAAATATTATAAAGAATAGTATCAATTTTTGAAAAAAGAGTCATGCGCATGGTTGGTCGCCACAAGCAATCGGTAAAGCAGAAGACAAAACAACGAGAACAATACATACCTACGTACATATGTACATAAGCAAAGAAATGACACGAAGATACATACATACATACATATGTATATATGACCAAAAGTAAAGCAATTCGTTTAAATGATACAAACGGATTCGATCCGTTTTGCGTGCAAATGGTAGGTTCGATTAACATTAAAATGTTTTGGTTTTTTGAATTTCACTTTATTTTTCAATTTATTTTTCAATTTATTTACAATATCTGCAAAGGTAAGTATTTTGCTAATATTATGAACAATCATTTTTCTTTTACACCAGAAATGAAAATTGGAAAATAATTTTTAAAGTTTGACCTCAGATATGTATAGGTATACCTATTTTTATCTATTTACGTATATCTGTAACCGAATTTTTCATACCCAAAACCTCTGGAGTGCTCTGGCCTTAGATTCATACATATCTCTATTTACGTACATATATATATATATATATAAATCTCATGTAACATTCTTTGTGCGGAATAAACTTTTTAACTACTCAAACAATTTTAATTATAATAATTTTTCTTTTACAACAGAAATTAAAATTGAAAAATTATTTTTAAAATTTGACTTTAGATATACTATACCTATTTTTATCTATCTAACTATAACCGAATTTTTCATATTCCAAACCTCTGAAAGTGCTCTGGCCTTAGATATGTACTTATCTATATCTACATACATCTATACATAGATACATAAACATATATACAAATCTCATGTCACAATATTTGTGCGCCTTTAAATTTAAAACTACTGAAACATTTTAATGAAATTTGGTAGTTATATCTCATTGGGTTCCATTAAGGTTATTAGTATGGAGATAGAGAATACCAAAAATATGTGTACATACATATGAAGAAAAATCCGGCAGGTATCGCTGTTGTATTTTATTTCTATTTACACCAAAGAATCGGTCCAAATTTGAATTTCTTGAGTAAATTTTAGGTTCCTTACATAACCGAAAACTTAGGAATTGTTACAAAATGTTTGTTAATAATATCTTTGACTAGAATATAATAGTATGTATAATACAATGCCGCTGAAATAGCTCTAACGAGTTGTAAGGACGAGCTTATCTCCCTAATTCGAGGCGCATTCCTTAATTTTTGTTTTTTCCTACTAATTGAGTGGACCTACAGTTTTATGCCGGCTCCGAACGGGGAATGCATTTTTTGTGGGAAGCATTTTCATGGCAGAAATACCCTATGAGGGTATGCCGCCCACCGCCCAGAGGTGAACGCTATTTCTGATTTCTAATTAATTAAATTTTTTTTTTTTTTGGTGTTAGTCCGGACTGGGGATAAAACCCGAGACCTCTTTTATGGCAGGCGAGCCTTTCACAAAGATATACATAAGTAGGTATGCATCTATGTAAGAAACACCACTTACAGCTCGATTCTGAGCGTTGCTTTAATATTATTTTACTGGTAATTTACTTTGCTGAAAAGTTTTACCATCTCCTCAATCGGTATTCTCGAACAAATGGTAACGCTATCAAAGCAATTCCATACGAATGGAATGGAATCGGACTCTAGATGGTAACAAATTGTTACCACTTATTGAGGTGGTAATATAATTTTCCTGCTGCTAGAATAGAATATCGTGTATTTCATTTTTTGAAAATAGAAACATTTCCAGTAATAAAAAATATGTTTTATCAGAATGGCGAAGCAGATCACAAAATAAAAGTACATATCTTCTATTTTGAATATCAAATCACTAATAAGATGATGATGGCTGTTGATAACTTAAAGCCAATGCGAAGCTTGGCCGGGAATGCTAGTAATATATATAATACTAGTCTTTACCCGCGGTCTTGTCCGCACCTACGAAGTCCCCTTTCAACATTCAGTTTGTCGAAGTCCAGCATAAAGAGAAAAAAATGTAAACTCATGGGTTTGAATATGTATTAACAAAAATTCATCTTAATGGATTCATTGAAGACAAAAGTCGTGCAGAGTAATGTGAAAAGGCCCAAAGATGGTTATAGAAGAGGCTGTAAGAACAAACGTAAGGGAAATATTTAAATTCTTACCTGTTTTTTTTTTATTTTTTGTTTTTGCGGGTGGGCAATCAATGCACCGTAATTGATGCCGTCGCACCAACCGTGTGTCCATAGACTAAAAAACTTCCCCTTGTTCGTTAATTTTAAGGTTTTTGGGCAATCACATTTTCACCGATAACTCAATCATCGATAAATTTATCGAAGCATATCGAAGTCCAAATGAAACCTGGGACCATCCCCTTTCGTTTGATACCCATATTGTAGGGTAATATTAAGGTTTTTCGGGAAACGCATTTTGACCGATAACTCAGTTATCGATAAATTTATCGAAATATATAGAAATCCAAATAAAAAACCTTGGGCTATCCCCTTTCGTTTGATACCCATTTTATAGGGTAATGTTAAGGTTTTTGGGCAATCCCCGATAACTCAGTTATCGATAAATTTATCGAAATATGCCGAAGTCCAAATGAAACCTGGAGCCATCCCCTTTCGTTTGATACCCATATTGTAGGGCAAGTTTAAGGTTTTGGGGCAATCACATTTTCACCGATAACTCAGTTATCGATCAGTTTATCGAAATATATCGAAGTCCTAAATGAAACCTGGAGCCTTCCCCTTTCGTCTGATACCCATATTGTAGGGCAAGTTTAAGGTTTTTGGGCAATCACATTTTCACCGATAACTCAGTTATCGATTAATTTATCGAAACATATCGAAGTCCAAATGAAACCTGGGACCTTCCCCTTTCGCTTGATACCCATATTGTAGTGTAATTTTAATGCTTTTGGGCAATAACATTTTCACCGATAACTCAGTTATCGATCAATTTATCGAAATATATCGAAGTTCAATTGAAACCTGGGGCCATCCCCTTTCGTTTGATAGCCATATTGTGGGGCAAGTTTAAGGCTTTTGGGCAATCACATTTTCACCGATAACTCAGTTATCGATTAATTTATCGAAACATATCGAAGTCCAAATGAAACCTGGGACCTTCCCCTTTCCTTTGATACCCATATTGTAGTATAATTTTAATGCTTTTGGGCAATAACATTTTCACCGATAACTCAGTTATCGATCAATTTATCGAAATATATCGAAGTCCAAATGTAACCTGGGACCTTCCCCTTTCGTTTGATACCTATATTGTACGATCTATCTATACCTATATGCGAAATATCATAAGTATAGTTCCAGTATACTCATAGTTATATGGAATAAAAATATAACGAAAAGTAACGGTCCTTAGCAGGGTCGGAACCCCCAAAATTAAAAACAAAAAATAGCCTATACTTCCTTCCAGACTATAACCTGTATGCCTGCCAAATTTAAACAAAATCCGTCTTGCCATTCTCACGTTTTTGAGGAACAAAAGCAAACGTCTGGACATCCAAACATCCAAACATCGCTACATTCACATTTATAATATTAGTAAGATGTATGTAATCTGCAGCAAATAGTATAGAGTAGTCAGGCAAAGCGATAGTCTGGGCTAGCTTGAAACTAGCGGGATTTGCTGCCTTTACGTCCAACATATGTTTTTATGTAATTGCCGCCAGTCAAAAGGGTTCGAGTTCAAAAGACTCTAAGTACACAAGCAGACGCAGCAGCAGCAGCAGCCATTGGCCCATAACAAAATGATGTCAGTGCTGCCAAGTTGCACGCATACAAACACATGTAACAACTGCCAGCAGTAGGAAAAACAATGACAAGAGAAAATAAAATAGCTTAGGGTAAAATATTGAACTCACATATAACCAGTTGTGCATTCATTTTAATATAAAATTACACTGCGGCGAATAGAGATAAATTCTAACGAGTCTTCAAGTGGAGCTTCTATGGCGATTACTAGAAAGTAGGTAAAGTAGAAAATTAATTAATTTTTAAATTTAGTTTTGATGTTTGTCAGAGCCAAGAGCCGAGAACAAAACCCGGCTAAATATTACTTTTTTTACTTTACATAAAAGTTTATTTAAAAAAGGGTCGGAATTATGCACATCTAAGAAAAACTGTATACAAGTTTAATAAGCAAGCCAGTTAGAATTACAAAAAAAAACAAGTAAGGAAGCCTAAGTTCGAGTGGAATCGAACATTAGATACTCAGCTGTATGCTTTCATTGTTTGTTTGCGTTTGATGGAAACACGGTGTATTTTATATAAAGCGAGTGCTGCATAAAGTGGGCGTAGCCACGCCCATTTTCAACATTTTTATCAGTCGATCAACTAAGCATATGAATATTACTCTTTGTGCAAAATTTCATTCCTTTTTGACTTCTAGTTACAAAGATGTCACGTTACAAATTCCTAAAGGGTGTTCCAGAAATATCTTTGTTAAAAAGTAGGCGTGGTCGTCAACCGATTTCGCTAAAATTTTGAACATGTATTACCACAGGTAATAAAAGTCTACAAACCAAGCTTCGTCATAATATCTCAATTATTTGTCGAGTTATAGGCTAAGAAATCTCGTATATTCCTTTGTCTAAAAAGAGGCCGTGCCACGCCCATTTTCCAAATTTTTTACGGTTTTTGTCTTATGTTCGTAGTTAGACTCCTGCCATAAAATTTTAATGATATATCTTTATATTTGACAGAGATATCGCTTAAAATGTTTTTATTAGGTCACTTTATAAGACCCATATATAAAAGTGGGCGTGGCCGTCAACCGATTTTAACAATTTTTCGTCCAAACATTTGCCTAGGTAAGTATATCACGCGTACCAAATTTCATCGATATATCTTCAATGGTTTCTGAGTTATGGCTTATAAAACCCTCAATGTTTGACCCTTAATAAGTGGGCGTGGCACCGCCCATTTTCTAAAATTTCACCAAATTTCTTCATAGGGGCCTGAGCTCAACACGTGGGTAAAATTTCATCGCTCTAGCTGTATTAGTGGCTGAGATACCAAATTTCCGATTTTTTCTATATAGGAAAAGTGGGCGTGGTCATGGTCCGATTTCGCCCATTTTCAATACCAACCGTCCCAGTCTCGATACCAACTTGCATTTCAAATTTCATCAAAATATCTCAATTTTTGCGCGAGTTAGTGTTTACAGACGGACGGACGGACAGACGGACGGACAGACGGACGGACGGACGGACGGACATGGCTCAATCGATTTCTCTTTTCACCCTGATCATTTTGATATATATAAGTCTATATCTATCTCGATTATTTCATTCTGTTACAATCCACCGTTATGTGATTAAAACTATAATACTCTGTGTACTAGTACAGCTGAGTATAAAAAAAAACACTAAAATAAAAATAAATTATAAGATATTTCATTGGAGAAATGGAATGTATGTATTTTGTGTTAGCAATTGCAGTGCCAATCAAAGGAAGGAAGGAAAGAAAGAAAGGGAGCAGCAAAAACAGAAACATAGACATAAACATAAGGAATAAGCACTTTTATTTACGAGCAACGAACGTGAGTGTATAATACATGTGCGTGCTGGTATTTATTAATGGAAATTGTAATGCGAGCTAAGCATGAAAGTTTAATGAAACAAAGAAAAAAGTAGAAAAAGTTGGAGAAAAGGCAATTGTTACAAAAAAAAAAAATAAATAAATAAAATAAAATATAATGAAATAAAAAATAAATAAAAAATAAGAAGAAAATAAAAAAAATAAAATAAAATAAAATAAAATAAAATAAAGTAAAATAAAATAAAATACAATACAATACGATACAATACAATACAATAAAATTAAATTAAATAAGATAAAATATAACATAATAAAGTAAAAAAAAATAAAATAAAAAAACAAAAAAAAATAAAATAAAATAAAAAAACAAAAAAAAATAAGAAAAATAAAATAAAATACAATACAATACAATAAAATAAAATTAAATTAAATAAGATAAAACATAATATAATAAAGTAAAAAAATAAAATAAAAAATAAATAATAAGAAAAAATATAAAAAATAAAATACAATAAAATAAAATAAAATAAAATAAAATAAAATAAAATAAAATAAAATAAACTAAAATAAAATACAATAAAAAAATAAAATAATATAAAAGAAAATAAAAGAAAATAAAATAAAATAAAATAAAATAAAAGAAAATAAAGTAAAAAAATAAAAAATAGAATAACATAAAATAAAATGAAATAAAATAAAATAAAGTAAAGTAAAAAAATAAAAAAATAAAATAAACTTGAATTAAATTAAATTAAATTAAATTAAATTAAATTAAATTAAATTAAATTAAATTAAATTAAATTAAATTAAATTAAATTAAATTAAATTATATTATTTTAAGGCCATTAATTTTAATCTATCTAGCTGATTAAGAGCTTTTAGGCCGGTTATGAAAAAAAGCGAACAGTAAAGTTCCTTTATTCTCCTACGCGTTTCGGCGTTATCATCGCCTTCTTCAGGGAGTCTATTTCTATTTGGAAATTGCAAACAAATTAAAAAAAACACAGCACATTAGATAGACATAATTAACACTAATTAATTAAATACATATAATTAAATACATATATTTAAAAACAATTAAATAATTAAATTACATACATTTAGAATATTAAAATCACTTCACATTACATCTACAACAAACATACGTATACATGAATATTGCACTTTTCTTTTTTATTTTCTATTGACATTCGTCCTTGTTATTGTTGCTTTATAGGCGCAGTTTATGCTGTCAACGTCTTCTTTAAAGTTCATTGTGTCTCTTATTCTCTCTTGTATACGCAGACTTTCTATTGTCAATCTTGTTTTTGTTCGTCTCTCGATGTCCAATATTCTCGCGTTATCAAAGTCTGCTGTATGTCCCGTATTCGTTAAGTGTTGCGCTAGTGCTGTTGTTGTCCTTTTGTTTCTAACATCGGTCTTATGTTCGACTATTCTAACACCTAGTGCGCGTTTTGTTGTGCCTAAGTACGTTTTCTTGCAGATCTCGTTATTATTGCCTTTGCATTTAATTTCGTAGACTACGTTGCGTTGTTGTTCTTTGTTAATTTTGTCTTTTGTCCTACTAAATATTTTGTTAAGTGTATGAAGTGGTTTGTGTGCGAATATAAGTTTATCATTCTGGATACATTTCTTTAAATTTTTGTTGTCCGTTAGCCCTTTTATAAAATTCACTCCTCTAAATATTTTGTCTGTGTGTTTGTCTGTAATTTCTACATTGGTTGTACATGCCGTTCGTAGACGTTTTGTTGTTGCTAACCATCTTTCAATTATTTTGATTGGATAGCCGTTTTTGTGTAAGATGTTTGTAATTTTTCGTTCATTTTCGATTCTGAACGCCTGTTCGCTCAGGTCGTATATATTCTTTATAAAATTAGTCGCGGTGTTTTCTTTTTGGGTCCAGGGGTGATTGGAATGATAATTAATCATCCTCGAAGAGGCTATTTTCTTTGTATACCAATTTGTCAAAAGTTTCTTATTGTCTTTATGAATTTCTACTTCTAGGAAGGCTATTTTGTTGTCTTTTTCTTTTTCTACCGTGAATTGAATTTTATTATGTTGGGCATTTAATACTATCAGTATGTCTTCCACGTAGTTAATTTTTACGATAGCGAAAATATCATCTACATATTTCGTTATGTATTTGATATTTATGTCCTCTTCTTTTCTACTTGGCCTTAACTGTCTGCTATCTTTATTTCTTACTCTGGAAAAAAAACATTGTAAATCTAAAGACTTTCGCTGTTAAATCAACTACTTTCCGCAGTGGAAATGTGCCCAACAGCGCTCCGTTGTTATTGCAAAGGTGCGAGCTTTGTTGATTTAAGTCAATAACGGAGTTTGCTGGAAAAAATTTTCACCTAAAAATAAATTTTTGTTTGCATTTTACTCTTCATCTTCTCTCCACCCGGGTCTCAACTTCAAATATGTAGACTCCGCTTGTTCTCCTATTCTTCTCTCCTTCTGATCATTCATTGGTTGCTATCTTTATTTCTTATTCTGATTTTTCTTCTTTATTTTATGTTCTCCTCCGGATTCGAACCATGACATCAACCTGAAATTCTATCCAATCATCACATAGTGCAACATTCAACATTATATTGAATTGTAGTAACCTATTTATACTTCCATTTCCTAAAAAAGAATCCATGAATTATTTGAATCGTTGTAAAAACAAAATTTAAAAAAATTTGTTCTCATTAGTTTTGTTAACAACGGAAACTGTTGGGTCAAATACTTTTGCCTTTAAATCAACAACGGGGAGAAAATTGTTGCTAAAAATAAACTTTTGTTTGGATTTTTCTCTTCATCTTCTCTCCATCATTATTTTTTTGTTGGTTTTCTCACAAAAAAATATTTTCTCACAAAAAAATTTTTTAAAAGCAAGCAAGTTTTTGAAACAACAACGCCCGTTTTTGAATAAATTGTTGGATCAAAAACTTTGCTGTAAGTAAAAACAAATACTTTTGCTGTTGAATCAATGACGGAGATTCAACAGCCGATAGTTGTTGGTTTAGCTACGTATATTTTTTTCAGAGTATTCTCCTTTTTCTTCATTATTTTATATTCTCCTCCGGATTCGAACCATGACATCAACCTGAAATTCAATCCAACGCCATCACATAGTGGAACATTAAACATTATATTGAATTGTAGTAACCTATTTATACTTCCCTTTCCTAAAAAGGAATCCATGAATTATATGAATCATTGTAAAAACAAAATTAAAAAAAAATTATTGTTTTTGTGTGAATTTTTTATGAGCTACTAGCTGACCCGGCAGACGTTGTTCTGCTAAAATTTATTCCCATGAAGCCTAAAGAAAAGTCTTTGATTACCGTATTGCTAACCATTATCTTAGAGTCCATCTTAATGACTACATAATGATAACAAAAAATTGACTATTCTCTGAATAAAAGTTATAGTTATATTCGCCGCGACAAACCTACTTCCCCCGATCCCTATCCCTATCTCAATCCCTATCTCTATTTCGGTCTCAATCTTAATCTCAATCTCAATCTTTATCCCTATCACCATCCCTATCCCTATCCCTACCCCTATCCTTATACTTATCCTTATCCTTATCCTTATCCTTATCCTTATCCTTATCCTTATCCTTATCCTTATCCTTATCCTTATCCTTATCCTTATCCATATCCTTATCCTTATCCTTATCCTTATCCTTATCCTTATCCCTATCCCTATCTCTATCTCTATCCCTACCCTTTCCCTATCCCTATCCCTATCTCTATCTCTATCTCTATCTCTATCTCTATCTCTATCTCTATCTCTATCTCTATCTCTATCTCTATCTCTATCTCTATCTCTATCTCTATCTCTATCTCTATCTCTATCTCTATCTCTATCTCTATCTCTATCTCTATCTCTATCTCTATCTCTATCTCTATCTCTATCTCTATCTCTATCTCTATCTCTATCTCTATCTCTATCCCTATCCCTATCCCTATCCCTATCCCTATCCCCATCCCTATCCGTATCCCTATCCCTATCCCTATCCCTATCCCTATCCCTATCCCTATCCCTATCCCTATCCCTATCCCTATCCCCATCCCTATCCCTATCCCTATCCCTATCCCCATCCCTATCCCTATCCTTATCCTTATCCCTATATCTATCCCTATCCCTACCCCTATCCCTATTGCTACCTACCTTTACCTTACTGGGACCGTCGATCACCATCCGGGCCCACTACTTTAGCCATCTCTGGGAAACAGCCTTAGAAATCACAATGACAATAGCTGTATGTGGAAGCCTGCTCAACGCTTTTCATTTGCTACCAATATTGCCCAGAAACTTTCCAGGGTCACTCGGTCCCACGTTTTAACCCATATCTGGGAACCCGGCCTAGGTATCGCAATGAAAATAACTTTATGTTGAAGGCCTGTTCAACACCTTTCATTTGATACCAATATTGCTCGAAGACTTGCTGGATCGATCTGGGTCTTCATTTAGGCCTGTATTCCGAGAAGCTTCCTTTTTTTGGAAATTCTATATACCCTACTATGTGCACTAACACCACATGAATCTACTGTGAATATTTCATAAAGAACGGATGGTTACTTTGGGAGTTTATAAAGGACACACATCCACAGATGCACACATACACACATACACACCGATTTTTCCAATTTTCGGACTTTTCCGGAGAGATTTTCCAAAATTTTCTTCCGTACGAACCATCGCCTCGAGAATACGAACAACTGACAAAAAATTTTACAGAAATCGGCCCAGCCGTTCTCATCTGATGAGGTTAGTAACATTTTTTACATCATTTTTATATATATAGATTGGCCAGTTTATAACTAAGAAAAATTTAAAAAATTTTTTTGGTAGAAGTTATGGATCCATTTCGGAGACCACCACATCCCCTCATCAGACTTCTTCCAGCGGCCTCAACCGAGAAATGATTAAAACGGCCATGTGAAAACAAACGTAAATTATTGTTTTTGTTAGATTTCTCACAAAAAAATATTTTCTCACAAAAAAATTTTGAACAAAGAGCGAGTTTTTGAATCAACACTCATTTTCATTCTTAATTTAAGTATGTTTATTCTTAAATCTAAAATGCATTTTTACTTCAAAATTTTCATTGTTAATTCAAAAATTTCATTTTTAATTTAAAAATTTGCGTTGGTAAAATAAAAATGGTTTGGTTTAAAACGTGCATTATGAAAACAAAAATTTTATTTTTGATTTTAAAATGCTGTTTTTCCCTGAGTTTATGTGTATATTTCTCTGAACTAGGGCGTTTTTGAATAATTGTCTGAAATAGGACGTTATTGAAACAATTTTTGAAATAGGGCGATCTTATTCTCAGCCGTCGATATATTCACATTCTTAAATGACTTTTCTTGCTCTGTTTTGGATATGCAAAATATATGCAAGTTACATATATGCAAATTAAAAAGGCAGCTTTTAACATAATAAATGGAATTTTAACTGATGTACACTTTTGTGCCACCTTAATGTCACTTTGTATGTATATGTTTTCGTTTGGTTTTTCTTTTTCTATTTTTTTACGATTAAATAAAAACACTTGATTTGGGTTTGAATTTTGTGTATAAATATGTTTGGTTTTATTCTCCACAATCTTAATTTTATTTCAGTTCGGAATTTATTTTATTGTTTGTACACTGTTTAGGTTTTCGATTTTAGGAGGATTCGATTCGCGCCTTTTAACATTAAGTTCAATAACTCAACTAACTAATTACAGCTTTTTCTTAATAGCTACAGCAAAAGGTAAGTGGATAGCGGGACTATTCCAAGGAGAGAAGGTAAGTACATAGGTATATAAGAGTATTGAAAGAGTAAGTATGATAGAGCGAAGGTGAGTATGGGCAATTCCAGTGAAGAGGTAGGTATTTACAGGAGAATTGGTAACTATGTCGGAGGGATAGGTAAGTATGTATATTTTAGAACGTGGTAAGTACGTAGGGTTAATTCCATAGAAAGGGGAAAAAATGCAAAAATACAAGTATTAATAAAAATGGCATTAATCGAAGTCGATGAGGTCTTCCTCGCTCATGTCTTCAACAACTGATATACACAATAAGTAAATATAGTTGAATGCAAAAATCATTTGTTATATGCAAATAAAAAACCCATTAACACCAAAAAAAACAGCAAATGGGAACTAATTTTTATTAAAATAAATTTTAGTTGCAATTTAGACCACAATGTACTACAATTGTTTTCTCCAGATTTTGAATGGAAAAATTGTGACGCTTATCGGATCAGATCAGTTAATCGGCCGAAAATAAATGCTCAACATCACAAGATGTAACCGGGGCATACTTAGATTTACTCCAAAATCGACTGGAAATCTGAATTTCGGTAATTAATATTTTGTTGTCACATGAAAGTATTTTGTTGTCACCTGAAAGTATTTTGGCTACTCCTGGTGTGTCTCCAAAAGCAAGCTTTCTTTTTGTAATAGCAGCATTTTGGCCAAAACTATTTGCCCACATGGTCCTGGCGTAGCATGAAGCCTTTCAAAATCTTCTGTTATTAGGGCCACTGAAGCTGTTAGGGTAACTTCGCTCTAACTTGCGCATTAAAACTGTTAAACCTCAATTATTATAAGTTATATGTAAATATGCAAGTTATATGCAAATATGCAAGTTATATGCAAATATGCAAGTTATATGCAAATATGCAAGTTATATGCAAATATGCAAGTTATATGCAAATATGCAAGTTATATGCAAATATGTGAGTTATATGCAAATATGCAAGTTATATGCAAATATGCAAGTTATATGCAAATATGCAAGTTATATGCAAATATGTGAGTTATATGCAAATATGCAAGTTAAATGCAAATATGCAAGTTATGTGTATGCAAATATGCAAGTTATATGAAAATATGCAAGTTATACTCAAATATGCAAGTTATATATGCAAATATGCAAGTTATATATGCAAATATGCAAGTTATATGCAAATATGCAAATAATATGCAAATATGCAAGTTATATACAAACATGCAAGTTTTATGCAAATATGCAAGTTATATGCAAATATGCAAGTTATGTATATGCAAATATGCAAGTTATATATGCAAATATGCAAGTTATATGCAAATATGCAAGTTATATGCAAATATGCAAAATAGGCAGAAATAAATATGCAAATTTGGAATATTTAGTTAATAACTTTCATATTTCCATTTGTAACAATGCCGCTCTCTCTTTTCCTTAAAAATATGCAATTGCATAAATAACCGCAGTCTATTTATAAATTCGGTTCAAAATGCGATTGTTGTCAGATTCTCGAGCTGAGTCGATAAAGCCAATTTCGTCTAATCGCTATATGTATTTATGCATTACACACAGAATTGGCAGCACAAAATATTGCAAATCAGACCAATTAACATTTCATTTCCCCATTCACGAACGGTATGAAGTTTTCGGTGCGGCCGAAGTCAGACGCGCTTTTACTTGTTTTTGGTTCAGTTCTCTGCAAATATGTACATACACGTGTACGCAGTTTATTCGAGCTTAATCAAGTGATCTTAATTATATGTTTGTTCAGTTGTTCCTAAATAATTAAATTTTACGCACTTGCTGCAAAACCTTTGCTAGATTTTAGTACAAAAAGGGCAACATTTCTTACTAATGCTTCATAAGTACTGTAGTTAATAACAAAATGAAAAACACGCTTATAATTTTTCCGCTTTTGTCAATTCTGCCCACTGTTGTGTTGGCAATGTTAAGTGGTGAATGTTCTTATAAACCGACTCCAAGGAGAGACGCCGCATATTTGGTGGCAGTATGTCGTGGATGCGAATATTTCGCTGCAGGTGCATTAGTTAGTCCAAAGCATGCAATTACTGCTGATTTGCATCCGATTGAAAATGCAGATGATGTCGCCGTGTTTGCCACTCCTGATGACTATAGACAAAGCGGGTTGGAAGCAGGTCACCGAGTTGTAAATAAACATCATGTGTCTATGGGACATTTTGGCTTTATTGGAATTGTTGAAATAGGTGAACCGTTCTGTTCCGCCAAACTCTCAATAATACCTTTGTTCCAAGATGGCATGAGGGGTGGCAGTGTAATGAATGTGGTCGGTTGGAGTTTGAACGCAAAACAAACGAAATATAATTTAATAAAATCTTTGGAAACTCCTGTGGAACTCGATTTGGATGATCAGAGCCTCTTCAGAACAGAAGACTTAAATATAAAATCATTTGATACTAAGTTAGCATTCGGTGTTCTTAACAGAAAACTTTTTGGAGTGCTCTACAGGCAACTCAGTGGACACTACTATTTTCATAGATTGAACCAGAAATCAGTTCAAGAGCGCGTTAACTCTATTTTGGCAGAAACGAAGTAAATACTACAATTTTCATAGATTGAAAAAGAAATCAGTTCTAAACTGTATTAGAGCAGTTCTAAAACGTAAATAATACAAATAAAATAAATTTTGTATGTAGAATAAATGAAAACAATAAAGTATATGAATAAATTTTATTGCTGAGAAGTTTTCGGGGGCCATCCGCGTCAACGTTTTGGCCGACATCTAGAAACCTGACCTAGAAATCATAACGAGTTCATCTCACTGCTCAACACTGTTCATTTGGTACCAATGCCCATGAGAAATATCCCGGTGTTATCCGGTCCACGTGTTGAACCACATCTTGGGACCCGACCTATGAAACGTAATGATTTCATTTCTATGTAAATACTTACTCAACACCCTTCATTTGATACCAATGCCGCTGAGAAATTTTCCGGGGTTATCCGGGTCCACGTTTTGACCCGTATCTGCGGACCCAGCCTATATATCACAACTATAATAATTCTGTGTCGAAGTCCTCATCAATACCTTTCATTTGGTATCAATATCTTTCAGAAACAATCGAGGGTCATCCGGGTCCACGTTTTATCTGGATACCCGGCCCAGGTGTCACAATTAGCAGGCTTCTATGTTCCAGTCCTCATCAATACCTTTCATCTGACACCAATATCGCTCAGAAATATTCGTGGGTCATCCGGGACAACGTTTTGAGCCATATCTGGAGACCCGACCTAGGAATCAGAATGAGTATTGTTCTCTGTAAATTCCCTGCTCAATACCTTTCATTTTATACCAATATCGTACAAAAATATTTAGGGAGAAGACTTGTCCACGTTTTGACCTTGGGGCCTATTAGTTATTACTAGGGAACCGACTTCCGGATTTGAAAAAAATATGCATATAAATCTAGGGCAAGGTACTTAGCTGTTGTGTAAATTTGGTCAAAATCCCTCCACGCGTTTGGGCGAAAGCCGGCGACAAAGAAATAGGCTTGGTTTGTTTGTTGTTACCCCGCGAAGGTTTAGACGAAAAAAAAATTAAAAAATTTTAGGGGGGCGTGGCACCTCCCATACAACCTTAATTTTTAAAGCTGATTATCTCTAAAACAGTTCAAGGTAGGGAGCTGAAAATTGGTATAGAGGTAGGTGATACCAAAACCCTTCTCACTCAGAAAAGTGGGGGTTATCAGAAAAGGGGGCGTGGCACCTCCCATACAACCTTAATTATTAAAGCTGATTATCTCTAAAACAGTTCAAGGTAGGGAGCTGAAAATTGGTATAGAGGTAGGTGACATCAAAACCCTTCTCACCCAGAAAATTGGGGGTTATCAGAAAAGGGGGCGTCGCACCTCCCATACAAACTTAATTTTTCATGCTGAATATCTCTAAAATTGTTTACGCTAGGGACTTGGAAATTGGTGTGGAGATAAACGATAACAATTCCATATTAACGCAAAATAATAGGAGTTATGGGTCAGAATTTTTCAAATCAGCACAAAAAATTTTTTTTTCTTAGATTTTTATGATTCGCGTCTTAATCGATAGCTCTCCGTGTCAAGAATTAGTCCCCGAAATATTTTTGCAAAATTAACATTTTTGCAATAGTTATTCGCCAAAAAAGTTTTACATCAACTTTTTTAAAAAAATTTATTGTTAATCGACGGTACAATTAAATTTAACGCGAACTACGCCACATGTTAGGTAATTATGTATATTTTAATATAGTTTTTGAAATAAATAAAAAAAAAATTTTTCTGTATCCTTTTTAAGGATAATTGTTGTTATCAATGTTCTCCGCCTAGGAAAAATTCGAAAAAAATATTGTAGATGTAATGATGTATCGTAAGCTGAATTCCGAAGAAAAAAAGATGGGGACTCTCACCGTTTAAATGCAAAATGTGATTGAGCGATTCCCCTCTTAAGCTTAGTAACATTACACTACTCTAAAATTATTAATTTGAAATAATTCCAAAAACTTCAGGTATAGGGGAGTTGGTCCGGTCTTCCTGATCTCAAAAATGGTTTTCTTTATATTTTGTATGGTTAGTTTTCGAGATAACGGTAAATTTTTGCAGTTTTTTGGGTATCACTACATTCAAAACTATTTTACGCTAAGGTTGCAAGTGCGATAACCGCAAGCAGTACCTTGTTAGAAACATAATTAAAATACGCTTCTAACGACATGCAACTTACAGTGATTGAACAAACCCTGCAGTGTAATGTTACTAAGCTGAAGTGGGGAATCGCTCAATCACATTTTGCATTTAAACGGTAAGAGTCCCCATCTTTTTTTCTTCGGAATTCAGCTTACGATACATCATTACATCTACAATATTTTTTTCGAATTTTTCCTAGGCGGAGAACATTGATAACAACAATTATCCTTAAAAAGGATACAGAAAAATTTTTTTTTAAATTTATTTCAAAAACTATATTAAAATATACATAATTACCTAACATGTGGCGTAGTTCGCGTTAAATTTAATTGTACCGTCGATTAACAATAAATTTTTTTTAAAAAGTTGATGTAAAACTTTTTTGGCGAATAACTATTGCAAAAATGTTAATTTTGCAAAAATATTTCGGGGACTAATTCTTGACACGGAGAGCTATCTATTAAGACGCGAATCATAAAAATCTAAGAAAAAAAAATTTTTTGTGCTGATTTGAAAAATTCTGACCCTTATACGAAAAGGGGGCGTGGCTCCTCCCAACAACGCTTAATTTTTTTAGCTAAATATCTTTAAAAGGATTTAAGTCAGGGACCTGGAAATTGGTACAGAGCTATATGATATCAAAAAAATTTTTGCGCATAAAAGTGTAGGTTATCGGAAAAGGGGGCGTGGCACCTCCCATACAAACTTAATTTTTCAAGTTGAATATCTATAAAAGCGTTTAAGGTTGGGACCTGAAAATTGATCAGGAGATTAACGATATCAATAGCGTGCTTCTGAAAAAAAAAACAGTAGTTTTTGGAAAAGGGGGCGTGGCACCTCCCATGAATCGGAAATTTGGTATCTCAGTCACTAACATAGCTGGAGCGATCAAATTTTACCCACGTATTGAGCTCAGACCCCTAGGAAGAAATTTGATGAAATTTTGGAAAATGGGGGGTGCCACGCCCACTTATTAAGGGTCAAACCTTGCAAGTTTTATATGTCATAACTCAGAAACCATTGAAGATACATAGACAAAATTTGGTACGCGTGATTTACTTACTTAGGCAAACGTTTGGACGGAAAATAGTTAAAATCGGTTGACGGCCACGCCCACTTTTATATATTTGTATTATAAAGTGACCTAATAAAAACATTTTAAGCCATATCTCTGTCAAATATAAAGATCTATCATTGAAATTTTGTCGCATGAGTCCAACTGTGGACATAAAACAAAAAACATAAAAATTTTGGAAAATGGGCGGTGCCACGCCCACTTATTAAAGGGCTAACATTGAAAGTTTTATGAGTCATAAATCAGAAACCGTTGAAGATATATCGATGAAATTTGGTACGCGTGATATACTTACTTAGTCAAATATTTGGACGAAAAATTTTCGAAATCGGTTGAGGGCCACGCCCACTTTTATATACGTATATTATAAAGTGACCTAATAAAAACATTTTAAGCGATATCTCTGTCAAATATAAAGATATATCATTGAAATTTTATAGCAGGAGTCCAACTGCGGACATAAAACGAAAAACACAAAAATTTTGGCAAATGGGTGTGGCACCGCCTCTTTTTATAAACAGGAATATACGAGATTTCTGAGCCCATAACTCGACAAATGATTTATATATAATGACTAAACTTGGTGTGTACACTTTTATTACTTGTGGTAATACATGTTGAAAATTTTAGCGAAATCGGTTGACGACCACGCCCACTTTTATATATGGGGACTATAAAGTGACCTAATAAAAACATTTTAAGCGATATCTTTGTCAAATGTAAAGATAATTCATTGAAATTTTGTGGTATGATTTCTACAATAGACCGGAAACAACAAATAGAAAAATTTTGAGAAATGGGCGTGGCACCGCCTCTTTTTACACAAAGGGATATACGAGATTTCTTAGCCTATAACTCGACAAATAATTGAGATATTATGACGAAACTTGGTATATACACTTTTATAACATGTGTTAATAGCCACGCAGAAATTTATTGAAATCGGTTTATGACCACGCCTACTTTTTAAGAAAGATATATCTGGAACACTCTTTGGGAATTTGTAACGTGAAGTCTTTGTAACTAGAAGTCATAAAGGAATGAAATTTTGCACAAAGAATAATATTCATATGCTTAGTTGGATGACTGATAAAAATTTAGTAGCCACGCCCACTTTATGCAGCACTCGCTTTATATTAAGTGCACCGTGTTTCCATCAAACGCAAAGAAACAATGAAAGCATACAGCTGAGTATCTAATGTTCGATTCCACTCGAACTTAGGCTTCCTTACTTGTTATTAATATTTTCTATTTAATGTGCACTCTTCTTGTTTTATGTATACGTATTTTTGCTCCATTTTACGATGTAAAGATGATTACATTATTTGTTTGTGTAAATTTCAATACATTCCTTGTGGTTGCCCTTGTATATCTGCTGATAATATGTTGTCTGTTAAAGACATGAATAATAGCGTTGATGATAACAGTCGAGTCATGATTGACATTCTATGTAAGCAACATACTGGTCTTAACATTGCCCATTTTAATGCGCGAAGCTTAAATAATGAAAAAATGGACTATGTTAGATATGTGTTTGAGTCGTCTGAGGTTGATGTTATCTGTATAACTGAAACGTGGTTTCACGATTGTGTAAATGATACACTTTTTAACATAAACACATGCAAACTTTTAAGAAATGACAGAGTTGGAAAACGAGGTGGGGGAGTTGCAATCTATTGCAAAACCCACATTAATATGAAACACATTTGTGAATCAAGTAAAGAGGGTGTCGAGTTCTTATTTGTTGAGTTGTCTGATTGTTTAAATAAAGTACTTATTGCCTGTGTTTATAACCCCAGTAGGTCTGTGTGTATGAGTCCATTTTTTGATAAGTTGTCACTTTACGTTGCTGACTATGGAAACATAATCGTCTGTGGGGATTTTAACATCAACCTTCTTGTTCGTGATTCTATGTGTTCAACGTTTCTGGATAATGTCGCTAGTTCTGGTCTCTCTGTTGTTAATACTCTGGTACCCACAAGATACTGTAATAAGTCTAATCCTAGTCTTCTTGATTACTTTGTTGTTTCTGATACGTCGTCTGTATTAAAATTTGACCAAATTTCGTTTATCGCTGATCATGACTTTATTTTCTGTACATTTGCTATAAATTTCAATGGTGTTGTAACTGAAAAAGTGTATACGTAAAGGGACTTTTATTCACTTGATGTAAATGCTTTGTCATTGGAGTTGGAGCGCATTGACTGGAATAGCTGTTGGTTTTTTGCAAGTGCAAACGAGAAACTTGAATTCCTTAATAGCAAACTCTTGTCCGCCTTTGAAACTTATGTTCCTTTACGCTCAAAGAAAGTAAGGTCATGTCCGTGGTTTAACTCAAGAGTTAAAGAAGCGATTAAGATGCGTATGAAAGCGTATAAAAAGTGGAAAAATAATCGCACTCTTGACAACTGGAAGTCATACCGGGTACTTAGAAACCAAGTTACGGCGATACCAGAAGTGAAAAAAAAGGTTCCATGAAGCTAAACTTGATCCTGGCCTTTCCACAGCTGCTTTATGGCGAAACATAAAAAGGTTAAACATTACCCTAAAAAGCAAAAATGAATGCTTCTTAAATGTTGATGATCTAAATGATGCATTTCTTTGTAGTGCCGTACCTAAATGTTCTTTGCCACAGTCCGTTCCTTGTATCCCAGAAAAAGAGTTGAATACGTCCTTTGAATTTTCGGCAGTTACAGAGCTTGATGTTTCTAGTTGTTTGCTTAAAATAAAATCGAATGCAGTGGGCGCTGATGGCTTGCCAATTCGCTTTCTAAAATTGGCTATGCCACACATCATCAGTCCTCTTACTCACATCATCAACCACTGCTTTACAACTTCGTGCTTCCCTAACGCCTGGAAAATAGCCTCTGTATGTCCAGTGCCGAAAAACAGTCGCGCTTCTGTCCCTAGTGATTACCGTCCAATTAGTGTATTGCCCGTATTGTCGAAAGTATTCGAGTCTTTAATGTTTGAGCAGGTTGTTTCTTATATATCGAAAAATGATATGCTTTCTCCTTACCAATCTGGGTTTAGACCCGGGCATGGATGCTCAACAGCCACGATGAAAATACTTGACGACCTGCGAATTGCTTATGACAAAGGTAAAATATCCCTACTATGTTTACTTGACTTTTCGAAAGCATTTGACTCGGTTGATCATTCCCTGCTCTGTTCTAAACTCTCATGCTACTTTGGTTTCGAAAAAAGTGCTGTTTCCCTATTTAATAGCTATCTAACTGGCAGGTCGCAGTGTGTAAAAGTAGGAACAGCTTCCTCGGAAGTCAAACGGATTACTTGTGGTGTTCCGCAAGGCTCGGTATTAGGTCCCATTCTGTTCAGTATCTTTATAAATGATATATTCCTGGCATGCCAGCATGTTTGTATGCATGCCTATGCTGATGATATACAATTATATCTATCTGGCAACATCAAAGACTTGAATGGGGTTATACTTAAATTAAATCAGGATCTGAAATCCATATCGTCTTGGGCTACGCTGAATGGCCTGCTGTTGAATCCAAGCAAGTCCTACATTTTACCCGTTGGCAAGAGAAAAGTTGATAGTATACCAACAGTATACATCAACGGGAAGTCTCTCCAAACTGTTGAAAAGGTAACGAGCTTGGGTTTTGTTATTAACTCTAGCCTGAGCTGTGTAGATCACATTAACTCAGTTGTTAGTAAAGTATACGGCGCTCTCAGGAGCCTGAAAATTTCTGCGCAGTTTACTCCGGTACATATTAGGCGGAAGCTCGCCCGTCAGATTATTTTTCCTAGTATAACTTACTCTGAACTGGTTTATAGTAAACTTGATTCGGTGTCAGCTCATAAGATTGATGTTGTTTTTAACCACATTACTCGATATGTTTATGGGATTCGAAAGTTTGATCACATATCTTCTTGGCGATTGTCACTTCTTGGATGTGAAATACATGACTTTTTCAAGGCGAGAAACTGCATTTTTCTATACCAACTAATGAATAAAAAGACCCCACCTTATCTTTACGAAAAACTTATTTTTTCAAAGTCCGAGCGTTCCTGTAACTTAATTGTGCCGTACTTTAACTTCATGAACTCCACAAGACTGTTCTTCATCAATGCTATAAGAATCTGGAATACGGTTCCTGCTAGCGTCAGGAACAAATTGAATAAGCGTAACTTCAGGAGTGTCCTATATAATTATTTTTCTCAAAATAAATAAATGAATCATCTAAATAATCTAAAAACAAAAGAGTGTAAGAAATTGTTTACAATAGATTTAAGTTTAATTTTTATCTGACGAATTCAAGTTATTCCATATTTAAAGTGTTGTACTATTTAAAGATATAATCTTACTGTACTAATTTTGTCGAAATAAATATACAAAATATATAAAGTGTAGAATTTTATAGGGAAAAATACTGCGTTTTTATTTTTTTGAAAAACTTATTATTTAAAAACTGAATTTTGAGCACGCTCGGCCCCAGTGTGAGTCGTTTGTTTGTTTATTACCCGTATGTTTCTACGGGCATTGGAGCAACAAACGGGCTTCAAACAACAACGATCAGATCGAATTGCTCGGGTACCTAGAGCCCTAATTTATATATATAGGCCGTGTGTGAATCGATAGCAAAGTTTTATGGAGAAATGTGGTGGAGTGTAAATTTAATACGGTGGAAATATTTTACCTATTATGAAAAGAAACATACTGAAATTAGTTAAAAGTTAAAATGAGTGTTGCTTCAAGCACTCGCCCTATGTTAAGAATTTTTTTTGTGAGAAAATATTTTTTGGTGAGAAATCCAACAAAAACAATTATGCGAAAACTCTTTTGTTAATTTTGTTTTTTAGCGGTTTTACGTGTTTCTAGTTCAGTTCTCTGCAAATATTGACATACACGTGTACGTAGTTTATTGGAGCTTAATCATGTGATATTAATTATATGTTTGTTCAGTTGCTTCCAAATAGTTAAACAATTTTTTTACCCGACGAAGCAAACGAACTCCATCCATCGCTATTGATATATTTTTTATACCTTTCATGAATATGAAATCATAAGAGTATTTTTTATAAGTTTGGTTCAAAATACGATTGTTGCCAGATTCACGAGCTTAGTCGATTAAGCCAATTTGGTCTAATAGACCGGCCACGCGATGCTGTGGCTTTCAATTACACTGTGCGACAATTTGAGGGAGAAAGACCACTTATTGCCACATTTGAAAATTTTTTGATATACCTTCATAGTTACTGATTATTTTTATTTTCTGTGAACCTAGATTTTTTATACAAAGATTTTGACCGAGGAGCCCCTTAGTGAAGTTTTGTGCCGAATATTTTTCTAGACTATGGTAACCTTAAAGCGACCTCCAAAAGGCCATTTGGCGCGCTCCCCTTTTTATACTCAGCTGTACTAGTACACAGAGTATTATAATTTTGATTTCCTAACGGTGGATTGTAACATAATGAAAACAAAAAATATAAAAATTTTGGAAAATGGGCGGTGCCACGCCCACTTATTAAGGGGCAAATATTGAAAGTTTTATAAGCCATAACTCAGAACCGTTAAAGATATATCGATGAAATTTGGTACGCGTGATATATTTACTTAGCCAAATGTGTGGACGAAAGATTACCAAAATCGGTTGACGACCACGCCCACTTTTATATATGGGTATTATAAAGTGACCTAATAAAAACATTTTAAGCGATATCTCTGTCAAATATAAAGATCTATCACTGAAATTTTGTGACATGAGTTCTACAATAGACCGGAAACAAAAAATAAAAAAGTTTGGAAAATGGGCGTGGCACCGCCTCTTTTTATACAAAGGAATCTACGAGCCTATTACTCGACAAATAACTGAGATATTATGACGAAACTTGGTTTATACACTTTTATAACATGTTTTAATAGACACGCAAAAATGTATGGAAATCGGTTTATGACCACGCCTACTTTTTAACAAAGATATTTCTGGAACACCCTTTTGGAATTTGTAACGTGAAGTCTTTGTAACTAAAAGTCATAGAGGGATGCAATTTTGCACTAACAATAATATTTATATGCTTATTTGGATTATTGATACAAATTTTTAAAATGGGCGTGGCTGCGCCCTGTTTATGCAGCACTCGTGTCATATAAAATACACCCTATATCGAACAAACGCAAACAAACAATGAAAGCATACAGCTGAGTATCTAATGTTCGATTCCACTCGAACTTAGGCTTCCTTACTTGTTCTTTCTAGTTCTCTTTCTCTTCCCCTTTCCCCTTTATTTGCGCTTTCTTTTCGCTATATCCATTTTATTTTCCGTATTCTTTCCTCTTTCGCTTCCTTTCCTTTGTCATATCCGTCCCTTTCATTTTCCTCTTCCCTTTCCTTTTATTACCCATCTTCAGTGCTAGGCCTTGCATCACACTTCAAATTTAAAAATGAGATAAACTGTAGCGCAAAAATGGATTTTTGAACAGGTTGCACCCTTTTTGTAAAAATTTTAATAAATTACTTATTTCCATGCCAAGCCCTTTCATATGACACCTCAAATTTAAAAATCAAACAACTACAACGTAAAACAGAATTTTTGAACAGGAGGCAACCCTTTTTCTAAAAATTGTATTAAATTACTCATTACCAGGTCAAGCCCTTTCATATGACACCTCAAATTTAAAAATCAAACAAACTACAGCGTAAAACTGAATTTTTGAACAGGTGGCAACCCCTTTTGTACAAATTATAATAAATTGCTTATTTTCAAGCAAAGCCCTTTCATGTGACACCTCAAATTTAAAAATCAAACAAACTATAGTGTAAACTGAATTTTTGAAGAGGTGGCAACCCTTTTTGTAAAATTTTTTATAAATTACTCATTTTCAGCTCAAGCCCTTTAATATGGTATCTGAAATTTAAAAATCAATCAAACTATACAGGAGAATTACATTTTTAAACAGGTGGCAACCCTTTTCAGAAATATTAAACCTTCCTGCACATCTACAGGTCAAGCCCTTTCATTTGACACCACATTCTCGAAAATCGGTATAACGGTGTAAAACTTATGGTGTTTACAAAAAATCGCTTAGCGTAATATATATAAAGATAAGATAAACTGTAGGGTACAAATGGATTTTTGAACAGGTGGCACCCTTTTTGTAAAAATTTTAATAAATTACTCATTTCCATGCCAAGTCCTTTCATATGACACCTCAAATTTAAAAATCAAACAAACTATAGCGTAAAACTGAATTTTTGAACAGGTGGCAACCTTTTTGTAAAATTTTTATTAACGCCCTTATTTTACAAAACGCCGTGACTCGTTGCGTCGCAGTCACTCACGTTCACTCACTTTCACCTTCACCTCACAGTTGGTATTTTATACGCTTTTACGTTTTTTCGTTCGCTCCGTTACGTAGTCACGACGATTGTCAAACGCTTTACGTAGCCTATTTACCACTTTTCTGGTTTTCTTCATTTCCTTAGTAATTTTTGGTGTGTTTTTTTTTAATCGAACTGTTTTATTGATTGGTTAACCCTGGAAAATTGGCTGCTTGCAACCCAATAAACATTTTTTTTTTCATTTTCAATTCGAGGTTCATTTGAGGCACATTTTTAGTATGGGATTTCGGGCTGATTCTCAATTTGATGATTTCATTTTCTCCAATTTCAAAGTTGGTACGAAAGGGAATGCAATCAATAGATGTATGTATGTATTACATATTTGTACTCTAGAGTACAGAAAAATTGAGGGATAGTGAGAGAGTTTGTGTTATGAGCGCAGAAATGGAATGGAATAAATAGATGTATGTATTGTCGACGTCCAAACACGGAGACAAATAGTTGAGCAACCCGCTGCTTTTGATCGTTTGTTGGGGAGAAGGCGACGAGGAAAGGAGGGGGGCACCAAGTCGTCGGTGCTCGGCCAACACGCTTTGTGCTGTCATTCTTATCGCCAACGACCAATCAGAGCGTTCGAAGAATGCCAGAACAAAACATAATGAACAAAAGTTGGCGAGCGACGAGTTGATGTGTTTGGACAAATGGAAGACAGAACAGTGGCACAAAAGAGAATCGTTGGATAATTTCGCGGCAGGGTTGCTGTGTTTGGACACGGACAATAGAGCCCTAGATACCCGGGTATCCAGCAATTCGATCTGATCGTTTTTTTTTGAAGCCCGTTTGTTGTTCAAATGCCCGTACAAACATTCGAGCATTCGAGCTTACAAACAAAAAAAATGTGTATCGGAAAAACAAAAATAAAAAAACTACATAAAAAAAAAAAAATAATAAACAAAAGAAACAAAAATTCAAAATACCCGAATTGTTCAAATGCCCATACAAACATACGGGTAATAAACAAACAAACAACTGTTCGAGCATTTGAACAACAATTGTTCGGTCTACACGAAAATGTTCAAAAAAAATCGAGAGATCTAGTATGTACATTAAGCCGTATCACGTTATATGGACAAAAAAAAGTTTAGTGTGTGTCAGTTTTATTTGAACACTTATGTCGATAAATATTTTTGGTGTAAAAATTTTTTTTTTAGGCCCGCGTTAAAAACAGCTAAATCGCGTTTTTTGTAATAACTTCCTTATTTGATGTCGGATCTCTATGATCATAATGTCGCAGAAAAGGTCTCGCTCAGCACTATATTTGGCCCATATAAAGTTTCGACCTCAAAGGTTGTCCTGAGTTTTACCTTTAAAAATTTTGGAGTTACTATCCCTAGATTTTTTTATTTTTATCACTAATACAAAGCTCTCAAAAAACCATGAGGAATCCCCCAAATAAATTCTAGACTTTATTCACAAACAAAAAAGTTATAACGTTGTAAAATGAAACACTTGTTTTTTTTTATAAAAAATTACCACAGAGAAACGGCGAAACACGTCAACTTAATTTTTTGCTCCAGATTACGATGGCGTTTTTAGAAGTGCAGTGTATGCACTCCCATTTTCGAGATATTTAAGAAAACATTTTCAGTTTTCACATACAAAGCGATCCGATGTGGGGGCGTATGAGTAACTATTGTTGAGGTAATAAAAATAAAGAAAAGGGGAAAAAACTATACGTACATAGATGTATATAAAATGCATATGAGAAGGAAGAGAATTCCCTGCACATAAATTCCAATTTGTTTTAAACGTTCGAAACCTGCACTGAAAAAACAACTTACCCAGATTATGGAAAAATGGGAATGTTTCGGCGCTTAAGACACATTTTCATTGTTTTGATGTACAACTTTCTTTAAATCGAGGAATAAAAACAACGTTTTGAAAGAAAATTTTATTCAAAACAATGAAAATATGTCATTAGCGGCGAATCATTCTCATTTTTCCATAATCTGAGTAATTTTTTTTTGAGTGTGAGCAAAGTAATATAAGCGACGAAGAATTCACTTTCAGAGCTCTGAAACTGCTTTCATAAATATCTCTAAATTTGGAGGACATCGTCATTTTTGGTCTCGGTTATCATAGATAAGAAGATGTTTTGGGGATTAAAGTAAAGTGCGTTGTTTTCAATTGTAGGCTGAATAATTAACTGCATTTCTAGGGGCAGACGACGCATCCAGCGCAAGTATTGATAATACATTTAGACTTCCGTTGTCTCTTCTTAGGCGCGTATAATTTTACAACGAACTATAGCAGTTTTTCTAAATAACTTGGATGATTTTACGATACGCACGGATGCAGAAATCGTGAAGCCGTTGTAAGCCAGCGCGTTGTGCTTAGAGATCCCACCTGAATACTTACCAAATCTTCACTACAGCCATTATCATTCAATATAAATAACGTTGATCAGCACGAATAGTCCAATCATCAATAATTTTTGGCATATCATGTATCCAGTATTGGTAGCTGTTCCATCGCGGTACAAGATTCTCAAGTCAAGCGAGGACTTAGAATACTTGTTAATCAAAAACTCATACTATATGGCGTTACTGCCTCATATAAATAATAACTTGGGATAATTTTTCAAAAAACAGGTTCTCTGATTTTAAAACGGTATAACTTTTTTGTTTGTGAGTAAAGGCTACAACTTTTTTAGCGGAGTCCTCATGGTTTTTTGAGAGCTTTGTATTAGTGATAAAAATAAAAAAATCTAGGGATAGTAACTCCAAAATTTTTAAAGGTAAAACTCAGAACAACCTTTGAGGTCGAAACTTTATATGGGCCAAATATAGTGCTGAGCGAGACCTTTTCTGCGACATTAAGATCATAGAGATCATAGAGAAAAAAAAAATTTTTACACCATAAATATTTTTTCGACGTAAGTGTTCAAATAAAACTGACACACGCAAACTTTATTTTCGTGATACGGCTTAATGTACATATGTATTACATATTTGTACTCTGATGTGATATTTTTCATTTACCCGTGCGGGTGAATTCGCCTGTGCCTTTTGTACAGTCACATGAGTATATTAATATCTTTTTAAACGGTTTTATTTAGCTCACCCCGTTTGTTTTATTGTTGGGTCAAATTTAGTAATTCAAATTTCACCCTCTTCCTGTCAACCGATTAATCTGAAATTTTGCACGCATGTATAACCCCGATGACAATGCAATATTATGAAAAAAAATTCCGATAGGTGGCGCGTGGGTCGCTATATTTACAAAAATCGCATTTATGGTCCTATTTGGCTGAAATTCGGAACATGTATTACTACCTTGAAAAGAAATATTTTCTTAAAAACAAAATTCCGCTAGGTGGCGCGTGGGTCGCTATATTTACAAAAATCGCATTTATGGTCCGATTTGGCTGAAATTCGGAACATGTATTACGACCTTGAAAGGAAATATTTTCCTAAAAAAAACTTCCGATAGGTGGCGCGTGGGTCGCTATAGAGGCGTTGGACTGCAATAAACTAACGGGCAAGAAACCTTGCAATAATGAAGCACTAAATGAATTAAACAGAATGCGAAATAAAAACTAAAAACTAGAAAATAAAAATAGGTAAAAAAACTTTTTAAGTTAAACGGTTTTATGTTATACATACATTGCAATGTTTAAGATAAATGTACTTCTTCTTCTTCTTCTTGATTGGCGCTTAACCGTCTAGACGATTCTGGCCGAGTCCAACAGAGCGCGCCAATTGCTTCTGTTTCGTGCAGCATGGCGCCACTTGGGAACACCTAGGGAGGCAGCATCGCTGTCCACCTGATTTTCCCAACGCAGTGGAGGTCTCCCTTTTCTTTTGCGTTCAGCGGGTTTCGATAGAAATGCTTTCTTAGCCGGAGCGCCTTCGTCCATTCTCACGACATGACCTGCCCAACGCAGCCGCTGGATCTTTATTCACTGAACAATGTCGATGTCTGTGTAAAGCTCGTACAGCTCATCGTTAAATCTCCGTCGATACTCGCCCACGCCAACGCGCAAAGGTCCATAAATCTTACGAAGAACTTTTCTCTCGAATACTCCAAGTGCCATCTCATCTGATTTTGAAATTGTCCATGCTTCTGCGCCGTACATGAGGACTGGAACGATGAGCGTCCTGTAGAGTGTGATTTTTGTTTGTCGAGAGAGGACTTTATTTTTCAGTTGCCTACTTAGTCCGAAGTAGCATTTATTGGCAAGCGTGATTCTTCGTTGGATCTCCGTGCTGACATCATTCTTGGTGTTAATGCTGGTTCCCAGATAGACGAAGTCCTTAACAGTTTCGAATTTGTAGCTATCAACATTGACGTGGCTGCCAAGGCGTGCTGTTTCTTTGTGTGATGACAGGAGGTAGGTACATCGTCTTGTCCTCGTTGACCGCCAAACCCATTTTCTTAGCCTCTTTATCCAGCTTGGAGAAGGCAGAACATACGGCGCGCGTGTTAGTGCCAATGATGTCGATGTCATCGGCGTACGCCAGCAACGATTCCTCGTGTGAATGTCCAACGATAAACTAGTTGAAACATCTCTTTTATTAACATTTCCATGAGCAAGAAAATAGTAAGTATTTTCCTCACCGTCTGCGGGCCAACTGCCTAACGACGAATTAAACGATTCTTCTATCGCACATTAAGTCGATAATTTGTAGACAATTGACGTGCCCCACGGTTTTATTTTAGTCTAGTCTATGCAAATGTTTATAATTCCCACGACTGTATCTATTTTATTATTTTTTGGTTTTTAGTACATTTATCTTAAACATTGCAATGTATGTATAACATAAAACCGTTTAACTTAAAAAGTTTTTTTACCTATTTTTATTTAATATGCATACATACATACATATGAGAAACAAACTATGTTTTTAATAAAGTTTGTGTAACTTCACAAAAAGCAACAAACAAATAAAATAAGAGTAAGAAATACGGAATCATTATTACACACAATCATTTTCAACCGTTAAGAGACTGCTCACGTAAAACAACGAACGCTGATTGAAATTTGCAAACATACAAAATTTCTTCGTTCCTTGAAACTTTGACATGATGAAATTCGTGAAATGGTACAAAATTCGAAACAAATTTTTTTTCAAATGTGTTGTAAGTTATTCTAAAATTGATAAACAATGTTTCATGAACACTTGAAAATATGTTTATTTTCGAATTATATACATACTAGCTGGACCCGTGCGCATCTTGCGCAAAAAATAACAAAACATACGTGGCGCCAGTTGGTATGGTTTGTGCTGTCACGCCCATTTTAAAAAACTTATTATTTATTTGGTTTGGTGGACCTTATGGAACTTTCAATGAATTACCTAGATATATACTTTATGTTTGCTTGTTTTTCCGACAGGGTAGGAATATGATATATTGTGGAACGATCCTCCGTCATCCCTTGTCAAGTTTGGTTTGGAGACAAACCGGTTTCGGCTAATATGCGCCATCTTCAGTGTCTTTTTTCGTTCTGAGTTATTTTGTGTAAGTTCGATAGTACTTATAGTAACTGACTTCCATCGTTTGGTCACGTACTTCGTGTTCGTGTGATGTGCGAGAACACGTAAGAGATTACAATAAGAAAATAAGGAAATCATCAACGACAGTGGAATCAAATTTCGCCAACCACATGGCAGAAAACAAATGTACACCAATGAAAATAGGAAAAACAGCTAAAATTCTCCACATACAACATAAGGGAAAACGACTTAACGTATTAGAAAATATGGAGATATACAAACAGAAGACATTCGTAGGTAAAATAATAAATGAACAAATAAACACCGCATCAGATACATTATTTGAACCGCTTAAGCTATTATACCGAAAAGAGGACAGAAAACCTAAAACCGACATAAACAAAACAACACACAAGAGGACAATAACGGACTTTTACCTGCCTGTTTAATGAGGATACAAAAAATAGATTTACATACCTAAACGCACAGACTCGCACGCACGCACGTATGCACGTCGCCCGAACGCACGAATGCACGAACACACGAACACATCACACGAACACGAAGTACGTGACCAAACGATGGAAGTCAGTTACTATAAGTACTATCGAACTTACACAAAATAACTCAGAACGAAAAAAGACACTGAAGATGGCGCATATTAGCCGAAACCGGTTTGTCTCCAAACCAAACTTGACAAGGGATGACGGAGGATCGTTCAACAATATATCACCTAGATATATGTTTGACAAAGATATCGCATAAAATGTTTTTATTATTCCTATATAGGTATGTGCAATATATTTTTATATATTTTATATATATTTTTATGTGCGTATGTGGTTCTTGCCGACTTGGGTAATTTTTTTCGTTTGCCCTGGCTTAATCGATTTATCTGCTACATTTCCTGAGTTTTGACTTATAAATCTTTGAAAATTTGCTCCTCTTGGCCCATTTTTTCAAAATTTCAGCACGTTTCCTCATAACAGCATAACGTAATTTCATCACTCGCGCTTTATTAGTGATTGAATTATCATGTTTTACGTGCTTTTCGAAATCACACATATGCCTTATTTTCAACGCCAATTTTCTCTGTTCCCATTAGAATCTGTGTACCAAATTTCATTAAAATATATCTATTTTTGCGCAAGTTAGAGTGTATACTGCCGGACGGACGGACATGGTTCAATCATTTTTGTCATCCTGATCGCTTTGATATACTCTTATATATTAAGGTGGAGTGAAAATTTTTTTTTGGAAATTCAATTTGTTCCAAAGCCAGAACGGCACCTTTCTAGCCCAGTAATAAGCCTTTAAAATTTTATTGACCTACTCGCATTTTTAGAGGTGCCCTCAGCCCCACAAAGTTGAAAAAATAGCACGATCTGGTACAAATGTGAAATTTCTACAATTATGAAATAAAAAAAACCAAGTATGAGGATTGATAAACAGGCTAAGTTGAGTATAAAAGTGAATTTTTTTTTTGGAAACAACAACAACCAAAGTTTCTAAAGGTCAAAGTTTATATTATGCATTTTTTAAATTGCAATTACTTAAAAACTACTGAACCGATTTCAAATATTTTTATACCATTCGATAGGTATTTCGAATCCCTTTAGTTTGATATACATTTTATGTGGGTTCCGTAACACTCCCCGCTGCGGGGGTAAACCCCCCTTTTACCCCCCTTACTTTTCATATACAGTACCACGCCCAAAAAAACACCGTGTCGCATGCATAGCTAATTAATACCTTTAAAACGATGCCTTACTTATTAATTTTGGTAAATTATGTGAGCAGAAAAAGGGATATTTATAAAACACCAATTAGAAATAATATATATGATGATGATATACTGATTCTCAAATTTAGAAACAAAATTTTCTCAAACGTTTTAGAATTTATTTTTCAGTGTTTAATGGAAAGTCAACAAAAATAAAAAAAGTATTTGTTGACATTGTGTGTAAATACATACATACTTGTTTTGTTTAGTTTGTTTTTTTGAATATAATAATAATATTAACTAGTATCGCCGGTGGTCGAAATTCGACCATGCAATTTA
This sequence comes from Urophora cardui, assembly GCA_960531455.1. NCBI lineage: Eukaryota > Metazoa > Arthropoda > Insecta > Diptera > Tephritidae > Urophora > Urophora cardui. The sequence continues at coordinate 17,070,264 of OY482671.1, read as the reverse complement.
TTTTTTCAACTTTGTATTGGTACAAAAATTATTCCTTTTCGCGGAGATAAGCAACACTTTCCAAATTCCAGTTGTACCGCAACACTGATTTGCCCTTTTGATCACGGTCCGACGCGAATAGTCCAACCACTGACCGACGGCGTCATACCTCTCAGTTACCTCACGCAATAGTTCAAAATCGACACCATTCACGCACGCATACCCAACGCAAGAATCAGTTGTTTTCCTTTGTTTACGTTCTGCATTGTTTTTGGTTTGTTTGGAATGAGTTGAATAACAGCGTTACCATTGTACAGCAAAGTATACATGCACTTTTTGATTTCGTAGTAACTTGTGTTTGGTTTCGTAGTAATTTTTCTTGAAAATCGTATTATTCATAGAATTTATTAATAAATAAATTTTTAAATTGAAAATGTTGTATCATGATAATTTAAGACCAAATATTAATTCCAGTTTTGTTTACTTCTGACTCCGTGCTTCTACATTTTCTACTACTAATTCTTAAAGGCTTTTAAGAATATGTACATTAGGCATATAACAAATTTTGACGAAAAATTTGGCATACCACCACGTGGTGGCAAATATTGTACAAGTAATGAATATCACTTTTTTAGGTGATTTCGGTTCAAAAACGTTCCGCGCAAAAATGGATTTCTAAAAAAAAGTCAGATTTTTTTTTAATTTTTTTTTTTAATATTTTTATTTTTACATTTTTGTCAATTGTTATATGAAATAAGTTTTAAGTTTAAAGTATATGATGATTTACACAATGGTAAAATGTCTTGCACAATTTTAATTGCACGCTCTGCGCAGATGTACAAAACTTTTTTTGTTTTTTTCAGCAGTTCTGATAAAAAAGTAATTTCGTTTTGCGCGGAAACTTTATTGCAATTTCGCAAAAAAAAATAATGGGGTTCATACTTTTTTATGCTCTATTCGACTATAGTATGCCGTTTTTCGTATTTGCAAAAATTGTAAAAAGTTATATGCCTAATAGTCAAATGTATTAAATGCAACAGTCAAAAATATCCACAATAGTCAAATTTAGTAAAGAAAACACAGCAGGAAAAACTTAATTTTCTTCTATTTAAATTTTTATCTCCATATAAAAACAAATAAAAACGATTGATACAATATGTAGTAAAATTTAGTAAAAAAAAACGCCAAAAAACCTTCATTTTCTCTATTTACATTTTTATTTCCTTGTAAAAAAACGATTGCGGCAATAGTCAAATTTAGTAAAAAAAAAAACGCAAGAAAAAACTTAAATTTTTTTATTACATTTTTATCTCCATATTTAAAAAAAAATACACTTATGTTAACATAATTTTATAATCGGCAACATTCGGAATAGTTATTGAGGTACTTTGGGAGCATATTGAAAGATTCGTACTAATTTACTACAAAATGATCGCTCCGGCAAGCCTGTTGCAAAGAGAGCAATCAGCTGACACGTTATTACGTGAAAAATCAAACTGAGCTAGGTTTCTACGATACGTGCGTTATGGTTCCAACAGTCATCAACGCCCGCACATACCCGTGTCAGCTGACACGATCTATCTTATGGGAGTTGCATGTAAACGAAATCTCACCGACGCTGACATAAACGCCCATAGCCGCCCGTATCGAAGAAATCAAACGAGTTTTGATTTTTCCCATAACAACGTGTCAGCTGATTGCTTTTGCTCAACGCGGTGTTGCCGAACGAACTTTTTTAGCCACTAAAACATTTGAACGGTATTTTTCATTGCATTATTAAACGAAATCAATGCGAGTGTAAAATGTAATAGAATATATCTTTGTTCATAGGAAAAACCGCTTAAGTTTACTTAAGCGAAATATGAGTTATTAGATAATTGTTTAGCTCATTTATTGAAAATAATTATCATTTCTGTATATGTTATTAATTCACATGTAACCATTTTTAATGCCATTATTTTAGTTTCAAATAAACTTAAAATCGATATTATCCAGTTATAACTTTTATGTTTTTCGGATCATAACTTTTCGCACAGGATGAAATAAAAAAGTTGCATAAATGATGTTATAGTTGAAAAATGTACATGTTTGCCTGAAATAATAGTTATTTTATATCCCTGCTACATAGGAAATGGATAGCGTATTTTTCAAATAAATGAGAAATTAGGCAATGAAAAGAAAAGAGTAATTTACGATAAATAAAAGTAATTTTTATTTCAAAATTATCCCTTTTACCATTTTTGAACAGATCAACGGATAGCGGGCCAGCGGGTAGTGAACAACTGATATTTTCCGTCATAAAATCCACACAGGCAAACAAAATTGCGACGAAGGCAGATTTTAGAAAATTGTTTGTGTAAGCACGAAATAAGAAATGCTTATGGTTATTCCTTTATTTATTGCCAAAAAAGTGTATTTTCTTTTACTTATTTTTCACTGTTCAACAAGAAAATTACAAAATGCATCAGAAATGCAACTCTGACTCCTGAGGATGGACAGGACCACACCACTCAAAAAACTGTTTTTACCCCGCCGTCTTTTGTTAACAATTTTTTATTGCGTTAAAAAATTAAGTTCCGCTTCGAATTCGTGTTCATGTGATCAAAACGCGTCGATTGACACCCCAGTTCTTGAAAATTTACCAATTTTCACCATGTCACCTAAACTAGATAATTACCAAAACTTTGAATAAAAAATCGAGCATATTTTTATTTAAAATTTCCTACGTCTTTTTTTCTGAAAGAAAACAATATATTTAAAAATTTAAATCGAGAATAAATATCGGTACTAAGTTTGGGTATTTCATGCGAAATTTTTGTGTCTTCCCATTATTTCAAATACGGCAACACTCACACGGCTGTTCAAAATAGAAAACAGCTGATTTTTGTGTTGTCATGCGGGCATGAAATTCGTTCAACTCGTTATGTTTACGGGTACTCGATTCGTTCGGTCGACTCGTTGATGACTGTCGGCACCCTTAAAGGGGCTTTCGTCATGCGTTGGTGAGTGGGCATTTACACTACAACTCCATAAGACAGGTTGTGTCAGCTGACACGGGCTACGTGCGTGCGTCGTTGACTGGTTGGGCTAGAAATCATGGTCAAAATCAAGGCAGATCTAGGAAGGTAGGCCCGGTGGTGAGCGCTTTTAAATTAAAGCGACTCTTCAACTGTGTTTACGATATTTGTAAACACGTTTACGATATCCATTTATCTTAACTAAAAATTTTATTTATTAATTATAAAGAAATTAAATAATTTATAGAAAAAATTATATGCCTATGCACTGCTCCTGACTCATACGAACACATCCATATCAATTTTATGTGGATATGAGTATGTTAAATGTGCAAAACAGCCTGGCAATTATTTGTATGGGAGAAATGTTAGCCTATTAATATATAGATAGTGGGCACATTTGCCAACGAAGCAAAAACGAAGTAAATCAAAAATGGTACAAAACTAAAAACTTTATTTATTAATTATAAAGAAATTAAATAATTTATAGAAAAAATTATATGCCTATGCACTGCTCCTGACCCATACGAACACATCCATATCAATTTTATGTGGATATGAGTACGTTAAATGTGCTAAACAGCCTGGCAATTGTTTGTATGGGAAAAATGTTAGCCTATTAATATATAGATAATGGGCACATTGCCAACGAAGCAAAAACGAAGTAAATCAAAAATGGTACAAAACTAAAAACTTTATTTATTAATTATAAAGAAATTAAATAATTTATAGAAAAAATTATATGCCTATGCACTGCTCCTCACTCATACGAACACATCCATATCAATTTTATGTGGATATGAGTATGTTAAATGTGCAAAACAGCCTGGCAATTGTTTGTATGGAAAAAATGTTAGCCTATTAATATATAGATTAAATAATTTATAGAAAAAATTATATGCCTATGCACTGCTCCTGACTCATACGAACACATCCATATCAATTTTATGTGGATATGAGTATGTTAAATGTGCAAAACAGCCTGGCAATTATTTGTATGGGAGAAATGTTAGCCTATTAATATATAGATAGTGGGCACATTTGCCAACGAAGCAAAAACGAAGTAAATCAAAAATGGTACAAAACTAAAAACTTTATTTATTAATTATAAAGAAATTAAATAATTTATAGAAAAAATTATATGCCTATGCACTGCTCCTCACTCATACGAACACATCCATATCAATTTTATGTGGATATGAGTATGTTAAATGTGCAAAACAGCCTGGCAATTGTTTGTATGGAAAAAATGTTAGCCTATTAATATATAGATTAAATAATTTATAGAAAAAATTATATGCCTATGCACTGCTCCTGACTCATACGAACACATCCATATCAATTTTATGTGGATATGAGTATGTTAAATGTGCAAAACAGCCTGGCAATTATTTGTATGGGAGAAATGTTAGCCTATTAATATATAGATAGTGGGCACATTTGCCAACGAAGCAAAAACGAAGTAAATCAAAAATGGTACAAAACTAAAAACTTTATTTATTAATTATAAAGAAATTAAATAATTTATAGAAAAAATTATATGCCTATGCACTGCTCCTCACTCATACGAACACATCCATATCAATTTTATGTGGATATGAGTATGTTAAATGTGCAAAACAGCCTGGCAATTGTTTGTATGGAAAAAATGTTAGCCTATTAATATATAGATTAAATAATTTATAGAAAAAATTATATGCCTATGCACTGCTCCTGACTCATACGAACACATCCATATCAATTTTATGTGGATATGAGTACGTTAAATGTGCTAAACAGCCTGGCAATTGTTTGTATGGGAAAAATGTTTGCCTATTAATATATAGATAATGGGCACATTGCCAACGAAGCAAAAACGAAGTAAATCAAAAATGGTACAAAACTAAAAACTTTATTTATTAATTATAAAGAAATTAAATAATTTATAGAAAAAATTATATGCCTATGCACTGCTCCTCACTCATACGAACACATCCATATCAATTTTATGTGGATATGAGTATGTTAAATGTGCAAAACAGCCTGGCAATTGTTTGTATGGAAAAAATGTTAGCCTATTAATATATAGATAATGGGCACATTGCCAACGAAGCAAAAACGAAGTAAATCAAAAATGGTACAAAACTAAAAACTTTATTTATTAATTATAAAGAAATTAAATAATTTATAGAAAAAATTATATGCCTATGCACTGCTCCTCACTCATACGAACACATCCATATCAATTTTATGTGGATATGATTATGTTAAATGTGCAAAACAGCCTGGCAATTGTTTGTATGGAAAAAATGTTAGCCTATTAATATATAGATAATGGGCACATTGCCAACGAAGCAAAAACGAAGTAAATCAAAAATGGTACAAAACTAAAAACTTTATTTATTAATTATAAAGAAATTAAATAATTTATAGAAAAAATTATATGCCTATGCACTGCTCCTCACTCATACGAACACATCCATATCAATTTTATGTGGATATGAGTATGTTAAATGTGCAAAACAGCCTGGCAATTGTTTGTATGGAAAAAATGTTAGCCTATTAATATATAGATAATGGGCACATTGCCAACGAAGCAAAAACGAAGTAAATCAAAAATGGTACAAAACTAAAAACTTTATTTATTAATTATAAAGAAATTAAATAATTTATAGAAAAAATTATATGCCTATGCACTGCTCCTCACTCATACGAACACATCCATATCAAATTTATGTGGATATGAGTATGTTAAATGTGCAAAACAGCCTGGCAATTGTTTGTATGGAAAAAATGTTAGCCTATTAATATATAGATGTACATAAATAATGGGAACATTTTTCAACGAAGCAAAAACGAAGTAAATAAAAAATAGTACAAATATAAATAAAGTAATAAAGTATAATAAAGGCGAATTAAGTAAAATTTAAATAAAAAGAAAAAGTAAATATAATAAGAAATAAATGAAAATAAAAAAGACCTAACATTGAATAAAGTGAAATGAAAACAAAAATTAAATGAAAATAATTGAAAAGTGCACATATTTATGTATTGGCACAATCTAAAGTAAATAATCTAAAGTAAATAAGTGTGGCATCCATATAAAAAAATATATTTGAGCGCCAAAAATGGCTTCGGCAAAGTATTCGATAGAGGTTTTAATTTCAATGTATTTGTAATTGGTTGCTCCCTTTTCTCTATCGCACGGCCTACTTCTTGGAACTTTTGAGTTTTCTTGCGCTGTATCGCCCTGGCATTTATAAAAATCATAATAGAAAATCTACAAATCACTCATAGACAAAGATTTCACTCATAGAGCAGAGATTTGAGTAGATTTTTCGAATGCGATCTCAATGTTCATAAATAAACAAAAAGGAAGAGAGAGAGAGAGAGAGAGTGCTTTCAAATTAAAGCAACTCTTCAATTGTGTTTACCATATTTGTAAACATTTTTACGATATCTCTTTCTCTTAACTAAAAACTTTATTTATTAATTATAAAGAAATTAAATAATTTATAGAAAAAAATATATGCCTATGCACTGCTCCTCACTCATACGAACACATCCATATCAATTTTATGTGGATATGAGTATGTTAAATGTACAAAACAGCCTGGCAATTGTTTGTATGGAAAAAATGTTAGCCTATTAATATATAGATAAAATATATTATTATATGCAACAGATGTATTAAAAAAATGTGTGTGTAATGCAGTAAATATAAATATATATACGTGTTATGCAATGTTAAAAAATAAGATGAATTTGTGTGTTCGTGTATGTGGAGGAAGCAAGAAAAAAGTTAAAAGGGTTTTTTATTAATATATGTTTTATTTAAATCAAAGAAAAAATTAGTTCAGCATCATATTCGGATTCGCGAGATTGGAACGCGTCGATTGATACCCCGTTTTTTTTTTGCTTGGCTAATTTTGCCGTTGCAAATTAAACTATATCGAATGCTCACTCGAACAAAACGAAGTGACTCTTTTGACAGTTAAAGTGACCGTTTTCGTCACTTTGCGTTTTATAAAATACCAAAAACGTAACATACTCACCAAAAAACGTAACACATTCACTTCGAGTCACTTACAGTCACTTTCAGTCACCTAAAGAGATACAAAATACGAACACGACAAAAAGTGACTCTGGGTGACTCGTTGCGTCGCGTTGCGTTTTGCAAAATAAGGCCCTAAATTACTCATTATCAAGTCAAGCCTTTTGACATGGTACCAAAAATTTTAAAATCAAACAAACTATACAGGAAAATTAAATTTTCGAACAGCTGGCATCCCTTTTCAGAAAAATTAAACCTTCCTGCACATCTACAGTTCAAGCCCTTTCATTTGACACCACATTCTCGAAAATCGGTATAACGGTGTAAAAGTTATGGTGTTTACAAAAAATCGCTTAGCGTAATATATATAAAGATATATATAAAGATAAGATAAACTGTAGGGTAACAAGTAAGGAAGCCTAAGTTCGAGTGGAATCGAACATTAGATGCTCAGCTGTATGTTTTCATTGTTTGTTTGCGTTTGATGGAAACACGGTGTAGGTACTTTATATAAAGCGACTGCTGCATAAAGTGGGCATAGCCACGCCCATTTTCTAAATTTTTATCAGTCATCCAACTAAGCTTATGAATATTATTCTTTGTGCAAAATTTCATTCCTTTATGACTTCTGGTTACAAAGATGTCACGTTACAAATTCCCAAAGGGTGTTCCAGAAATATCTTTGTTAAAAAGTAGGCGTGGTCATAAACCGATTTCAATAAATTTTTGTGTGTCTATTAGCACAAGTTATAAAAGTGTATAAACCAGGTTTCGTCATAATATCTCAATTATTTGTCGAGTTATGGGCTCAGAAATCTCGTATATTCCTGCTTCTAAAAAGAGGCGGTGCCACGCCCATTTTCCAAAATTTTTGTGTTTTATGTCCGCAGTTGGACTCCTGCCATAAAATTTCAATGATATATCTTTATATTTGACAGAGATATAGCTTAAAATGTTTTTATTGGGACACTTTATAATACCCATATATAAAAGTGGGCGTGGTCATCAACAGATTTTGGCAATTTTTAGTCCAAACATTTGCCTAAGTAAGTATATCACGCATACCAAATTTTATCGATATATCTTCAACGGTTTCTGAGTTATGACTCATAAAACTCAAATGTTTGCCCCTTAATAAGTGGGCGTGGCACCGCCCATTTTCCAAAATTTTTGCGTTTTCTGTTTTATGTCCATAGTTGGACTCATGCGACGAAATTTCAGTGATATATCTTTATATTTGACAGAGATATATCTTAAAATGTTTTTATTAGGTCACTTTATAATACACATATATAAAAGTGGGCGTGGCCGTCAACCGATTTTAACTATTTGCCGTCCAAATGTTTTCCTAAGTAAGTAAATCACGCATACAAAATTTCATCGATATATCTTCAATGGTTTCTGAGTTATGACATATAAAACTTTCCATGTTTGACCCTTAATAAGTGGGCGTGGCACCGCCCATTTTCCAAAGTTTGATCAAATTTCTTCATAGGGGCCTGAGCTCAACACGTGGGTAAAATTTTATCACTTTAGCTATATTAGAGTTAAATATAAACTCATTTGATACTAAGTTGGCATTCGCTGTTCTTAGCCAAAAACTTTTGGGAGTGCTATACAGGGAACATGGTGGACACTACTATTTTCATAGATTGACCGAGGAATCAGTTCAATATCGCATTAAATGTATTTTACAAGGATCGAGGGAGTTACCACTATTTTCATAGAGTAAACGATCATTCAGTTTTAAACCGCATTAATTTTATTTTACAATAATACAAATAAAATAAATTTTTGTTAATTTCTTTCGATATAATTTATTGTATGTATGTAAAATAAATTAAGCATATACATAAATATTATTGTTAGTGCTAAATTTCATTCCTTTATGACTTCTCGTTACAAAGATGTCACGTTACAATTTCCCAAGCGCCAAAGCGTGTCCCAGAAATATTTTTGTTAAAAAGTAGGCGTGGACATAAACAAATTCCGGTAAATGTTTGCATGTCTATTACCACAAGTGACAAAAGTTGTTATACAAAGTTTAGTCATAATATCTCAATTATTTGTCGAGCTATGCGCTCTGAAATCTCGTAGATTCCTTTTGTCTAAAAAGGTGCGGTACCACGACCATTTTCCAAAATTTTTATGTTTTTTGTTTCCGGTCTATTGTAGGACTCATGTCACAAAATTCAATGACATATCTTTATATTTGACAAAGATATCGCTTAAAATGTTATTATTAGGTCACTTTATAATACCCACACAGAAGTCTAACCCTTTCGGATATTCTATGCCGTACGGCATAGTCCCACTTCAGTGGCAGATTTATGATATAAAACTTCAACATGCAATTTTTTTTTTAATTTTTTATTTTTTCTTGAAGAATTCTGAATAAGAAAACATTGAAAAAATTTTGATTACTGCAACCAGTAACTCGCGATAATTACAAAAGCAATCATCTCTTTTGAATCTTGTTTTTTGCAGGAAAAAGTAACTTCATAAATTCAGTTATTTCGCGGAAAAATAAATTTATTTGGCAACTTTTTGTACATATATTAGTAGAAAATTGTTGATTTTAACATCTCGAAAAAACTTAGGACCCTGAACTTTTCAATAAGGCTGTAGGATTTTTTCATTTCCTACCATGCCATACGGCATAAATTTCGCTCAACGGAAATAAAAAAAATGTATGGTTTGAAATTAGTTGCAACGATTGCGTGTTTTTTTTTGTGAACAGAGGCCAACAAAATTGTCACCCGGAAACCAGTGTATACTTTCCCGAAGGTCCAACTCAATTCAATTTCAATTCACTCCAGTTATCGAGATATCCTGACCTAAAAGTGTAAAGATTGGAGGTTTCCCCTGTATTTTACGTAATGTAGCATAAAATGTCACTTTCAGTCAAGAAAATTAAATTTATCCAAAATTACGAGTTATCACCTTCCAGATTCCGTTGAGCTTGCTAAAATATCGTTTTTCTTGACTGAGATATTGCATTTTTAAATGTGCATGTTTGCAAAGAATGTGAAGGATATTCGTGTTGCGCATTCTAAATGGCCCGAGGAACCTTTTCAGAGGAAACCATAAAAGATAAAGTAAGTTATATTTGCTTCTAAGAGACATGTACATTAAGGTGGAGTGAAACTTTTTTTTTGGAAATTCAATTTGTTCCAAAGCCAGAACGGTACCTTTCTAGCCCAGAAATAAGCCTGTAAAATTTTATTGACCTACTCGCATGTTTAGAGGTGCCCCCAGCCCCGCAAAGTTGAAATCAACAACCACGATTTGGTACAAATGTGAAATTTCTAAAATTATAAAATAAAAAAACGAAGTATGAGGATTGATAAAGATGGCTAAGCTGAGTTTTAAAGTGAATTTTTATTTTTTGGAAAAAACAACAACAAAAGTTATTAAAGGTCAGAGTTTATATTATGCATTCTTTAAATTGCAATTACTTAAAAACTACAGAACCGATTTCGAATATTTTTATACCATTCGATAGGTATTTTGATTCCCTTTAATGTTATACATCTTATATGGGTTCCATAACACCTCCCCCCCCCCTGCGGGGTCAACCCCCTTTTACCACCCTTACTTCTCATATATAAAATGTATATCAAATTAAAGGTATTCGAAATATCTATCGAACTATATAAAAATATTCGAAATCGGTTCAATAGTTTTTAAGTAATTGCAATTTAAACAAGTAAATGCGCGGCTGTCTTCGGCCGTACCGAAGACTTCATACCTTTCATGAATGGGGAAATGAAAAGTTACCTATGTATGTACATAGCCTAATTTAGTATAATTTATAATTTCAATTCTGTGGGTAATTTATGGAAGGATTTATTAGAAAAAATGGTGCCTGGCTATTTAAATGGAGGAGTTATACACCAAAATGTCCATATCTGAACAATCGGTTGTATGGGAGCTATATGTTATAGTGGTCCGATCTTGACAATTGTCAGTAACCCGTTTGGGTCCATATGGGTACAAATACTTCAAATATTCACGCCGTTAGCTGTTAAAATGGAGGAGTTATACACCAAAATGTCCGTATCTGAACAATCGGTTGTAGGGGAGCTATATGTTATAGCAGTCCGATCTTAACAATTTTCAGTAATCCCGTTTGGGCCCATATGGGTACAAATACTTTAAAATTTCACGCCGTTAGTTGTTAAAATGGAGGAGTTATACACCAAAATGTCTATATCTGAACAATCGGTAGTATGGGAGCTATATGTTATAGTGGTCCGATCTTGACAATTTTCGGTAACCATATTTGGGTCCATATGGGTACAAATACTTTAAAATTTCACGCCGCTAGCTGTTAAAATGGAGGAGTTATACACCAAAATGTCTATATCTGAACAATCGGTTGTATGGGAGCTATATGTTATAGTGGTCCGATCTTGACAATTGTCAGTAACCCGTTTGGGTCCATATGGGTACAAATACTTCAAATATTCACGCCGTTAGCTGTTAAAATGGAGGAGTTATACACCAAAATGTCTATATCTGAACAATCGGTTGTATGGGAGCTATATGTTATAGTGGTCCGATCTTGACAATTGTCAGTAACCCGTTTGGGTCCATATGGGTACAAATACTTCAAATATTCACGCCGTTAGCTGTTAAAATGGAGGAGTTATACACCAAAATGTCCATATCTGAACAATCGGTTGTAGGGGAGCTATATGTTATAGTGGTCCGATCTTGACAATTTTCGGTAACCCTGTTTGGGCCCATATGGGTACTGTTACTTCAAATATTCACGCCGTTAGCTGTTAAAATGGAGGAGTTATACACCAAAATGTCTATATCTGAACAATCGGTTGTATGGGAGCTATATGTTATAGTGGTCCGATCTTGACAATTGTCAGTAACCCGTTTGGGTCCATATGGGTACAAATACTTCAAATATTCACGCCGTTAGCTGTTAAAATGGAGGAGTTATACACCAAAATGTCCATATCTGAACAATCGGTTGTAGGGGAGCTATATGTTATAGCAGTCCGATCTTAACAATTTTCAGTAATCCCGTTTGGGCCCATATGGGTACAAATACTTTAAAATTTCACGCCGTTAGTTGTTAAAATGGAGGAGTTATACACCAAAATGTCTATATCTGAACAATCGGTTGTATGGGAGCTATATGTTTTAGTGGTCCGATCTTGACAATTTTCGGTAACCCCGTTTGGGTCCATATGGGTACAAATACTTCAAAATTTCAGGCCGTTAGCTGTTAAAATGGAGGAGTTATACACCAAAATGTCTATATCTGAATAATCGGATGTTGTGGAACTATATGTTATAGTGGTCCGATCTTGACAATTTTCGGTACCCTTATTTGGGCCAACATGGGTACGTTAACTTCAAAGTTTCATGTCCTTAGCTGTTTAAATGGGGAAGTTATGCAGAAATTACATCCCAAAATTTTCATGTATATCTGAATAATCGGTTGTTTTCTATATGTTATAGTGCTCCGATTCGGCCAACTCCGACAAATGATCAATTGCACATAACAGCATACCTGTATCCCGAATTTCATTCAGATATCTCAAAAACTGAGGGACTAGTTTGCGTTCACACAGACGGACGGACAGACGGACAGACGGACATGGCTTAATCGACTCAGCTCGTGATTCTGATCATATCGGTATATATTTTGGTGGGTCCCCCACGCTTCCTTCTGGTACTTTCGACAAAAATTTTTTGGCACTAAGTTATAATACCATTTCATTCTCATGAAAGGTATAAAAATGCATAATATAAACTTTGACCTTTAATAACTTTTGTTTTTGTTGTTTCCAAAAAATAAAAATTTACTTTAATACTCAGCTTAGCCATCTTTATCAATCCTCATTCTTCGTTTTTTGATTCTATAATTTTCAAAATTTCATATTTGTACCAGATCGTGCTTATTGCTTTCAACTTTGCGCGGCTGGGGGCAGTTCAAAACGTCATCCTATCGCCATAAAATTTTGTGGGGTTCATTAACTCGTATAAAGGCAACTTCTCATTGCTGGTACGTTCAGAAAAAGAACAAAAAAAAAATCTCCATATGTTTTCACTCCACCTTAATGTACATATATATATTTTATCTAATTTTTATCTTTTTCCTTCTTTGTTTCAGGACAGATACAGAGGTGGTTTTAGTAATTTACTAGAACCAGAGCTCAAATTGTTTACACTATAATTCTACAGTTTTAAAGCGAATTTAAGCATTTATCTTTAATGTTTTTTGTTTTATGAATGGTTTATGTCAATGTATCTTATTAAGCATGACTTCTACCTTTTACACTCTTAGAAATTTTCGTGTAATTTTGCATACAAAAAGGTAGGTTACTTTTTTCCTACCTTATTATGCGCAAAATCGCACACTGAAAAATTCAACAGATAAGCTGTTTAAATTTAAACAATAAAAGTGTAAAGCCTACACAAACAAACTTTAAATCTAAACACCAATCGAGTAATAAATTGTAATTTCGCATATAAGTTAAACAAAATTACAAATTCACTATGTAATTTTACTCCACTCAATTGTAATTTCGCGCACGAGATTTGAAATTACAATTTCTGTATGCAATTTTAATCCAAAATGCGTGTAAAATCGCATGATATGCTCACTTTTTCTGAAAAGTGCGTAAAATTTCGTTTAGAACTGTAAATTACACAGTTGTAGTGTAAATCTACGAAAGAAATGTAATTTTCAACTAAAAATTACATATATTTTGGTAGCATATTTACACGCAGTTTTTAGAGTGTAGAATAAATACATTATATCTTTAAATCGAAATTGTATCTCGAATATCCTTTGCATCCTTTGCAAACATGCACATTTAAAAATGCAATATCTCAGTGAAGAAAAATGATATTTTACAACGGCAAACGGAATTAGAAGGAAAAAATTCATACTTTTAGATAACTTTAACAGTATCTTGACTGAAAGAAAAACTTTGATGCTAAATGATCTCGAAAACTGACAAAAAATGTAATTTTTACAGTTTTGGATAAGGATATCTCGAAAACTAAATTAAATTGAAATATTTCGACTTTCGGCAAAGTATATTCTAGTTTATGGGCCACAATTTTGCATGATTTTGTTATCAAAACCCACGAATTCACTGCGCCTTTATTTCATTCTATACATATTTTTATTTCCGTTGTGTGAAATCTATGCCATATGGCATATTACCAAAAAACCACTTTTAAAAAAAATTTTTTTTTTTTCAAAATTCCTTTTGATTATTCATAACAAACCCTTTTTTTTTTTTTTTTTTTAATAACAGTAAAAAAATGCAAATATAGATTTTTAAGGTGATAAACAAAAACGTTTCCTTCAGGATCAGTTGCTTGTTCTCATTATTCCTCAAATGATATTCCACAAAATGTAAATCCTGATTTCCTCCGCACTGGACGAGCGGTGGCAGCCACTAATGACCAATTCAAACTTGTTCGAATATCATTTAACGCCAACTCAAATTTTTGTTTATCTGGAAACTGCTGTTTCCTCCTCTTTTCCTTCACATTTTTATCACTCATTCTAAAATTAATTGCAATTTGTACAATTAATATTAAATTTGAAACTAAAGTTTTCAAAATAAAAAAAAAATTAACAGTTTTTTTTTTTTTTATTTTAAGCGATAAAAAAACAAAAGTGTCCGGTTACTGCAGAGTGGTCGGTTACTGTAAGTTACCCTAAATGAATTTGTTGAATTAAAAAAAAAAAATTGGTAGGCTCAAAACCATTTGGTAGGTTTTTGTTAGGAAAGAAATTTTCTTAGTGACATCCCTGGCATGCAGACTGATTACACAGGCCGACAAGATATTTGACCATAAACCAGACCATACTAAAACTTTAAATTGCTCTATCTTAGCGAAAAGAAAAAGATATTTGAGCAAACTCAACGCCATTCGTAAAAGAAAGACTTCTTCTTTAAGATGCTATGTGTGCTTTTTTAACAAACAGTGTGACTGCCTGAAAGTTAAATGAACATGATTTCACACCCAAATCAGCATGGTTTTCTGCATTAATATACATATATGTATATTAGATGCGTTTTTTTCGGCAAATTTTCTCAGATCTTCCCTCCGGCCACAGAATATGAAAATAGGATGTTGTAGGATAACTAAGCTGATTTTTATTTTTTTTTAGAAAAAAAAAAAACTGAGTGGGCTACTCCAAAAACAGCGATTTTTTTTTTTAAATTCCATTTTTAAAAAAATTCTAGATTCATATACATATGTATGATAAAAACCACAGAATTAAAAATAAAAAAACAAAAGATACATATTCTCATGTAAAATTAACGGCTTAATCGAATGGTGTACTCAGTTTTTTAGTGCGAGCCATAGGGAAGGTACCAAGACCGTCTAAAGTGGAATTTTATTTTTTTTAGTCACGGATTTTCAAGTTTGGACCCGTGAATTTTCAAGATGCCTTAAATTTCGTTTTAATCAAAATATACAGGAATCTGCGCAAATTAATGCAGTTTTCAGAAAAGTTTATTTGATCGAAATCCAGCTTTTTTTATCCAAGCTCCTTTGGTTTAAATGAAACATGCCAAAATCCTTTTCATATTGAACAACATTTTTAACACGCTTTTATTAGCTTCACCTGTATATATGTATGTATGTATGTATGTATGTATGTATGTAACCCTGCAAAAATTCCGAGTACTCCAGTCGCTAATCCATGGAGTGCTCGCTATGGACCAACCGATTACTCCATAACTTGCCACATTTCATACAAAAAATATGGTCCATTTAACATTGTATGTCATTGCAATGGAGTATATACTCCAGCCCCGCATAACAAACAAATTAATCCATGGAGTAGCTACATTGGATTAATTGATGGAGTACCTAACAGTTAGCCGAACATAACAACAAAAACAAATGTTTATCGCGACGACGACGAATGACGTGTATACATACAAACATATGTATGTATGTAGTTATATATGTATACACATATCGCCGTCGTCGCAATAAAAATTTGGTTTTTGTTATGTTCGGCTAACTACGAACCGATGCAGATACACGAATCGGTCGTTTGGGCTATGTTAGTGGTCACTTTGAAAGTACTCCAACCTACCACAAATGGAGCATATAATCCAATGATTTTTGCAGGGAACTTCAACCCATCCTAAAAGTTGCAACATTTAACTAAATTATTATATCTTTCAAACATTCACTTTATTGTGTTCTCTCTATTATTTCTATTCTCCTCCGGATTCGAAACATGACATCAACAGCCCAACGGCATCATATAGTAGGACATTCAACATTATATTTTATGCTTCATTGCGGCTTTTATGTTACCTTTCTTCAAAATAGCCTCTATGAATTTCAATTCACTCCCGTATACAAGCCAGTAACAAGCTTTCAGGGTACGGAAAAACTCACTCACGAACGCTCAAAAATACATTCTTCTCAAATCACAAACAAATGTTCAAAGAAAAACGTATAACCACTCAAATAGCGAGCGAACTAACGCACAACAGCCAGCGATCGCTCATAGCGATGGCGATAAACTCAATGCATAAATTCACTCAAAAATAAAGCTTGAAGCTTTCTGTTTTGGGTTTGTTGTATTTGCAATGAAATCCTCCGCATATACAATGTACATACATATGTATGCAAAGCAAGAACTGGTTTTGTTTGTAATTCATTTAATAGTAAGTGCTGAATCAACGAAAAGGAACCCTAATTACATTTTTATACAATGTTTTGTAAACGTGAGGTGAAAAAAATTTCTCTAAAAATAAAAAAAAAAAAATAAAAAAAAATAAAAAAAAAAATGCGCCACTCGGGAATCGAACCTGAGCTCCTTGGTCTGTAGGCAGCATACCTCACCATTACGCTACAAACGTATTCGGAGCTTTATTGTCTAAATTCGAATTTATTCAATCAGGTTTCTTTTTTTTGTTCTTTTCAAATGCTTCACCTCAACTTCTCTTCACTTTCTGATTGTAAAATATAACAAAACGTTTGGGAAATTTTGTATTTCCAAACTAGTTTGGAAAACCTTGAATAAAAG
The DNA here is from genome assembly GCA_960531455.1 of Urophora cardui. Taxonomy (NCBI): domain Eukaryota; kingdom Metazoa; phylum Arthropoda; class Insecta; order Diptera; family Tephritidae; genus Urophora; species Urophora cardui. The sequence goes on along the minus strand of OY482671.1, from coordinate 17,053,187 downwards.
GGTTTGGAAAATATTGCATAATAAGCTAGTTTACTTCACTGCATATTGGGATTTTTGGTAGAAGTTATAAATACATATGTATGTAGATCAGGCATTATCACACTAACACTCTCACATATTTTGCATGTGTTAAAAGCACAAAAAGCTCTTGCCTACACCCAAAAGAAACTCAATCATGGTCGAAGACTAATATTTTGAAATTGGAAATGGACATTATTATTATTATTAACTTCATAAAAAAACACAAATAAAATAAGAGCAGGAAAACAAAGCCTAATAAAAATATTACGTAAAAAAATTAGATAAAAAAAACCACCCCCAACGCACAATCATTTACATGCGTTCAGAGACTGCGCGAGCAGTACAAACTTCTAGCTCAACAGCCTAAAGGTAAAGGCCCAATGTACGCTTGCCTTTCTGGCTTTGTTTGCTTCAGTTTAATTTGCTTTACTTTGAAAGCTTCTATAGCCCAATGGTAGCTTTGAACGCTGTCATATTAATCAGCTGAATAGGCAATCCAAAGAAATAAAATAAAAGGTTTGTTTCTTATTAAGTAGCTAGCTATGAATATTTATCCAGGTTCGTGCTAGCAAATCGTTTCTTGAATCAAAAAGTTAGCCGAATGAGAGCCAATGCGTAAGAGTAACAATCATAGAGAGCTCCAAATTTCAGCCAGTAAAATTTTCACAAACTGAAATTATTTGCTGCCAAATTAAGAAACAGCTGTTAAAAAAATAAACTAATATATATATCATTTTGTTACTTTTGAATTTTGCTAAATTTTTGAATTATATATAATTAAAATGAAATGTTTTTTTTAGAAAAAAATAACAATTAAATGCCAAAAATGGCATTAAAATAATTTTTTGCTAATTTTTAGTAGTTTTCCGTTTCTTGATTTCCTGTCTCTTTTGCTCTTTGTGAGCATAATTCTTTCCATTTTTCTCTTTTCATTTCACTTGACAGCTAGCTGCTGGTTTCCTAAGAAACAACCCTAAAATGTTGACTCGAAGTGCTGAACAAGTTTTGAGTTTTTTCCTCTTCTGCAAATTTTTTGCGTAAAAAAATGGAAAAAGGTGATATTTCTTACAATTTTTCAATAATTTGTAATAATTTTCCGTTAGGGAATACACCTAATGCCTAATATCAGCAGCCATATTGGAAATTGAATTGTCAAAATTAATGTCAAAGCTTTCAAAGCGCTGTCAAATAGAGAATTGGGCAATTCGAAACTTTGCAGCGCTTCAAGCGCGTGAAGTAAAGCTGACATTTGGCCAACTTTTATACATTTTAGTAGAGCTCAAAATAATTTTGACATTTCTCACAGCCAAGCAAGCAAAGCAAGCGTGCATTGGGCCTTTGCCTTAACGCTGACTAGAAATCGTTGAACAAAAATTTGCAAACAAAATTTCTTTTCGTGCACGAAGCGTTCTGTAGTGTCGGTGTGAGGCTGTCGGTGTGAAAGCTACAAAAAGCTTTTGCACGCGTGCATAGCTAAAGCAAATCTCTGATGTAGATCTATTTCGGAGAACACCACATCCCATCAGACTTCTTTTTACTTTTATTCTTGCGTCCGCATAAAACATCCTTTAATGAAAAATTTCACTAAAAAGTCAAAAATAAATAATAGCTTAAAAAACTAAAAAACACGCTTTAATCTTAAAAATCGTACTAAAAATTCAGAAATAATTTAATTAGGAAAAGCGTGGGGGTGCTCAATAATATTTGAACATGAAAATATTCGATTCGTACAACTAGTACAAAAATATACCTAGTTGCGAAATTAAAGAGTACGATATATGAAATCTCAAAAAAGTCAAAATAAAATTATTAGTAAAAAAACACCGATTTTAAATGTTTTTTGACATACTAAGCACCCCACGTTTTTCCTTAAATACTTATATTTTCGTTCATCATTTTGTTTCTAATTAAATTATTTCTCAATTTTTAGTACGATTTTTAAGATTAAAGCGTGTTTTTTAGTTTTTTAAGCTATTATTTATTTTTTACATATACATATGTATGTATGTAAATAATAAATTTTCGAATTTTGTACTTGCAACAATAAAAAATAAATTATAAACAATAAATTATTCATATGATCGATATGATACTCTTGGTAGGTATTCAGCATGAATGATAGCATTATTTTAGTGGTGAATATGCAGTTGCCTACCATTTAACTTTGTTATCTACTTCATTCAGAAACGCAGCATGAAACGCAACAGCGGCAGTAATCATTTTTTTGTTGATTGTGATGAGCGACTCTTCATGCAAAATTTACGTTCATGAACGCTCTGCTTGTACTACAAAAGCGGGTTGCGCTTCAAACTGAGTTTCTGAACAAAGCCTTACTGTTACTGTTTCGGTTTACTCTTTAGTCAGTGGAGAAATGATCAGTGCACATTTAGGTTAGGATATATCAAAATTCTGATGAGATAGAGCAATTCTGCGTCCAGATTTGAATTCAGCACATTGAAAACTTTTAGGAAAGTATGGTCTGGTTTATGGTCAAAAAAATCGCTCTCATTTTGTTGGCCTTTGTTATTAACACGATTTTATTACCCTGCAGCGAAACAGCTAACCAGTATGCCAAAATTGTAGTATATTAACTGGTATTCGTATGACAATACCATACCAGTTTATTTTGTCTAGTATTATATAAGTTAAATGCAGTTGAACCACAAACTAGTTATCAAAATACCAGTTTATCAACTGGTAAAATCCACTTTTCCCTTTTCAAAATCAAACTGACACTTGCCGAATTTAATTGACGCTTTCAAAATCCACATAGAAATGGTATAGAAATACGAAAATAAGTAATTTCTCAAAATGCGAAATGTAAATTGCGTTCTTCGAAATTCCACGAGCAGATATTAATTTGCGAAATTCAAACATCGATCCGCTAAATACTTTTTGGTTGCTTTTTTTTTCGACAGGGTAGGAATATGATGTATTGTGGAACGATCTTCCGTCATCCTGTTCGAACGAAAAAAAGACACTGAAGATGGCGCATATTAGCCGAAACCGGTTTGTCTCCAAACCAAACTTGACAAGGGATAACGGAAGATCGTTCCACAATCGATCCGCTACTTACAGCATTTTCTACATAACCGATCAACTTGCGCCACTTACTTAGAGTTATTGTTGTTGTTTTTTGTTATTGTTCTTGTATAGTTTTGATTTTTAAGCTCATTTACAAAGCTTGCGGTTTTACATGTTTCTAGTTCAGTTCTCTGCAAATATGTGCAGACACGTGTACGTGGTTTATTGGAACTTAATCAAATGAACTTAATTATTTGTTTGTTCAGTTGCCTCCAAATAGTTAAACAATTTTTTTTACCCGACGAATTAAACGAACTCCATCCATCGCTATTGATATATTTTTTATACCTTTCATGAATATGAAATCGTACGAGTATTTTTTATAAGTTTGGCTCAAAATACGATTGTTGTGAGATCCACGAGCTCAGTCGATTAAGCAAATTTTGTCTGATAGATCTTTGTATGCATAACTCACAGAAGTGGCAGCACAAAATATTGAAAACCAGACCAATTAACATTTAAGTTCCACATTCACGAAAGATATGAAGCCTCCGGTAGGGCCGAACTCAGACGCGCTTTTACATGTTTCTAGTTCGTTCAGTTCTCTGCAAATATGTACATACACGTGTACGTATTTTTTTGGAGCTTAATCATGTGATGATAACTCTCCGTCAGACACTTATTTCGATTGTCACATTCGGTACACTTGGGTCTGGCTGGACCCACATACAAATTGTATGAAAATGAAAGTGTGTGTGCGCGTGATGTTGAAGAACTTCCAAAGTATCCAATCGATTTTTATGAAATTTTCACAGTGGGTTCATGTGGTCACTCCGCATAAGATGTGGTTTGAAAAAGTTGTCGGTTCCCGGAATTTTGGCCCAAATGTGGACCCGAATGGCCCCGGAATATACTTGGGCAATATTGGTATCAAATGAAAGGTGCTAATCAGGGCTTGAATATAGAGTTATTTTTAATGATATATCTAAGCTGGGTCAAATCGTGTATTCGCTGACCTCGGAATGTTTGTAAGCGATAGTAATAGAGATAGGAATAGTCACATAGATAGAGGGAGGCATGTTTGTCGCAGCGAAATGACCTCGGAATGTTGTGTGAATTTACGCGTAAATATAGGAATTTTGTACAGAATTTCTGAATGTTAGCTTATTTATATTATTATATTCAAATGTTTATTAAGTTTTTTCAACTTCCTCAGCAGCCCCCTTACGTCCCAAATCATTAGCTAATGCAGCTGCTAGCCGTTCATAAAATTCACTATCAAAGTTCCTTCTATGTGGTCTAAAATTGCAAATCAAATCAATTTCATCACTCAAAATTTTCTTGGTAAAAATAGTAAAATTAAAAAAAAACGCGTATATTATGAATTATATTTGCACTTAAATTTATCAAATAACCACAAAATAAGAACTGAAAAATATAAACTAAAAGGCAAATATCTATTGCCCCGATAGTTCATAAATTTAAAAGAAAAATATGCAAACGATTCCCTCTCCTTCATATTAGGTAAAAGATAGAGGAATACTAGGGTATACCCGTCCCGCTTCGCTGCGCTAAACCTGCCTCCCTCTGTCTACATATAGGTACATATGATTAGTATCTCTACCTCTAAAAAAAAACATTTGGGGCCCTCGGATCCACGTTTTCATCTATATCTTGTGAACCATGTTAGAAAACCCAATAAAAATAACTCTATTTTCAAGCCCAGATTAGTACCTTTCATTTGACACCAATATTGCCCAAGTACATTCCGGGGCCATTGGGGTCCACATTTGGGCCGAAATTCCGGGAAGTGTTCACTTTTAAAAAATTATCTATTACTCTATATTCAAGCCCTGATTAGTACCTTTTATTTGACACCAATATTGCCCAAGTACATTCCGGGGCCATTCGTGTCCACATTTGGGCCGAAATTCCGGGAAGTGTCCAATTTTTCAAACCATATCTTATGCGAAGAGACCACATGAACCCACTGGGAAAATTTCATAAAAATCTATTGGATACTTTGGAAGTTCTTAAGCAAAACACGTACACACACTTTCATTTTCATACAATTTGTATGTGGGTCCAGTCAGACCCAAGTGTACCGAATGTGATGTGTTAGTCAACATATCGGTATAACTAGCTTAGTATATGAGATATAAACGTACTTTTTTTACAGGTCTGTAGAAAATTAAATTTTAGTAAGCTACCTGAAATTTCAAGCATCTAGCTCTATTTATAGTACTCTTTTTCGTAGTTTGAAAATGAAAAAGGTCTGGCTGGAACCAAGTGTCAGACGGAGGGTTAATTACAGGTTTGTTCAGTTGTTCCTAAATAGTTAAATTTTAGTGGTTTGCTGCAAAAACTTTGCTGGATTTTAGTATAAAAAGGGGAACATTTCTTACTAATACTCAATAAGTACTCAAATTAATAACAAAATGAACGCTCATATAATTTTTTCGCTTTTATCAGTGCTGCCCACTATTGTGTTGGCAGTGTTAAGTGGTCATGGTTCTTATAAATCGGTCAATAGATGCCAAGCCAAATATTTGGTGGCAGTATTTCATGGAGACGAATATTTCGCTGCAGGTGCATTAATTACACAAAAGCATGCAATTACTGCTGATTTGCACCCGATTGAGTATGAAAATAATGTCAGCGTGTATGGCACTTATCACGAATTGAGGCAAACTCTGTTTGAAGCAAGTCAACACGTTGGACGGAAACATCATGTGTCTATGGGACATTTTGGCTTTATTGGAATTGTTGAAGTAGAGAGACCATTTATCTTTTCCTCCACACTTTCATCAATACCCTTGTTCCAAAATGGTATGAGGGGGGGCGGTAAAGTTAATTTGGTCGGTTGGAGTTGGAACGCAGAACTATCGAAATATATTATGGTAAAATCTATACAAACTCCTATGGCAATCGATCCGGATGATGACAAACTCGTGAAAACAGAAAACTTACATATACAATCATTTGATACTAAGTTAGCATTCGCTACTGTTAGCAAAAAACTTATTGGAGTGCTCTACAGGGAACTCGATGAACACTACTATTTTCATAGATTGAGCGATCCTTCAGTTCTAAACCGCATCCATAGTATTTTACAAGGAACGCAGTAAATACTACAATTTTCATAGATTGGACGAGAAATCAGTTCTAAGCCACATTTATTGTATTTTTAAATAATACAAATAAAATAAATTTTTTGTTTATTTTTTTCGATATATGAACATACATAATTTATTGTATGTAAAATATGTAAATAACAACAATAAAGTTTATGAATAAATTTTAATAGCATCCGAGAAAAAAAATCCCTTATCCTTAGTTAAGAATTATTACAGCAGATTTAAAGGGTTAGGAAATTGGGCCTGCAAATTTTAAGTAAAGCCAAGTTGTATGGGCCAATTAGTAGGAAAAACAAAAAGAGCGCATCTCGAGATTGGGAGAGAAGCTCGGCAATAAAACTCGTCAGAGTTATAATAGCGCCAGTGTATTATATGTATATTATTATATCGCACCCTAAATCATAAAGTGGCACACCTCAAAATTCAAAAATGTTCAGGAGAGCCAAAAAAGTTCCTTTTTACAGGCAATGATATGGGAAAAGGTCACGCTTAATAATTATTTTTCTGGTAAAAAAGACTCTGATGGAAAAGATTTTTTGGCAGTCGCTAGAGATATATTATGTGTATCTACCGATTTATGAAAGAAACCCGATTTCGAAAAATTTTGAGTTGTGTCACTATATGATGTAGGGTAAGATATGTACATTAGGCCGTCTCGCCTTATAGGAACTCAAAAATAAAGTCCGCCATACGCGCGCGCATATGATGTCTTTTTGGAAAACATTTCCGAAAAATTTTTATATTTTTTTTTGTTTTTTTGGACGCCGCTAGATGTCGCTAAAATTTCTGAAGCCACAAGCAATAAACCGCTTAAGTCGACTTAGGAAGATTTCGAGTTATATATACCACGTTATTCTCCTTTTAAAACTCTATGGGCCGTAGTCATAGTCGTTCACTAAAATCGGTTTTAGTTAAAATCGGTATTAAATTTAGAATGACGTTTAAAAGAGTGGTGTGTCATAGACCAGTTAGAACAACGTTTTTGCTAAAATGAAACGGAACAGGGTTACCCATATAAAATAATAAGAATCGCTCTGTAATTTTAAGAAATTTCGAGTGTTTTAAAAGTTCACCCTGTGTCAACCTTTAAATTGAAAAGTTCACCCTGTGTCAACTTTTAAATTGAAAAGAAAAAAGTAAGCGCATCTATCTATTCCACTTTTGATGTTTGCATATTTTAACTTAATCGTATATTTAAAATACGCTAAAAAACAATTAAAAGTGAGTTAAATTTTGAGATAAAACTACACACTATAAATCAAAATGAACTTGTGATTTTAGGGAACAACAAGGTCTTGTGCACCGAACTGGAGCGCAGGAGAAAAAGCTTGTCTGCGGGAAAGCATTGAGTGCCACTTGCATATTTATTAAAATGTCTTCTTTATACGTTTTATTTATTTATTTTTTATTGTATTCACGTACTCTCTTTCTATTTTTATAGTTTACATGACGAATTCCCAGCTTAGAACAATATTTTAAGATTTTAAAATGACATTCACCTCATTTTAAAGTTAGAACGCTGTTTTAGTGATAAAACCGATTTTAAGTCGACTATGGCAGAGATAAAATGACGTTTATGCTAGCATCATTCTAAGTGTGGTAAAACACTGTTTTAAATCGACTATGACTACGGCCCTATATTTCTGTAAAACCCCCATGCACGGTGGGCAGGAAGCGACGATAGGTTGCATGAAAATGTCGCCAAAAAAGGAAAGTGGGGTTGTGTTATGTGATGTTTATAGATGAAACATCCGTTGAAATTAAAATCCGAGCTGCTCCTTTTTCAAGGATATCCACATTTTTTGTTTTTTTTGAAAGGATCAAATATTGAGGAAATCGAAAATTCGCCACTGTCCAAATTTTTCCGATTTCAGTACATTATCTGGTAGCTAAAGGATACAAGAAAAGGTATTAAAAAGAAAACAAGACACCTGTTGTGAAAAAATCCAATGTGAAGAGGACCTAAGGATAACCACTGAAATGTAAAATAACACAAAAAGTACCCACTTTAATTTGCGTATAACTCCTTAAATGTTAACTCTACGTGAAAATTCCTTATGACATGTTTCATTCAGAATAAATAAAGGAATATTTCTTTAATATACAATTTTGATGTACCTGCAGTGCTTAATGTACTTTGGTGCACCTAAATTGAAAATTTCAAAAAAAGTACGTTGTTTTATGGTGCTATTTTAAGTTCAAATATTTTGCTAGTTTATGTAAATATTTTAATCTAATAATCCAATTCTCATTCTTACATATTTATACGTTAATATTAAAAAGAATTTGAGCTGAAATACTCGCTAGCTGTGCACGGTGGGCGGTAAGTAACAATAGGTTGCATGAGAATATCGACAAAACGATGCCGGCTAATAACTTACGTAAAATGATATTGTAATCTACTTCATAAACACACAACAAGCGTGAATAACATCTCCAACATTTTTTTTAAACGAAAATTAGTACCAGCGCACAGCTAGGCACATATTCGTTTGGCCATCACTTTTTCAATATTTCCATGCAACCTATTGTTGCTTACCGCCCACCGTGCACAGCTAGCGCGTATCTCAGCTCTAACTTTTTTTGATTATTAACCTATAGATATGTAGAAATGAGAATTGGATAATTAGATTAAAATATTTACATAAACTAGCAACATATTTGAACTTAAAATACCCCCATAAAAAAAACGTACTTTTTTTTAAATTTTTACTTTAGATGCACCAAAGTACATTAAGCACTGCAGGTACATCAAAATTGTATATTAAAGAAATATTGCCTTATTTATTCCGAATGAAACATATCATAAGCAGTTTTCACGTAGAGTTAACATTTTAGGAGTTATACGCAAATTAAAGTGGGTCCTTTTTGTGTTATTTTATATTTCAGTGGTTATACTTTAGGTCCTGTTCACATTGGATTTTTCCACTACAGGTGTCCTGTTTTCTTTTTAATACCTTTTCTTGTACCCTTTAGCTACCAGATAATGTACTGAAATTGGAAAAGTTTGGACTTTGGCGAATTTTCGATTTCGTCAATATTTGATCCTTTCAGAAAAAACAAAAAATGTGGATATCTTTGAAAAAGGAGCAGCTCGGATTTTAATTTCAACGGATGTTTCATCTATAAACATCACATAACACAACCCCACTTTCCTTTTTTGGCGACATTTTCATGCAACCTATCGTCGCTTCCTGCCCACCGTGCATGCTTATAACTTAATTCAATTAAAAGATATAAATAAAAAGATTTAGGCTTGACTTACAATAGAGGTAAGTATATTAAACTTGTTATAACAGTCAAAGTAGATGTATATACTTAGTAAAATATCTTCATGCCATTTTCTTTTATTTACAAAATTTGATCGTAACATTGTGGATGGCTCACTGATTTTGCGTCCATAGTTTTTAATCGACTTTTATGATTTGTTAAGAAATGCCTTCGAATATAAAAATCAATTTATCTCGAAATCATATTTTTCGACTTAAGCGATTATTGCAAATTGCCACAGATTCATTTTTGTTAAACGTAGTATAAAATCATTAATCTTTTGCGAAAAAAATATATTTCGATCGCTTCAGTAGAACCCGAAATAAAACATGTGCAACATTTCGTGGAATATATGTTTTTCGCTTCCTTTGGTCTTTTAGGTTAATTTTATAAAAATTTCTTCTGAGGAGGCCCCTACTGAAATTTTATGGCGAATAATTTTCTAGAAAATTTTAACCCTCTACCACCGCCAATAAAGGGTTATTTTGACTCCTCGTTTTAGAAAATCAGGAAAACTAGTATTTTTAAGGTCACAAGAGGGTTAAAATGTTCTAGAAAATTACTTGGCATAAAATTTCATTAGGGGTCTCCTCAGAAATTTTTTTTGTAAAATTAACCTATATGACCAAAGGAACCGAAAAACCTACATATATTCCTCGGAATGTTGAAAGTGTTTTATGTCGGTTTCTGCTCCAGCGATCGAAATACTTATTTTGCAAAAGATTAATGATTTCTGACTGCGTTTAACATGCAGACATAAAAAATTTGCATTAGGGTGGTATAAACTAACTACTGGTTGGTACTCACCCCAATGGCGCACATAGGGTTAATAATATTCCATAGTATAAGCCGTCATTTCCAGCCAAAGACATTGGTTTATTAAAGATTAGAGATCGGACTACAAATTCCGCAGATATGAGAAAAATAAATTGTAACGACATCTAGCGGCGTCCAAAAAAAAAAATTTTAAAAATTTTCCGGAAATGTTTTCTAAAAATACATCATATGCGGGGGCGTACGGCGAACTTTATTTTTTGCGATACGGTCTAATGTACATACATATGGGCTAATCCTCAAAAAGTCAACCAAAAGCATGAAATTGAAAATGGTCCGAACTTTTTTTTTGGTATTTGTTAGTAAAGATAATACATGTATATGTTAGAAAAACATAAGCATTTTCTATTCGTTCTTAAACTCAGGCTGAGAAAAATCGCCAAAAAAAAATAATTTTCACTAAGACTTTTTTATTAGCAAAGTATCATTTTTTTTCTTCGCGGGTTTATATAATATATAATACAATGGCGCTATTATAACTCTGACGAGTTTTATGGCCGAGCTTCTCTCCCAATTCGAGGTGTGCTCCTTTTTGTTTTTCCTACTAATTGGGTGGACCTACAGTTTTATGCCGGCTCCGAACGGCGAATGCATTTTTTGTGAGAAGCTTTTTCATGGCAGAAATACACTCGGAGGGTATGCCGCCCACTGCCGAGAGGTGACCGCTGCTCTTAAAAAATCCAATAATTGGATTTTTACTAATTAGAAAAATTGTTTGGTGTTTTGCTCGGACCGTGGTTTGAACCCGAGACCTCTGGCATAGCAGGCGAGCACTCTACCCACTGCACCATAGCGGCTTTAGTTTATTGAAAAGAGAGTTATATTATTGTTACATGCTCTAATCATTCTACTTATAACGTAATTTAATTTAAGATTATCAAATTTGCGAAGCTGGTAAGAATAAAGGATTTTTTTTACTTTAAAATTTCGCTTATCCTTTTGTCGCGTGCGTTACCAAAAAACTATATAAATAGTTATTAAACCTAGGAAACCACTTGAAATAAAAAAAAATTTCAGTGGCAAAGTAAGCTTCTGCACCTTTTTCCAAAAATAAAATCAGTGTTGTCCGAAAGCTGAATGTTACCACTTTATGTGTGTTTTAAATTTGTCGCGTGCGTTACCGTAAGTGCAAAAATTCAATCTATATATATAAAAAAAATTAATCACTATTTCCTTGGTCATCGCATCACGCCTGAACGGATGGAACGATTTCGATAATTCTTTTCTTGTTGAGTTTAGTATTGTCTGGAGAAAGTTCTATTGGAAAATAATTTCAAAAAAGTTAAAAGGGCGTGGCACCTCCCATACAAACAAAACGTTTCATACTGTATACGTATTTCTGAAAATATTCTTTGTAAGGCTTAGAACGTGGGATGATATACTAACGTGATGCCAAGCTCACAAATAGAGATGAGCATTATTACAAAAAGGGGCGTGGCACCTCCCATATACCCCAAATTTTTTATACTCAATATCTCTGGAAGTGTTCATGGTAGGACCCTGGAAATTTGTAGGAACATAAAAAATGTCAAATGGGTGCTATTGGAAAAGGGGGCGTGGCATCTCCGATACAAACTTTATATGTTCCAAACATTAATATAATAATACAATGGCGCTATTATAACTCTGACGAGTTTTATGGCCGAGCTTCTCTCCCAATTCCAGGTGTGCTCCTTTTTGTTTTTCCTACTAATTGGGTGGACCTACAGTTTTATGCCGGCTCCGAACGGCGAATGCATTTTTTGTGAGAAGCTTTTTCATGGCAGAAATACACTCGGAGGGTATGCCGCCCACTGCCGAGAGGTGACCGCTGCTCTTAAAAAACCCAATAATTGGATTTTTACTAATTAGAAAAATTTTTTGGTGTTTTGCTCGGACCGTGGTTTGAACCCGAGACCTCTGGCATAGCAGGCGAGCACTCTACCCACTGCACCACAGCGGTCACTATGTTCCAAACATTATCGGAATTAAAAGTTTGCATTGGTTTTCATACATCGATGGCGACTTTATTGAGGTTGCTCGAACAGCTTATTCGCCGAAGAAAAAATTAAAGTACAACGTACCTAGTTTTAAGTTATTTTTTACTTATTCTATCAAAATACTTTAAATGTACTTTTTTATTCATTCTTTGCTAAAAATTCATTAAAAATGAGAATTAAAAAAAATTTTTGTTTTATATTTTTTCATTGGGAAATTTTGTCGCGTGCGTTACTGTCGCGTGGGTACTACTATTATAGTCCATAAACAAAATTAGAGAAATATTTTTAAAATTTCGTAAATCTACGAACCTAAGGTACTCTTCGAACTTCATTTCCTCATTTTTAGTAAATGTGTTATTGTGCAAAATTCGCTAAATTTTGCATACTTCCAGACGCATTAAAAAATAACTTCTATTTTTTGTCGCGTGCGTTACCACTATATATTTGCGTGTATACACAGAGCCAAAATACCACCTAAAATGCCCTATAAATTAGAACAAAGTTTAGCGGATTTCTCTATACTTTCTCTCCAATAAGATGCCCGTCTTATTATTATTGGATATTTCATTTTAATAAAACTAAGTAGATAATCTGTAAAACTAATATGAAAGCCTTTTCAATATAATTAAGAAGATGACCCGTGGATTTTAGATGAAATCATTTTCAGTAAAATTTAAGAGATAACCTATAAAACTAAGATGAAAACCTATTAAATAAAATTTAGAAGATGTCTCCTAGAATAAATATGGAAACTTTTCACATAAATTTAGCAGATAACCTGTAAAATTAAGAAGAAACCCTGTTTAATATTATTAAGAAGAGAATCTTGATTTTCATCGGAAAACATAATTAGTCAACTAGTATTTTCCTAGGACTTATTCAGACAAAGGGCAACATTTCATTTCATATAAGTGCAGATGGACATAATAAACTCTTTATACCAAGTGCTTCATTAATCGTTTGAGAATTGTAGAAATGTGCTAAGCCGTAGTGAAATTGACGAACGGAGGAAATACATAAGAGCTCTTTTAAAAATAAAAAGTTCTCCCTTTTAATTTCTTGAACATGTAATTGCACGCATAAAACGTGGCTGATCCAATAACTGTTATGCATACTTCTAGTATGTACGAGTATATACGTACACATGTATGTATGTACGTATGTTAAGACGTTTAAAGCAAAATTTGAATTAATAAGGGCTCTTTTAAAAATAAAAAGTTTTCCTTTTTAATAAATTCAAAAAGGTTCAAGTAAAAATTAGAGGATGTCCTTATTGATTGGCTTTATAAAAATTTTCTCCTAAAAACAAGCAGATTTCTTCTAACAATTTAATTTTTTTTACAAAATGACATAAAAAATTAATAAACAAGAAGTTATCTCCTCGTTTTCAGACGATATCCTTTTAAATAAATTTAAGAAGAAATTCAAGCTAAAATCCAGAAGAATTTCTAGCAAAAATTTCTTCAATTTTGTCCCCTCTCCCTCTCCTCGGCCAAATAGCTTTTTTAGGTGGCAGTCTCTTTGATTGTAGGTGAACTTTTTGGCTCTGTGTATCAGAACTTAACTGTTACTCCAGCTTAAATTTTCTCTTGAATGTAGTACTCTGGTAGTGCTTTGCATTAGATAAAATAAACATGTAATCCTCTCGTTGTTTCCCTCCTTTATCATTGATTATATGCGTACGAATGTCCCGTGCGTTACCCAGGATTAAGCCCATATGTATGTACGTTCACGTATGCATGCACTGCATTGTAATTTTTGGTGCACCATAGCGTATACGTAACATTTACAAACGTGTTTCGTTTGCTTGTTTCTTTGTTTGTCTGTTAAGCGGCGCGAATTCTTTACAAAACTTGCATTTAGGGCCTGTTTTATCAACTCCGGTTAACGCTTACCGGAGGTCTAAGTGTCGCTTAAAATATTGATTGCATTATCGGCCACATTCATTTAACACGTAGTACATTTTTTTTTTAATGTGCAGCCCTGCTATAAATGAGTCAGTCTTTGACTTTGATGGCTGTGAGGTGAAATAAATCCATAACGATTGTAGGTTCATCGCTTATTTCTAGTTAATCTAACAAAGAGTGCGATTGAAAAACTGTTGTTGAGGTAGTTAATACGAGTATGCGTGTTTAGATATTGAGAAAAATAAAATTGATATTCAGAAAATTAAAATTCATATTCAGAAAATTAAAATTGATATTCAGAAAGTTAAAATTCATATTCAGAAAATTAAAATTGATGTTCAGAAAATTAAACTTGATATTCAGAAAATTACAATTGATATTCAGAAAATTAAAATTGATATTCAGAAAGTTAAAATTGGTATTCAGAAAATTAAAATTTATATTCAGAAAATTAAAATTGATATTCAGAAAGTTACAATTGATATTCAGAAAGTTACATTGATATTCAGAAAGTTAAAATTCATACTCAGAAAATTAAAATTGATGTTCAGAAAATTAAACTTGATATTCAGAAAATTACAATTGATATTCAGAAAATTAAAATTGATATTCAGAAAATTAAAATTGATATTCAGAAAATTAAAATTGATATTCAGAAAATTAAAATTGATATTCAGAAAATTACAATTGATATTTAGAAAATTAAAATTGATATTCAGAAAATTAAAATTGATATTCAAAAAATTAAAATTTATATTCAGAAAATTAAACTTGATATTCAGAAATTTAAAATTGATATTCAGAAAATTAAAACTGATATTCAGAAAGTTACAATTGATATTCAGAAAATTAAAATTGGTATTCAGAAAATTAAACTTGATATTCAGAAAATTACAATTGATATTCAGAAAATTAAAATTGATATTCAGAAAATTAAAATTGATATTCAGAAAATTAAAATTGATATTCAGAAAATTAAAATTGATATTCAGAAAATTAAAATTGATATTCAAAAAATTACAATTGATATTTAGAAAATTAAAATTGATATTCAGAAAATTAAAATTGATATTCAAAAAATTAAAATTTATATTCAGAAAATTAAACTTGATATTCAGAAATTTAAAATTGATATTCAGAAAATTAAAACTGATATTCAGAAAGTTACAATTGATATTCAGAAAATTAAAATTGATATTAAGAAAATTAAAATTGATATTCAGAAAATTACAATTGATATTAGAAAATTACAATTGATATTCAGAAAATTATAATTGATATTAAGAAAATTAAAGTTGATATTCAGAAAATTACAATTGATATTCAGAAAACTTCACTGTACGAGTGTAAATTTTATATTGTATACATACAGGAGCGGATTTACATAGGGGCAACATGGGCAGCTGCCCAGGGCGCCGTTTCAATAGGGGCGCCAAAACTAAGACAAGGAAAATTTTTTTTTTTATACCTTTCATGAGAATGAAATGGTATTATAACTTAGTGCCAACAAATTTTTGTCGAAAGTACCAGAAGGAAGCGTGGGGGACCCACCAAAATATATACCGATATAATCAGAATCACGAGCTGAGTCGATTAAGCCATGTCCGTCTGTCCGTCGGTCCGTCTGTCCGTCCGTCCGTCTGTCCGTCCGTCCGTCTGTCCGTCCGTCCGTCTGTGTGAACGCAAACTAGTCCCTCAGTTTTTGAGATATCTGAATGAAATTCGGAATACAGGTATGTTGTTATATGCAGCTGATCATTTGTCGGAACCGGCCGAATCGGACCACTACAACATATAGAAAACAACCGATTATTCAGATATACATGAAATTTTTGGATGTAATTTGTGCATAACTTCCCCATTTAAACATCTAAGGACATGAAACTTTGAAGTAGACGTGCCCATTTTGGCCCAAACAAGGTTACCGAAAATTGTCAAGATCGGACCACTATAACATATAGTTCCACAACATCCGATTATTCAGATATACACATTTTGGTGTATAACTCCTCCATTTTAACAGCTAACGGCGTGAAATTTTTAAGTATTTGTACCCATATGGGCCCAAACAGGGTTACCGAAAATTGTCAAGATCGGACCACTATAACATATAGCTCCCCTACAACCGATTGTTCAGATATGGACATTTTGGTGTATAACTCCTCCATTAAATAGCCAAGACACCATTTTTTCTATAAATGAACCCACAGAATTAAAATTATAAATTAAACTTAATCCGGCTATGTACATATGTACATAGGTAACTTTTCATTTCCCCACTCATGAAAGGTATGAAGTCTTCGGTACGGCCGAAGACAGCCGCGCTTTTACTTGTTTTTATTTATCAAAGATTTTTTTAAACGGTTTTATTTAGCTCACCCCGTTTGTTTTATTTATTATTTATTATTTATTCTTGGGTCAAATTTAGTAATTCAAATTTCACCCTCTTCCTGTCAACCGATTAATCTGAAATTTTGTACGCATGTATAACCCCGATGACAATGCAATATTATGAAAAAAAATTCCGATAGGTGGTGCGTGGGTCGCTATATTTACAAAAATCGCATTTATGGTCCGATTTGGCTGAAATTCGGAACATGTATTACTACCTTGAAAAGAAATATTTTCTTTAAACAAAAATTCCGCTAGGTGGCGCGTGGGTCGCTATATTTACAAAAATCGCATTTATGGTCCGATTGGGCTGAAATTCGGAACATGTATTACTACCTTGAAAAGAAATATTTTCTTAAAAAAAATTCCGCTAGGTGGCGCGTGGGTCGCTATATTTACAAAAATCGCATTTATGGTCCGATTTGGCTGAAATTCGGAACATGTATTACTACCTTGAAAGGAAATATTTTCCTAAAAAAAACTTCCGATAGGTGGCGCGTGGGTCGCTATATTTACAAAAATCGCATTTATGGTCCGATTTGGCTGAAATTCGGAACATGTATTACTACCTTGAAAAGAAATATTTTCTTAAAAAAAAATTCCGCTAGGTGGAGCTGAGATCGGGGTAATTAAAACTGAAAATCCTAATTAACTGTTTGAAGAAGGTCAAGCCTACGTCGCTCTTAGTAGAGTAAGAACTTTGCAGGGACTACGTATAGAGGCGTTGGACTGCAATAAACTAACGGGCAAGAAACCTTGCAATAATGAAGCACTAAATGAATTAAACAGAATGCGAAATAAAAACTAAAAACTAGAAAATAAAAATAGGTAAAAAAACTTTTTAAGTTAAACGGTTTTATGTTATACATACATTGCAATGTTTAAGATAAATGTACTAAAAACCAAAAAATAATAAAATAGATACAGTCGTGGGAATTATAAACATTTGCATAGACTAGAATAAAATAAAACCGTGGGGCACGTCAATTGTCTACAATCGTTGATTAAAATGTTTGTTTTGTAATGTTACACTATAATTAGGCAGTTGTTCAACCGACAACGATGGACGTGTGATAAGTAGGGCTAGAATGTGGAAAAAAGCTAGCAAGCTCGATTATAAGCGAGTTTTAGGGTTTCATAGTGGTGAGCGAGTAGTACTTTTATCATATGTTTTGTCGATTAAAGACAAACTACGAGCAGTGAAACGATTCCTCGTGTGAATGTCCAACGATAAACTAGTTGAAACATCTCTTTTATTAACATGGAGTGTATAACTATTGGAATATCCATGAGCAAGAAAATAGTAAGTAATTTCCTCACCGTCTGCGGGCCAACTGCCTAACGACGAATTAAACGATTTTTCTATCGCACATTAAGTCGATAATTTGTAGACAATTGACGTGCCCCCGGTTTTATTTTAGTCTAGTCTATGCAAATGTTTATAATTCCCACGACTGTATCTATTTTATTATTTTTTGGTTTTTAGTACATTTATCTTAAACATTGCAATGTATGTATAACATAAAACCGTTTAACTTAAAAAGTTTTTTTACCTATTTTTATTTTCTAGTTTTTAGTTTTTATTTCGCATTCTGTTTAATTCATTTAGTGCTTCATTATTGCAAGGTTTCTTGCCCGTTAGTTTATTGCAGTCCAACGCCTCTATACGTAGTCTTTGCAAAGTTCTTACTCTACTAAGAGTCACGTAGGCTTGACCTTCTTCAAACAGTTTCGCACCTAAGTATACGACCGCGTGATCCACAGTGCTGCCCTGCATTTTATGTATTGTAGAAGCCCATGATAGTATTAAAGGCAACATTCTTCTTTCAGCCGTCCCGTAATTGTACTTAGCTGGAAACTGTATGGCTTTCGGGTGTATAAGATGTTTAACTTAAAAAGTTTTTTTACCTTTTTTTATTTAAATAGAGCGACTCACGCGCCACCTAGCGGCTCCAATTTTTTTTTAAACATTTGTAAATTATTTAAGTAATGCACATGCTAAATATCAGCCAAATCGGTCCATAATTAGGATTTTCAGTTTTAATTACCCCGATCTCAGCTCCACCTAGCGGAATTTTTTTTTAAGAAAATATTTTTATTTTCAAGGTAGTAATACATGTTCCGAATTTCAGCCAAATCGGACCATAAATGCGATTTTTGTAAATATAGCGACCCACGCGCCACCTATCGGAAGTTTTTTTAGGAAAATATTTCCTTTCAAGGTAGTAATACATGTTCCGAATTTCAGCCAAATCGGACCATAAATGCGATTTTTGTAAATATAGCGACCCACGCGCCACCTAGCGGAATTTTTTTTAAGAAAATATTTCTTTTCAAGGTAGTAATACATGTTCCGAATTTCAGCCAAATCGGACCATAAATGCGATTTTTGTAAATATAGCGACCCACGCGCCACCTAGCGGAATTTTTTTTTAAAGAAAATATTTCTTTTCAAGGTAGTAATACATGTTCCGAATTTCAGCCAAATCGGACCATAAATGCGATTTTTGTAAATGTAGCGACCCACGCGCCACCTATCGGAATTTTTTTTCATAATATTGCATTGTCATCGGGGTTATACATGCCTACAAAATTTCAGATTAATCGGTTGACAGGAAGAGGGTGAAATTTGAATTACTAAATTTGACCCAAGAATAAATAATAAATAATAAATAAAACAAACGGGGTGAGCTAAATAAAACCGTTTAAAAAGCATGCGCTTTGGAATGAAAGCCCGACGAAAGCTGCACTGCTTTTTTTACTATACAAAGTCATTGATGCGAAGGCGGCCATTGCCGTGCGATAGTCATGGGGCATAGTCATGGAAGTTGTTATCTTCCCTAAAGGAAATGTAGGAGGAAAGCATTGATGATTTATAGTAGATTTGGGCCTACTGGGTATTAGAGCTGCAAAACTATCGATGGCACTATCGATAGTATCGATAGTTTTTATTTCGTGTCACTATCGATAGTTTTTTCCACTATCGATGGTTATCCCTATTCATTCTTGTAGTTTTGTCCCAAGAGAAGAATACTGAATGTCAGATACTAGCTGTGCGAGCAAATTGTTTCTTATTTTAAAGGCAGTACTATTGAATATGAGAAGTTTAAGGCCGCGCAAGAAGTCTATAGTGTTTTGCAAAAAAAAAGTTGTAAAACGACGCCCTATACACGGATGAGTCATCTAACCGAGTTTTTCGTCCATAAAATATCCTTTTTTTTCACATGAAAGAAATCGCTAAAAATAATGTTTTTATCAGATATCCTTGATATTACGTTAACAATTAAACGGGCTAATTTTTTAAATATAAAACTTTTCTGATTTTTACAAGTTTTTATAAAAAACTTAATTTGAAAATCAAAACTTTTTCAAAAATCGCAAAAAATTAAAAATTACTAAAAGTTGTATATTGTTAGAAGCGTAACTCCAGCGAAAATAATTTTTGAATAAAGTGATAACAAAAAACACAAAATTACTGTTATCTCAAAAACGTAACCATACAAAAAATTAAAAAAAAAAAAAATTGTTCTGTGCTCAGCAGGCCTATACCTATCCTCCCCCATAACTGAAATTCTTCGTATTTTTTTGTTTTTTGATTAATTTAAAGCATAGTGTATTCTACATTAATGAAATGTTTAAACAGTGTGCCTTTTGATTATCGGTATTTTACATTAATGAAATGTATAAACAATGTGCCTTGTGTACTAGTCAGCGCCAAAGATGCTAAAAAACAAATGTACTACTTTTAGTTTTATTACTATAGCGTTTTCAAGTCAAATGAAACCTTTTTCAAATCAAGTGCAAATTTCAAATTGAAAAAGGTTTAATTTAACCAAAAAATGCTATATATATAAATGAAGTATTTAATTCCTATTTGTTGTTCTTTTGTTAATTAATTAATGTTATGCGTTAAAAAAAATTATAGATTTTGAAAAGGAAAATGTAAACAAAACCATTCCTCTTTTTAACACGCTTTTATTAGCTTCATGTATGTATGTATGTATGTATGTATGTAACTTCATCCCATCCTAAAAGTTGCAAACGTTTAACGTTTAACTCAATTATTATTTTTTTGAAACATTCACTTTACTTTTATTGTGTTCTCTCCTCTATTATTTCTATTCACCTCCGGATTCGAAACGTGACATCAACATGGGATTCAACCCAACGACATCATATAATGAGATTCAACATTATACTCTATGCTTCATTGTGGCTTTTATGTTACCTCTCTTCAAAATAGCCTCTATGAATTTCATTCAATTCACTCCCGTATGCAAGCCAATAAAAGAGAACGTAGATGAACAGAGAAGTTGCAACTACGAATAATCGTGGAAGCCAGAGACCAAACAATATTCTGTTAGTGCATCTGGTGAATAAAAAATTTTAACTCAACACAGCTGGCTGTTAAAATTACAGAAGTAGAGCGAGTTCGTCTGTAGAAAAGAATGTTATATTAAATTTCTGCACATCTGCTGATATGGCTCATTATTCCTCCCATACACCAATTTCCCAAAACCGCTGGTGTTTTAACTATTTTCTTATCGAATTTGAATTATAAATAAATTAAAAATTAAAAAAAATCAATTAAAATTAATTTCAATTTGACTTTACTGGGACTCGAACCTGCGCATCAATGCATTTTCTGTATTAAAAACCATACAACAATGCACCAGTTTGCTACAACCGGTGTGTATTTTTACAATTTCCACATCGATTTTTTAATTATTTTAAAATTTTCGAAATTTTGAAAATGTAAAAATATTTTGTTGTCCATTTCATCTTGTTGATGGCCAACCCATCAACCTCGTTGATGAGCAACGATCAACCATCTCTATACCTATGCCAATGAAATTTAATTTTCACCCTCTCTGAACAAATAGATGATGCATCAATACATATGTACATATGTACATCTATTGAGCAATAATAAATTGGTGGCTGCATCAAAACCCTCATCTTGGTGTATCGTGGCATAGCAGCTGCTAGAATCTGATGACTGATCAACGAAAATCCTACTGTCCCCCAAACATATCAAAAAACAGCAATAATAATATTGTTGTGTACACAAAAGCATCTATTGAATTATAATTTTTTAATACAGAAAGATATGCACATAGAGGCGCAGGTTCGAGTCCCAGAAAAGTCAAATCGAAACTAATTTAAATTGATTTTTTTTAATTCTTAAATTTATTTATAATTGAAATTCGATAAGAAAATTTTAAAATTACTTTGCTGTTTTAGGAATTTGGTGCATTGGTGAAATCGGTGTATGTGAATAAAACTAAGAATATCAGCAGATGTGCACAAATGTAAAGTAACATTCCATTCTACAGCGCGCTGCTAATTTTTTCAACTTTTCTCTCAAATCTGTAATTTACCATCACTCAACTCTGGTAATGTTAACAAGATGCAATAAGCAAAAGCAGAAAAAATGCAAAGACACAACTAATTGCTGGAAGTAAAATGAAATCCACCAAATCGCGTTGCTTTGCTTAACTATACAAGCAAACACGGCTCAGCTGAAAACTGAAGCGAATGGCTGATGCTACATTATCAATATATATTGATGAAATCCGTGTATCGCGATTCATATTGACAGTGTAGCATCGAGTATTGATGGATCGCGATCCTGGATCGCGAATTTTTAGAAATTCTGCGATACGCGATCCGGATCGCAATATTGACAATATGGATTGACTGTGTAGCATGAAAATTTTGCGATCCATACAAAATGCAGGTACTTTTAGAAATTTTGAAATCCGTGATCTGGATCGCAATATTGGCAATAAACGAATTGAAAGTGAAAGTGGGAAAAGGACGGAAGTAAAATATTTTGAATCTTAGAGCGAGAAAAATATCGCAATATTCATATTGAACGTGTAGCACCAGTTTGCAATTCATCAAACCATCAATATGAATCGCGATTCAAATATCGCGATTCATATTGATAGTCTGACACCTCCCAATGAATCGTGTTCTCGTTTTTTACTCGGCTGGCTGAGTTTGCTAATTTACTTTTCATTAGCAAAAGCAAAGCAAAAGCAAATGCAGCAAAAGTAGCTAAGCAATTTCAAACCCTGGTTCAAATTCTATTTAAAGCACGGTTGCCGAACTTGGTAATTACCAAAATAGGTTATTTTTCGCTGTTGGTTTCTTGGTAACTTTCACATGTGTTTGGCAATTTTTGTTTTCAAGAAGTTGTTTACTATTTTTGGTATACAAGAAAAATATGGAAGTGATTATAGGACAATGAGAATATTTTGGAGCGCTGACTGTTCATTGTGAATATGCACAGGCAAATAAAGAAGAGCATATCTCCGATTAAAAACTGAAATAGTTTTGCTTCGATACACATAGTACATATTAGTTGATATTTTTTCGTTTAGGCTTCATTTTTGAGCTCTTATGACCAATGTTTTTTTTTATAAGGAAAAAATGTATGTGAAAAATTAATATTTTTGGTAGAAGTTATAAATACATATGTATATGGATATATTTCGGAGATCACCACATCCCTTCATCAGACTTCTTTTTACTTTTATTCTTGCGTCCGCATAAAACATCCTTTAATGAAAAATTTCACTAAAAAGTTAAAAATAAATAATAGCTTAAAAAAACTAAAAAACACGCTTTAATCTTAAAAATCGTACAAAAAATTGAGAAATAATTTAATTAGAAACAAAATGATGAACGAAAATATAAGTATTTAAGGAAAAGCGTGGGGGTGCTCTATAATATTTGAACATGAAAATATTCGATTCGTACAACTAGTACAAAAATATACATACCTAGTTGCGAAAGAGTACGTTATATGAAATCTCAAAAAAGTCAAAATAAAAATATTAGTTAAAAACAGCGATCTTAAATATTTTTTGACATACTGAGCACCACCCGACGCTTTTCCTTAAATACTTATATTTTCGTTCATCATTTTGTTTCTAATTAAATTATTTCTCAATTTTTTGTACGATTTTTAAGATTAAAGCGTGTTTTTTAGTTTTTTTAAGCTATTATTTATTAAGGTTTAATTTAACCAGAAAATGCTATATACATACACAGAGAAAATAGTACAATGGTTTTTTCAACCAACTTCTTGGTTAATGTTTTATTGGTTGATTTATTCATGCCAAAAGGAAAAAATGTAATATGTACATTTTCATTGTACCATTAACCAATATTTTGGTAACAATCAATATCAAACATATGTATATTTGTTCTATTAACGAAAATATTGGTTAATTCATATCTAAAAAAAAGTAAAAATATTTACGAAGCTTTATGGCTTCGGCTCTGTTGTTACCATCGTCTTCAACACCGTTTGTGCTTGACGAAGTTGAATGGCTGGACCCGAATTGCAGAGAGCGAGAGAGTGAGTATTTGGAATTTTCTTTTTTATTCAGTTAACATATTAACACTCTCTTATAGATCATACATAGCAGTGCTGCTACTGATTTCTAAGCTAGGTAATCTGGGATTTCACTCCACATTTTTAGCTTGGATTAAATCGTACCTCACAAATCGTCGATGTGTAGTGGTAGTTGATAACTTGTGCTCTCAACCATTTATTGCTTCCTCAGGTGTACCACAGGGAAGTATTCTGGGCCCATTACTTTTTATTATTTTTATTAATGACATCTCAAAATGTTTTAAATACTCGCAATTTCTTTTATATGCGGATGATTTGAAAATAATTAATAGAATCACGTGTCAGTCTGACGCTATAAATCTTCAATCAGATATTAATAATCTTTCTGAGTGGTGTCGTAAAAACAAGCTCAGCTTGAACATTAAGAAATGCTTCCAAATGACCTACTCCAAATCTTATTCTGCCATTCGAAATTCCTATAATATCGGAGGTTCTATATTATCTTATGTAGAGGAGATTTCGGATTTAGGTATAATATTTGACACGAGATTTTCATTTCAAAACCAGTTAAACTTTGTCATTGCAAAATCCTATTCAATGCTGGCTTTCGTTCGCCGTTTTAGTTCGGATTTCATGGACCCATATGCGCTAAAACTACTATTTACCTCACTGGTGCGCTCTAGAGTTGAATATGCTGTTGTCATTTGGAGACCTTATTATCGGTGCAATACAAATAGACTAGAAAGAATTCAAAAAGTCTTCTTGAAGTATGCGTTACGCTTTCTTAGATTCACTGAACCCATACCCTCTTATGGAGCAAGATGTTTGCTCATTAGGGTCAAATCTCTTGAATCTATAATGACATTGATCTCGGCAAATTTTGTTTTTGATTTAATAAGAGGCGCTATTGATTCTCCGTTCTTATTAGAACTCATTTATTTTAATATCCCACAAAGGAGTTTAAGGAATCATGATGTTTTTTTCTTGGAGCTAGTTAAAACTAATTATGCCATGAATGCTCCGATATATAGAGCACTAAAAGAATTTAATTGTCTATAAAATTCTTCATACGTGGATTTAGCTTCCACAAAATATAAATTTAATTCTAACATTAATGATTTACTAACCTAGTTATACATTCTTAATTTGCCCATATTCTGTATGAAATTTATAATTTCTAGAAAATTTTACAAATACAAAATACAAAATACAAAAATACAAAAAATATAATCAACAAATTGTTTAATAGTACCTAACAAGAAATTGGTTGAAGATTTGAACGAACATTTTGTTATATCAACAAATATCATGATTAATATAACCAAAAACACTGTCTAATATATCAACAATGGTAATGGTAATATTAAACAAAATTCACATTGATTCCATTTCAAGTGTGAAATTAGTACTATTAACCAACTTTTGGTTGATTTTTCTCTCAGTGTAAATGAAGTATCTAATTCTTATCTGATCTTTTATTTAATTATTGTTTTCCGAAAAAATTAAAGACTTTTTGGAAATAAAACTAAAAAAAACCATCCCTCTTTTTATTTTAGTGAAATATTCATAAAAAACTATCGATAGTATCGATAGTTTTATTTTCGACTATCGAAACTATCGAGTGGTCCGACTATCGATGGTTTTGCAGCTCTACTGGGTATACAATATACATACATTCACATGTATATAGACATCTATATTTGCAGCAAATAATCCACTCGAGTGCACTCGTTCATTTACAGTTGTCCTTTGGCTTAATGATAAATGACGCTCTACTGATTAATTTTATTGTTACTTTTATAAATAAATAAATAAGCATTCAATACTTACCTCTACTGCTAATGATGTCCTGCGAAAGGCGAATGATATTTTCCAATCCATTTTGTCTATCCGTTCATCCAACCATCCATCCATCCATCCATCCAACATTCACATACTAAGAGAAAATGACGGAATTCTTTGCTTACAGTTACGCCCCTAATTCACAGCTGATAGTTTGATACTTATTCGCTTTGTTAGGGGAGTGGCAGAATGTAAAAAATGTACTGTTGGGTGTTTCTCTTTTCTATATTGAGTATCTGCTTTATAGATATTGAATAATACTAATAGTGCTATGCGGTTAACAGCTTCTATTATAGCTGAAACTTCATGCTAGTAAATGTTGCAATGAACTAATAACCGCAAAGATGCCTTTAGATTTCAGTATTGTAAGAAGACTCTCCGTCTCCAGTATTGTTGTCCACTTGCAAGCCATCGGTATATACATATGAAAACGTTAGCTGTGGGTGGCTAGCGCAGACTTTGGCTCTTCGCAGTCCTATCTTTTGGCAATCTTTGTTTCGAAGTAGCTGCCTGCAACAAAATTAGAATAACACTTTATAGACTAAAAAACTACAGTAGGTAAATGAAATTACAACAATATTGCGAAAACGCTTACAATTAATATTTACTAAATATATTCCAAGTCCAAATAAAAAAAAAAGAAAAAATAAATAACAACAAACAACTTTTTTAAAGCAAACAAAAAACTATTTATCACGCACTCTGCTGTTTCCTCTTGCTTTACAATTTCCAGCAGCAATAACGCGCATCACTAAAAAATCAATTTATATTTCGTTGGCAAATGCTTACGCAATTGAACCATTTAATCGAAATGAATGCGACAGAAGGAATGTCCAGTTTATGTACAAATGCAATGCAGGTGGGCACAAAAAAGTATGCAAACGACACCATATAGTTAGGTTAGGTTAGATTAGGTTGCAGTAGCTGCTATGACTCATAGCACACTGAGGCCCTGAGGTCCCATTGTGATACCACGTGGATCCGAAGACCCCCTACTCGAACCATCATGTGAATACCACAAATCTTAGAATTTTCCTAAATTCTATTGTAACTAGATCCCCTAGTTCATTAAATTGGTAAGCTCCTAAATGTTTTAGTCACCTCCTTCCTAGTGCTGGGCAATCACAGAGCAGGTGTTTTACTGTTTCAGGCTCCTCTTTGTCTTCATATGCCTTACAGTATTCATAATGTGGAGCATTCATCCTTTCTGCATGCCTCCCCAGGATTATATGGCCTGTTATTAGCCCTATCATTAGTGCAAGCTCAGACCTTCCGAGTGCAAGTAGCCTCTTCGTCCGTTTGGCGTTCCAGTTAGGCCATAAGAGCCTGGTATGGTTGCATGTACTCATACCATGCCACCAGGGCCGTAGCCAGGAATTTTTTTCGTGGGGGGTTATCATCGTAGATTTTTTTTTTTTTTTTGCGAAAAATATATAACCTATTTCGTGCACTAAATAAAAATAATAAAAAAATCTGGTTTCTAAAGTGCTATTTAGAAGAAAAATTTTTTTACAAAACTTGATTTTCAAATTAGGGTTTTTATAAGAAGTTTTAAAAATCAGGAAACTTTTATTCATTTAAGAATTAGACTGTTCTATTGCAAACACGATGAATACTTTATTTTTGGTGATTTTATCCAAGTGAAAAAAAAATATTTTATGGACGAAAAACTCGGTTAGATTACCCAGCCATGTGGAAACGAAAACAGCTGTAAAAGTCCGCCCCAAGATTTGAGCAGGGTTTGAAATTATTTTCAACTTTTTTTTTCATTTCCATTGAATTTCATTTTCATTTGAAAATTTAAAAATAAACAGCACAACAGAAGTATAAAAAATAAAAAGTTCCACTCTACTGCAATTGCGCAGCCTTAAGTTTCCAAAAATTATAGTCGACTGTTGCTGTATTGTGGAAATTTTTACAGCACTGCTGTTGTTGTTTTTTTTTATACTTTATGGGAACACAATCGAAATTGTAATGTACAAAAAAAAAAAAAAACAATTTTAAAAAGCCGCACTGAAAACTAAAATTCTGTTTATCTGTGCTTTGCTGTCGACTGATCTGTTTGAAATTACACAGTAAAGCAACAGCACAAATAAACAAACAATTATATTCGACTGTTCTGTGCTTCGACTTCAGATATTTTCAAAGGAAATCGAAATTCAAAAGCTCTCAAAAAATTATGATAACTTTCGCAGACAGCAACAGCTTATTTTTTGAGACTGTTGCTGTTATGCTGGCAAACAGTGCTTGGGAAGCTTTATATTTCCCTCTAATGTCCTTTGATCTGTGAAGTTGTTTTCATATAGGTGGGTCACCTAGCCGAGTTTTTCGACCATAAAACATCCCTTTTGTTTCATTTGGAAAAAATCGCCAAAAATAAAGTATTCATCGAATCTTTTTAATATTACGGTTAAAATGTTTGCAATAAAACAGAATAATTTTAAAAAGAATAAAACTTTCCTGATTTTTACAACTTCTTATAAAAACCCCAATAAAAATCATATTTTTTCAATAATCGCAAAAAATCAATAAAATGTTGACTTTGAAAATTAGTATTGAAAATAGGTGAAATCGGACTATAACAACTCACACATCCCATATATGGGATCTTTCGAAAAACACACAAAATATTATAATTCAGACACCAATATAATCCGAGTACTGAATTTTCAGCCATGTAATGACTTTATGCAATTATAAGGAAATATGCTAAAATTTTAGAAAATGTGCGATGATTGACTGCCTTATTCCGGAGTGGTAACATAATTTAATTTATAAGTGGTATGTCGTTGTACTTTAATTATCTTTCGAACGGAGTAGATACGGTTTGCGAGTATTTGCAACTTCAGCGAAAAGAATTTTTCATTGAAGTTATAACCAAAAAAAAAACCCAAAATTACGTTATCTCAAAACCTTAACGATAAAAAAATGGTTTTGAACTCAGCAGGTTCATGCCAGCCCTCCCCTATACCTGAAATTCTTGGTATTTTCTCAAATTAATTATTTGTAAACTAGTGTTTTCAACATATAGATTTGAATATGACAGAAGTAAAATTTATCTACCAGAATTTCGTGGGGGGTTCAAGCACCCAAAACCCCCCCCTAAATACGGCCTTGCATGCCACCTGTTAATAGCTATTGGCCGCTGCGGTGCAGTGGGTAGAGTGCTCGCCTGCTATGCCAGAGGTCTCGGGTTCAAACCACGGTCCGAGCAAAACACCAAAACAATTTTTCTAATTAGTAAAAATCCAATTATTGGGTTTTTTAAGAGCAGCGGTCACCTCTCGGCAGTGGGCGGCCTACCCTCCGAGAGCATATTTGCCGTGAAAAAGCTTCTCACAAAAAATGCATTCGCCGTTCGGAGCCGGCATAAAACTGTAGGTCCACCCAATTAGTAGGAAAAACAAAAAGGAGCACACCTCGAATTGGGAGAGAAGCTCGGCCATAAAAATCGTAAGAGTTATAATAGCGCCATTGTATTATTATTATTATACTCAGCTGTACTAGTACACAGAGTATTATAGTTTTGATTTCCTAACGGTGGATTGTAACAGAATGAAATAATCGAGATAGATATAGACTTATATATATCAAAATGATCAGGGTGAAAAGAGAAATCGATTGAGCCATGTCCGTCCGTCCGTCCGTCCGTCCGTCCGTCCGTCCGTCCGTCCGTCCGTACGCACGATAACTCGCGCAAAAATTGAGATATTTTGATGAAATTTGAAATGTAAGTTGGTATCAAGACAGGAACGGATGGTATTGAAAATAGGCGAAATCGGACCATGACCACGCCCACCTCCCCTATATAGTAAAAATCGGAAATTTTGTATCTCAGTCACTAATAGAGCTAGAGTGATAAAAATTTCACACACGTATTGAGCTCAGGCCCTTATGAAGAAATTTGATGAAGTTTTGGAAAATGGGCGGTGCCACGCCCACTTATTAAGGGTCAAACATTGAAAGTTTTATATGTCATAACTCAGAAATTGTTCAAGATATATCGATGAATTTGGTATGCGTAATTTGCTTACTTAGACAAATGTTTTGACGAAAAATTATCAAAATCGGTTGACGGCCACGCCCACTTTTATATATGGGTATTATAAAGTGACCTAATAAAACCATTTTTAGCGACATCTCTGTGAAATATAAAGATAATTCATTGAAATTTTGTGACATGAGTTCTACAATAGACCGGAAACAAAAAATAAAAAAAAAGTTTATAAAATGGGCGTGGCACCGCCTCTTTTTATACAAAGAAATCTACGAGCCTAGTACTCGACAAATAACTGAGATATTCATCCCTATCATGAACTTCATGTGAAAAATTTCCCTCGAAAAATATAAAGCAAAACAATAACAATTTTTCACATTTTGTTTTTGTTTTGCTTTGTAATTTTTGGGAACATTTTGTTCACATGAAGTTCACGATAAGGCTGATTATGACGAAACTTGGTTTATGTACTTTTATAACATGTGTTAATAGACACGCAAAAATGTATTGAAATCGGTTTATGACCACGCCTACTTTTTAACAAAGATATTTCTGGAACACCCTTTGGGAATTTGTAACGTGACATCTTTGTAACTAGAAGTCAAAAAGGAATGAAATTTTGCACAAAGAATAATATTCATATGCTTAGTTGGATGACTGATAAAAATGTTGAAAATGGGCTACGCCCACTTTATGCGGCACTCGCTTTATATAAAATACGCCGTGTTTCCATCAAACGCAAACAAACAATGAAAACATACAGCTGAGTATCTAATGTTCGATTCCACTCGAACTTAGGCTTCCTTACTTGTTTTCATTAAATTTAATTTTATATTTCCTTGCCAGAGGCTTAACCAAAGATCTCACCAAACCAATGAAAATTGTCACATTAAACACAAATTCGCGCATAACAATTAAAGGGCATTATAAAATTGATGGCAATATTCTAGTGCTGCCCGTCAAGGGCGAGGGCGAAGCAACGCTGGTGTTGGATAATGTGCGAACACGTTCTACGACCACACTCAAATCGCAGCAGCGTGATGGCAAGCATTATTTAATGGTTGATGATTTGAAAATTTAAAGCCATGTGGACAAGTGAGCATAAAAGTGCATTAAAATTATTTATGTGTTTTTATTTAGATATTTATTTATTTAGTGACTAGTCTATGAACAATGATAATCTTACAAACTGCACTCAAAAAAAAAAATTACTCAGATTATGGAAAAATGGGAATGATTCGGCGCTAAAGACATATTTCCATATTTTGATGTACAATTTTCTTTAAAACGTGGTTTTTATTCCTTGATTTGAAGAAAATCGTACATCAAAATATGGAAATATGTCTTTAGCGCCGAATCATTCCCACATTTCCATAATCTGAGTAAGTTGTTTTTTCAGTGCTCTCTTTAACCATCTCGTTCTCTTTCTCTAACTTTCCACAGCGTTAAAACTGATATGACGAATCTCTTCAATGGTGACAAAGTTCTTTCGGCGAGCATTTTGCAGGTGATGAATGAGAATTGGCGTGTTCTAAGCGATGAGTTAACGCCAAAAATTAACGAAGCATTGGCACATAAGTCGCTAGAACTGCTGTCGATATTCTTCAAGGATATTCCATATGAGGATTACTTTTTGCCGGAATGAGCTGGAAGAGTGGAATTAAGTAAAACTATTAAAGCCGTTCACGCGATGATGTGGCTTTCAATTACATTGTGAGACAATTTGGGGGTGGAAGACAACTTATTGCTAACTTTAACAATTTTTTTGATTGCCATTTTAAATTTGACTTAACCTTAAAAATGGCAGAATATATATCGACTTTAAACCCATAGATTCGTATTAATAAAATATAGAATTAAGCATATACATAATTACTAGTTTATTTTTATTTTCCGTCGACTTAGATTTTGTATACAAAGATTTTGTCCGAGGAGTCCCATAGTGAAGTTTTAATGCGAATAATTTTCTACAATATTTTATCCATATAGCTACCTCCAAAAGGTCATTTGTCGCACTTCTCTTTCTTTTCCCCTTTCCGTTTTATTTGCGCTTCCTCTTCCCTTTATCCATTTTATTTTCCGTACTCTTCCCTCTTTAGCTTCCTTTCATTCGCCATTTCCGTTCCTTTAATTTTCCCCTCCCCTTTCTTTTTATTACAGGGCAAGACCTTTCATGACTCTTAAAATTTGAGAACCGGATAAACTGTAGCGTAAAAATAAATTTTTGAACAGGTGGCAAATCGTTTTGTAAAAATCTTAATAAATTACTCATTTTCAGGGCAAGCATTTTCATATGCCCGGAAAAGCCATTTCATATGACACTTAAAATTTAAAAAGCAACCTTCTCGAAAAATTTATTCTTTGAAAAAATTATGATAAAAATTAAATTGTGAACAGGTAGCATCCCTCTTTATAAAAAGTATAATAAATTACTTATTCTCACGCAGGTTCCTTTCATATGACACATCAAATTTAAAAATCAAACAAACTATAGCGTAAAACTGAATTCTTGAACAGGAGGCAACCCTTGTTGTAAAAATTTTATTAAATTACTCACTACCAGGTCAAGCCCTTTCATCTGACACTTCAAATTTAAAAATCAAACAAACTATAGCGTAAAACTTAAACAGGTGGCAACCCTTTTTGTAAAATTTTTACTAAATTACTCAATATCAGGTCAAGCCTTTTCATATGGTACCAAAAATTTTAAAATCAAACAAACTATACAGGAAAATTAAATTTTCGAACAGCTGGCAACCTTTTTCCAAAAAATCAAGCCCTTTCATTTGACACCATATTCTCGAAAATCGGTATAACGGTGTAAAAGTTATGGTGTTTACAAAAAATCGCTTAGCGTAATATATATAGAGATATATATGATGATATGATCATAAAGGTACCTAATAAAAACACAAATGGTATGAAGCCTTCGGTACGACCGAAATCAGACGCGGGTTTACTGGTTTTTTGTTCAGCTCTCTGCAAATATATATATACATGTGTTCGCAGTTTATTCGAGCTTAATCATGTGATCTTAATTATATGTTTGTTCAGTTGTTCCTAAATAATTAAATTTTACACATTTGCTGCAATACCTTTGCTAGATTTTAGTATAAAAAGTGCAAAATTTGTGCTAATACTTCATAAGTACTGAAGTTAATAAAGAAAATGAACGCGCATATAATTTTTTCGGTTTTATTAATGCTGCCCTCTGTTGTTTTGGCAATGTTAAATGGCCAATGTTGGTATAACTGGGTCCGTCGAAATCAAGTAAGTTATTTGGTGGCTGTATTTCATGGAGACGAATATTTCGCTGCAGGTGCATTACTTACTTTAAAGCATGTAATTACTGGTGATTTGCACCCGATAGAGAATGCAAATGATGTCACCGTGTTTGCCAATGATCATGAGTTGACGATACCTCTGCCTAGAGGAAGTCAACCAGTTGTAAGGAAACATCATGTGCCTCTGGGACATCTTGGCTTTATTGGAATTGTTGAAGTAGAACAACCATTTATCTTTTCCTCCCAACTTTCACCAATACTTTTGTGCAAAGTTGTTACGAATAGGGGCAGGAAAATGAATGTGGTCGGTTGGAGCTGGAACGAAGAACTATCGCAATATAATATGATAAGATCTTTGGAAACTGTTATGGTAGTCAATCCAGATAATCAGAGACTCTTGCAAACAGCAAATTTAAATATAACATCATTTGATACTAAGTTAGCATTCGGTGTTATTAGACAAAAACTTATTGGAGTGCTCTACAGGGAACACGGTGGCAACTACTTTTTTCATAGATTGGACGAGAAATCAGTTCAAGAATACATTATTTGTATTTTACAAGGAACGCAATAAATACTACTATTTTCATAGATTGAACGAGAAATCAGTTCTAAACCGCATTAATTGTATTTGAAAATAATACAAATAAAATATTTTTTTTTTTTTGATATAATTTATTGTATCTGAAATAAATAAAAGCAATAAAGTTGATGAATAAATTTTAATAGGATTGTTTAACGGTGATCTCATTGTTTACGATGCGTGTATGTGTGTGTAAGGATAATTTTACATGCTGGTAATTAAATATTGCTTTATGTATATATTAATAGGCTAACATTTTTTCCATACAAACAATTGCCAGGCTGTTTAGCACATTTAACATACGCGAAAAGGAATAATTTTTGTACGAATACAAAGTTGAAAAAATAAATTGCATGGTCGAATTTCGAGCACCGGCGATACTAGTTTTTTTTATAGCTAACGGTCACCTCTGGGCAGTTTAAAAAAAAACAAAAACAACAAAACGTTTGAGATTTACAAACTAGCTTGGAAAACATTGAATAAGAATGTTGGAAAAATATTGTATAACCGTAGACCTACGTTCGGGTCGAAAACTACCCGAAATGCTCCTTTAAGTGGGTATAACTAAGTAAGTAGTGAAATTAGAAGTCTCAAAGTTTTTGATTTTTAATTTTATTATTTGAAATGAAGGAAATAAAATAAAAATCGTAACGCTAAACATTATGGTTTGGGCCTGAAAAAAATACGCCATAATCCTACGCCTCGGGTCGTTTGCGACCCGAACTGAATTTGCCTTGTAACGTAGCGTTACAATAATACCAACATTGCAGTACACTGAGAGAAAAAAAATATATGGAGGGGTCAAAGAAATTGTTTACCTATTTTGAACACTACTTTCTTTGTTTTGAGTAAATTTTCGTTAAAACATGTTAAAAGGTTTATAAAATATTGTTGTTACATGCGTTACCATGGTTTCATATACTTGTTTTGAAAAAATTCATACATTAAAATAATGAAAAATTCTTTAAGCGCCATTCCATTCCCAACTTTCCTTGTTTTGAAGACTTGATTTCTTTAATTTTGAGAAATTAAATTCCCATACAAATCCCCATGGCAACGAATTTGTTTGAATGTTTTTTATGTTTTTTCCACATTTTTGAGAAAATTTACACAAAACAAAGAAAATTTTGTATTGGGACGCGTGTTCAAAATAAGGACAATTATGTCTTTGATCGAGAGAAATTTTTTTTTTTGAGTGTATGTATGTACATGGCCTGATTAAGTTTAATTTATAATTCTGTGGGTTATTTATGGAAAGATTTATTAGAAAAAATGGTGTCTTGGCTATTTAAATGGAGGAGCTACACACTAAAATGTCCATATCTGAACAATCGGTTGTATGGGAGCTATATGTTATAGTGGTCCGATCTTGACAATTTTCGGTAATCCCGTTTGGGCGCATATGGGTACAAATACTTCAAAATTTCACACCGTTAGCTGTTAAAATGGAGGAGTTATACACCAAAATGTCCATATCTGAACAATCGGTTGTAGGGGAGCTATATGTTATAGTGGTCCGATCTTGACAATTTTCGGTAACCTTGTTTGGGCCAAAATGGGTACATTTACCCATAAAGTTTCACGTCCTCAGCTGTTTAAATTGGGAAGTTATGCACAAATTACATCCAAAAATTTCATGTATATCTGAATAATCGGTTGTTTTCTATCTTCTTCTTCTTATATTATAAATGTGAAATGGAAATTGTGTTTAAACTCAATTGGCGAGAAAACCGCTGAACAGATCCTCACGAAACTTTGCACACCTAGAAATTTTCACCCGGTAATTGCTATAGGCATATTTTTAATCTGATTAAAAGTCAGGGATGGGCACCTCCCATACAAAATTTTCCTTTTTTTCGTAATATCTCTTGAAATATTTGTACTAGAATAATGAAA
Organism: Urophora cardui; assembly: GCA_960531455.1. Classification (NCBI taxonomy): domain Eukaryota; kingdom Metazoa; phylum Arthropoda; class Insecta; order Diptera; family Tephritidae; genus Urophora; species Urophora cardui. The sequence continues at coordinate 17,017,653 of OY482671.1, read as the reverse complement.
ATTTTTGTGAAGGAATAATACAAAAATATATACTCAACGGATAAACAATTTAGGTCTTGGTAAAGCAGGGATGGGCACTCTCCTCCCATATAAACTGAAATTTTCACATCGAATATCTCTGGAAATATTTGTAGTAGGGTACTGAAAACTGGTGTGAGGGCATGTGAGATAACTATGTATTAAACGGGTAAAAACGCTAGGTCTTGGTAAAGCAGGGAAGGGCACCTCCCATACAAACTGAAATTTTCACAGCGAATATCTCTGGAAATATTTGTAGTAGGGTACTGAAAACTGGTGTGAGGGCATGTGAGATAACTATGTATTAAACGGGTAAAAACGCTAGGTCTTGGTAAAGCAGGGATGGGCACCTCCCATACAAACTGAAACTTTCACAGCGAATATCTCTGGAAATATTTGTAGTAGGGTACTGAAAACTGGTGTGAGGGCATGTGAGATAACTATGTATTAAACGGGTAAAAACGCTAGGTCTTGGTAAAGCAGGAATGGGCACCTCCCATACAGACTGAAATTTTTACAGCGAATAAAAAATAAACAAAATTTAGAAAAACTTTGGAAAATGGGCGTGGAACCGCCTCTTTTTAGACAAAGGAATATACGAGATTTCTTAGCCTTTAACTCAACAAATAATTGAGATATTATGACGAAACTTGGTTTATATACTTTTATAACTTGTGTTAATAGCCACGCAAAAATTTATTGAAATCGGTTTATGACCACGCCTACTTTTTAGCAAAGATATTTCTGGAACACCCTTTGGGAATTTGTAACGTGACATCTTTATAATTAGAAGTCATAAAGGAATGAAATTTTTGCACAAATAATAATATTCATATGCTTAGTTGGATGACTGATAAAAATGTTGAAAATGGGCGTGGCTACGCCCACTTTATGCGGCACTCGCTTTATATAAAATACGCCGTGTTTCCATCAAACGCAAACAAACAATGAAAACATACAGCTGAGTATCTAATGTTCGATTCCACTCGAACTTAGGCTTCCTTACTTGTTGTTATTAGCTTCATTGGAGTATAGCTCCTTCAGTTTGAGCTTGCTTGTAGAGAGCGGCATCCCTAAACCCTTTCACGACGTTGAAAGTGAAGCGTGTGTGCCCTCTCCAGCACGTTTGTCCGCCATCTCATTTTCCTGTATGTTACAGTGTCCAGGGACCCATACGAGGTGTATGACAAATTGCTCAGCCATCTCGTTTAGAGATATGCGGGAATTTTCCACTGTTCTGGATTTGCATATGACAGACCCAAGCGCTTTCAGAGCAGCCTGGCTGTCTGAGAAAATGTAGACTTCCTTACATTCGTTTCTCGTTGCCTTCAAGGACTCAAACGCGTCCTCTATCGCTGCTACCTCCGACTGGTAGACACTGCAGTGATCCGGTAAGCGAAATAACAGTTTTAGCCTCCCGACGGCTGAATAGACTCCCCCTTCCACCTTAGCATTAAGCTTAGATCCATCGGTGCAGAGGTGGCTAGCATTATTCGAGACCGGAGGACCCCTGGCCCAGAGGTCTCTATCTGGAATTACAATTTCATAATTCCGTATGAATGAATTCTTCGGTATGATATAATAAAATAGTTGGTTTGGGACAACCCTGAGTATAGAGGTATGACCCTGGTCCATTACCTTCCATTCGGGCAGCTCCTTTAGCCACATTGTCGAACACGCAGCAAATAACCTACCGCTGAGATCAATTGGTAGTACCTATGTTAAGAATGACATCTAGTGCCTCTGAGGCGGTAGACCTTAGCACACCACTTAAGTTTAGTTTGACTGAAATCTATTTAGATATGCTTATTGGGGTGGAGTGAAAACATATGGAGATTTTTTTTTTGTTCTTTTTTTGAACGTACCAGCAATGAACAGCTGCCTTTGTACGAGTTAATGAACCCCACAAAATTTTATGGCGATAGGATGACGTTTTGAACTGCCCCCAGCCGCGCAAAGTTGAAAGCAATAAGCACGATCTGGTACAAATATGAAAGTTTGAAAATTATAAAATCAAAAAACAAAGTATGAGGATTGATAAAGATGGCTAAGCTGAATATTGAAGTGAATTTTTTTTTTTGGGAAACAACAACAACAAAAGTTATTAAAGGTCAAAGTTTATATTATGCATTTTTTAAAATGCAATTACTTAAAAACTACTTAACCGATTTCGAATATTTTTATACCATTCGATAGGTATTTTGATTACCTTTAATTTTATATACATTCTATATATGAAAAGTAAGGGGAGTAAAAGGGGGTTGATAAATAAAATTTTACAGGTTTATTTCAGGGCTAGAAAGGCGCCGTTCTGACTTTGGAACAAATTGAGTTTCCAAAAAAAAATTTTGACTCCACCTTAATGCTTACACTCAAATAAATTTTGGTATAAATTTTAAACTTTTTTGGTCGATATATAGGACACGACCGAAAAATTATTAATATTTAAACTTTGAAAAGTTTAAAAGATTTTTAAACTTTTAAGGTTTAGATTTTATTCCAAATTAAAATTTAGTTTAAGAATTTCAAAAGTGTAAAATTTAAACCTTTTTTGGTTTATATTAAAAAAAATTTTTTTTGTGATTTTTTTGTTGATCAAATGTTTAATTATGTTTTTTGTTGTCTGCTCCCAAATCCTCTTCATGCTTTTCCCTATTGTATCTTCTTTCCTATCCTTTTTTCTCCTTTTCTTCCATACTGTTCCCCCCCCCCCCCCAACATCCCCTTAATCCTTTTCCATATTGTTTCTTTTTCCTATCCTCTTCTTCTCCTTTTCTTCCTTCGTCATTTTATCTGTTTCCATAATTATTTTGTGTTTGTTTGTTTCTCCATTCAAAGAACGCCACACAGTCGTTCATTCAAATTGTCTAATAACTATAAATGAGCTTTTTATATTGTTAATTTCTCGAAAAAGCAAGTTGGAATTTCAAATCAAAAATAAAAATTTTTTTGTTGAAACCAAATTTTACGACCAATGATAGTTTGAAATTTAAACCTTAAAAGTTTAGATGAGAAAAAATGTAAGATTTAAACCAAAAACGTATGAAATTTATTCCAAAAACTACTTTAAAATATTTGAACTTTTGTAAGTTTGAATTTCAAACCAAAAAGGAATAAGAAGCTTTTAAACTTGCGAAGGTTCAAAATTTAACCCAAAAAAAGTTTTAAATTTCTTTCAAAGCAAATCAAAGTTTAAAAAATATTCCAATATTTATAACAGTGTATTAGTAATGAGTTATTATTCTAAGATCCGGTTATTGAGGTAAGGGCTTTTCTCACAGAGTGACCGCTGTTCGACAGGGCGTATGAGTAACATCTGTTTTAAACATTCATACTAAGTATGTGCAATATTTAACTTTGCTTTATCTGCGCATTAAAGCTAATCAAGCAACTCAGAAAACAAACACAAAAAAAAATTATTAACTTTTAGTGCATTGTGTATACTTAGTTTAGCTACTCCTCTCTCTCTCTTAATCTACCCATCCCACAGATATACAATTACACGGAAAGAATTTTTTACTAGAATCAATGCCGAGACAAGAAAAATTAGACTTGATTTTGAAGTTAGAAAATAATTTTTTAATATCAAGAAAATCCAAGAAAATTGGATTTTAAATAAATAAGTAAACATTTTCTTGCTTCAAGTGAAATTGGATTTTAAATAAATAAGAAAAAGTTTTCTCACTTCAATCAAACATGGATTTTAAATAAATAAGAAAACATTTTCTTGCTTCAAGTGAAACTGGATTTTAAATAAATAAGAAATAATTTACTTGCGGTAAGTGTTTTTTTCTTGATTTTAGAAATAAATAATTAAGAAATAATTTTTTTGTTGCAAGTAAAACTTTTCTTATACGAGCTTAAGTAAATAAGAAAATATTAAATATTAAACCAAGTAAAAATTTTCTAATAATATTAAAAACGTAAAAAATAAGGAAAATGAAAACTAATCATGAGGGATTAGAAAACCATAATTAGTCAACTAGTACTTATTTTCCTAGGACTTGTTCACTGAAATGACAACATTTCAATTAATATAAATGAAGATGCAAATAGTGAACTCCTTATACCAAATGCTTTGCTAATAATCTGAGAATTGCCGATATATTCAGAAATATGCAAAGCGGATGGCAAATGAAAAAAATACTTGTTATTTTGGAAATGCAAATTCAGCAAGAAATATTTTACTTCGCTCAATAAAACGTTTTCTTATTTATTTTCAATTTTTTTTTGCTGTAGTTTGCTGATATGCTCAAAGAACTCTGGCGTTCAAATTGAGCAAGAAATATTTTACTTCGCTCAATAAAACGTATTCTTATTTATATTCAATTTTTTTTTTTGCTGTAGTTTGTTGTTCCAATTCATCGAAACATAATTTTCTTAAATTCTTCTTCTTGATATTAGCAAAAAAATTTTCTTCATTTAAGTAAATTTAAGAAAAGATGTTCTTATTTATTTAAACATTTTTTTTCAACACTTTTTTTCTATAGATTTTTTTAGTGTTCTTGAATAAGAAAATAATTGTCCCATTTTTGAAAAACTCAATTTCTTCATTCCAGTAATAATTAAGTCAATTTTTCTTATTTCTATAAAAATTTTCTAAATTTAGTTCAAGAAAGCATTTTTCTTGATTCAAGTATACAAATTTCTTTCCGTGTAAGCGTAACACAACAACATATTTTATGTGGTTATGCCAATGAGTTTGTGCAGCTTAACCGTCCATTTTTTTCACTCTTTTATTGTTTTTTTTTTGTTCGTTGCAGCTGCTACTTAAACATAAGTATCAACACTGACTGAGCTATGGGCAGTTGTTTGAGCCGATCATGTATGAATAGGCTAGACTGACCAATTACAATTTATGCAGCATTCAAAATGCTTATTAATGTGCATAAAAACTGTATACAGTAAATTTTTTTCAAGCTTCTTCTTTATTTCTTTATTCTAAGTATCTGCAGCATAAAGCAAACAAAAGAATAATATTCACATACGAGTACACCACGGCGTATGAGTAATCTCTTACAAAAAGTACCTTTATTTATGAAATGACTCACATACTTAAAATTCATTGACAGTTCTGCAAGTGCATACATATGTACAGACGTATCCATCATACGTGACTTGCATATGGAATTTTGCGTTCAACAAAACTCTGCACAATATTATCCCCTCATAAACGAAATCAACTCATGTGCATACATAAATAGCGTCTAAAAGTATGTTCACTACGCTGCTTGGTCACATAAAACCAAAAATCAAAATGATTATTTACATATATATGTATGTTTGACAGGCGTATCGTATCGCATAGCGCATAAATCCGCGCAGAAAAACAATGACTGAGTGTGGCTTTTGAATGAATACCACACGGTAGCGATAGGGTCAACGATTCGCGTGTGTGTGTTTGTTTGTGAGCTTCAGCTGCAGCTCAGTGGCGATGCCTTCAATTCCGCTATTGCTGCAAATTTGGTTATAGATCAGGGATGGGCACACAAACACATTCAAACAATCTCCGAAAATTAGTGTGTGTTGGTGCGCCTACTGTAGGCCAAAGTGGAAAACGACAAACAATAATCAGTCTGCATGCAGATGTTGAGCGAGCAGGGTCATGCTGCGCACGCTTTGCGAAATTATGAAACAACGTACGTATATAAGTACATACATACGTATGTTATATGCAAACTCTTCATAGTTTTGTTTGTTGTCTGGCTTCTGCAAATAAAACAAAAGAATTTCAAGCGAAAATCACCTAGCGACCACTTGCTTTCACGACAGTCGAAGGCAAATTAATTATTTTTGCTAAGCCTGGCCCCATCGTAAGCGCTCGTTTTACGCTCTTTATTTGTCTGTAGTAGTGACAATCGGTGTGTATATGTGTGAATCGCAAACAGCTGGTCTGCCCGCGGGCAAGAGGCTGCGCAGCGCTGTTATAGATACATCCAGTTTTGGCCTTGTCTCCTTGCCTGATCAGTTAAGTTCAATTCAGTCTAGCGGCCGCTGGCGTATACTCTTAACCAGAGATCCCCAAAACTCTAACTGCAGCAGTGTTAGTAACTGCAGCAGTATTAGTGAAAAACGACTACCCAGTTGGAAAAGGTAATGTATGGTCATCTATAAATGGATATAAAGGCCATAGGATCTATACATTCCAGAATGCATGATTTTTTTCATTGTGATGTCCTAGGGAAGTCATGCATCCTCTTTTCCCTGCCAAGGTAAGGCAAAAAGGAATGTTTGGATGAGAGTCGCTCTTGCCGTGATCTCAGTGTCGGTTTATTTTCTCACTTAAAAATAAAAAAAAATATTTTTTTTGCATTTTTCTCTTCATTCTATCTCCATCCGATTTCCAACTAGAAATATGTAACTTCACTCCAGCTTGTTCTCCTCTGCTTCTCTCATTGTCGCACCATCTTCCCCTTCACTGCTTCACCCATGTGGGACATTCAACATTATATTGATCTTTAGTGTCGCTTTTATGCGTCCGTTTGTTAAACTAGACTCTGTGAATTGTTGTCGTCATTGTAAAAAAGCAAAACTAGAGAAAACCTGATTCTCCTAATTGTTTTTTTTTTTTTTTTTTTTTTTTTGCTAGATTCAATGTTATAGCTGAGAGCCGATGACTGACTTCTTCGCTTACCTTGGGTTGCATTCTGGAATGTATCCGATTTCCTATAAGTTGGAAGGTATAGCTGAGAGCCGATGACTGACCTCTTCGCTTACCTAGGGTTGCATTGTGGAATGTATCCGATTTCCTATAAGTTCGAAGGTATAGCTGAGAGCCGATGACTGACCTCTTCGCTTACCTTGGGTTGCATTCTGGAATGTATCCGATTTCCTATAAGTTGGAAGTTAAAGCTGAGAGCCGATGACTGACCTGTTCGCTTACCTTGGGTTGCATTCTAGAGTGTATCCGATTTCCTATAAGTTGGCAGCCACACAACATAGAGTTTAGATGAAATCATAGTTTTTTTTGGAATACAGACTATAATGTAAATTTTTCGTACATCTTTTCATGCGTCCGCAAGGTCATGCATGACCACCTTTCCAACTGGGTAGTTGAGTGCCCAGCTACTACCGTCGCATCGTTCAGTGGCTTGCGGGCCAGCAAAAAGACAACAACGTGCACGCATATATTTTTCGCTTTTATGCGCTGCTATACCACGTCGCACAATGAAAACGAAGTATGCGTGTACGTTGTTATCTTTTTGCTTGCCCGCAAGCCAGTGATGCCAATATTCTTGGACCAAAAATCCCTACGTTATGCCAAAAAATTCCCTACTTTTCCCACGCTTAAAAAATTTTTCCCTACAAATTTCCCTACGCCGTATTTTCTCTATATTTCAATAAACACAAATAAAATTGATGCAAATAAAGTTTTTATTCAAAAAGCGACGTATGCATACTTAGAAATTGTTACGTTTATTTGAGTTTATATAATATAAATATATATATTTATAACTATATATGGTTTAAATTTGGTTTATCTTAATAACATTGTACATATTTCATAAAAATGATAATTGTAATTTTTTTTTACTATAAATGAATATTTTTAAATAAAGAATGTATACATGTATTTATGTAGATGTTTTCATATAAAAAATTATATGGCAGACATTTCCCATTGAAAATGATCATATACACCTCCATATTTCATATAATCACATTCGTTAAATTTAAAAGAAATGCAATTTTGATTTTTCGCTTGTAGAAAAGATCAAATTATGCATATTGATCTGAGGCTATCGTGGCTGAGTTTATTCTTTTTTTTTTTTGTACGTGTATCAATTATAATTGAAAATATTCGTTCTGTGTCTGGATTAGCGTGAGGCAATACTAAACAATATTTAGCTAATTTTGATAAATTGGGAAACATTGGTTTGTAGTTCACATTTCAAAGGTTTTAAATTTTAAGCCAAATTTTTTCAACATCTATGTATATTTTCAAGAACTTTGTTCAAGGAAATGATATTTTACAGACCTCCACTCAACCAGCAAGTCATTTCTATTAAATTTAAATTTCTCACAAATACTTTTAAAATCAATAACACTTCTGTCGAATTCAGTATGTACCCCCAGTACAAACTTGGGGTTAAGAAAAAATATGCTGAAATAGGAGTTACTCTGTATAGGCAATCTTTGCTGTATTTCTTCCAAAGCAGTGATATAAAAAGAGAGGCAATCTAATCTTATTCGCTCAGAGGCTGATTTCGGGAGGGTATTTAGAAGCTCGAGACATTCAGGTCCAATATATATATCATCGACAATGTTACGTGAGGTGACCTAACATTGCAATCAATCCCTATTTCGTTGGTTTAATAAAATTTTGAGCCAACTTATAAAATATTTTAGTTGTATCCAATTAAATTTCATTTGAGTTGAATTTTTTGAAGTGAGCCACCTAAAATTTTTTCGATGGCCATGTATTTTAATGAAAGTAGGTAGTATGGCTCACAACGCTTAAACAAAAATACGTATTTAACAATTTTTCGAAATTCGAATTATTTTCAAAGTTATAGTTATCAACACTTTTGCCCCATATTTTTTTTTTGCTAATAGTTACTAATGGAATGCCTAACAACATCATACAAAAGCGCCATCCGACCGTGGTCCAGAACATAAAATTGCGAATAATGTTTGCAAAAAAAATTATTTGCAAAAATAAGAAATGCAGTTTGGTAGAAGATACCATCTTTTATATATATTTCAAAATTTAGCAAAATCGGTTTGACCAATAGTGAGAAAATCGGCAAAAACTGCGGAACTTCGAAAAGTGTTGATAGCTATAACTTTGAAAAATAATTCGAATTTCGAAAAATTTGTTGTGAACTATACAAAAAAGTTTCATAAAGATAGTACAACTTCGAAAAAAAGTGGCTAACTTCAGAAAATTCAACTCATGTATTAACGGCTTTTTTAGTTTGAAAAGTGCATTTAATTCATTGCAAATCCTCAAACCGTATTTTAAAAAGAGCATTGTTCAGCTCCGTTAAAACTATTTGTGTAGATTTTAACTTAGGCTTCCCTCTTTAAAAAACTCTAAAAGCAATGCCGAGTTATCGATAATACCTTCAACGCATTTTTGATGTGATAACCACCTAGTCGCACTTGCGTTTTTTTACTTTTTCTTTTTTTCTTTTAAAATATCTTTAAATCTTCAATCTAAACACACCTTTTTGTACTACGTGATACTTAAGTTTCGATCTGCTTCAATAATTATTCTGGAGCCCTAGGTAGTTCCAAGTATGCCTTATTTGCTATAAATTCTGCTGTTTGGCAAATGCATTTTATAATAATTGCGTCGGGAATGTCTTGCAGAAGTCTTGAAGCAAATGAGTTAATTCTGCATACCATTACACTCGCTCCATCACTGCACATTCCTTAAAATCAGATTAACTACAACAAATTTTTTTTTCAATTCGACAATTTTGGTATACAATACACAGATTCACTAACACAACCTTAGTTAGATAAACCTTGACTAAGAGGAAGACAAATTTCATGTGGGCTCATCACGTATTGATAGTTGAGAGTGAATACTTCTTTTATCGCATTTATTTGAACAATAATCGCCCAGTGTTCGAATTTTGACCAGCTTTATTGTTTAATTTCAAATACAACATGAAAATTTCACTTTCTCTGATTACCACAATAAAAAAGTGGAAGCGAAATTTGGTGCTAACATCGGACACAGAGCTAAAGCAAAAAATTTTGGGAGCGAAGCTTACTAAAAAAAACTTTTGCTGTAGGCAGGTCGGAGCATATATTGCCAGATCAGAACAAAGTACAATTTTGAAATATTGTATCAAGCATGCAGAAACATTTTATTTGTAGTTATTAAAAACTTTTAGGTTCTTAGAAAAATTTAATTCGTTGCAAAGGAAACGAAAATTTCTGACTTCAACAATTCCCTACATTTAGCTAATTTTTGAAAATCTGTCCTTTTTTCCCTACACTGCAAATTTGAGGTCGATTTTCCCTACATGTAGCCTCTTTTCCCTACACTTGGCATAACTGCCGCAAGCAACTGAATCGTCGCACGGTCGTAGATGGTCACCTAACTTTTGCGCTCTTACTACGACAAAACGAGAGAGTATAACAATCTGTGTGAGTTGAGCGTTGCACCTCAGTGCTATGAAACGAAGACCCCTGCTCTTAACTTTGGGTATTAAACATTATTTACTGTCAATACACAAAATGCAGTTGTGACCTTTTTTTTTAGCGCAGAGGCACAAACATATGTATGCACCAGGGATGGGCATTATTTAAAATTTGAATAATTCAGTAACGAAAAAATAAAAATAAATTTTTATTCTTCATTCCGGCGCCCTTGAATAAAGATTTTTTTTATTCTTCATCCAAAGTTGGGTGAATAAAAAATAAAATTTTATTTTTCATTCAGATGATGTTGAATAAAGAATAAATTTTTATTCACGTTATTCAAACTATTCTTGCAGGTCACACAAGTAAATGATTTTGCGAATATTTTTCTGAATCCGAACCGAATATTTTACCGAATACTTTGCCGAATATTTTCCCGAGTCTGAAGCGAATATTTTGCCGAGTCTGAACCGAATACTTTTCCGACATGGAACCGAATACCTTTTCGGGTCCGAACCGAATACTTTTCCGAGTTCGAACCGAATATTTTTCCAAAACCGAACCGAATAATTTTCCGAGTGCGAACCGAATCCATTTCCGAGTCCGAACCGATTACTTTACCGAATCCGAACCGATTACCCGCTGTAATTAACGAAGTTATGTATGCATGTATAAGCAAAATAAATACATATGTAGTTTGTTGTTTTCGTTATGTTCTGGTCATCGGTTTTTAATGAAATTTGGCGCCGTTCTATTCAAATACATACAAGGACATTTTAATTTTTACCATAACTTCGTTAATTACAGAGCCATCGGGTCCCGGACTCGGTAGAGTAAACGGTTCGGAAAAATATTCGGTTGGGACTCGGGAAAATACTTGGTTCGTATTCAGAAAAATATTCGCAAAATCATTTACTTTTGTGACCTGCAAGAATAATTTGAATAACGTGAATAAAAATTTATTCTTTATTCAAAATCATCTGAATGAAAAATAAAATTTAATTTTTTATTCAACCAACTTTGGATGAAGAATAAAAAATTATTCTTTATTCAAGGGCATCAGAATAAAGAATAAAAATTTATTTTTTATTCAAGGGTATCAAAATGAAGAATAAAAAATGTTTCTTTATTCAAGGGTACCACAATGAAGAATACAAATTTATTTTTTATTCAAGAGTATCAGAATGAAGAATAAAAAATTATTCTTTATTCAAGGGCGCCGGAATGAAGAATAAAAATTTATTCTTTATTCAAGGGTATCAAAATGAAGAATAAAAATTCATTTTTTTATTTGAATAAAAATTTATTCAAAACCGCCCATCCCTGGTATGCACATACATATGTATATTCACTCATATCCACCTACAAATATTGATTTATGTATTCATATTGTATACGGCTTTTGTTTGTAAAACTTTGAACTCGACGAATAAAGTATTTTTTGATGGCACATATGTAGCATGATTTTTGTTTGAATTTCAAACAAGAAATGATGCGCAACGAAAATATTAAATGTCATAAATTGAAAAAAAAAAAAAAATTAATGCGTGAATAACGGGTATTCATGAACATTGATGTGTAAACAGTTTCGAAATCGGATATTTATTCCATTTTCTTTATTCCTTTTTTCCTGGTTTTCTATGGATTATGGATTATGACTGCTACTATTTTGTTGTTTTTGTTTGTTTTGGTTTTTGATTTTTTATGTTGTTTTGTTTTGTATTGCTCAGAAACATGCAAGATCATCCGAGTCCACGTTTGACCCATATCTGGAGACCCGGCCTAGGAATCATAAAGAGTAGAGCTCCGTGTAGAAGGCCTGCTCAACACCTTTCATTTGATACCAATATTGCTCAGAAACATTCCGGGTTAATCCGGGGTCACATTTTGACCCATATTTGGGGACCCGACCTAGGACTCATAATGAATAGAGCTCTATGTGAAAGCCCTGCTCAACACCTTTCATTTGATACCAATATTGCTCAGAAACATTCAAGGATCATCCGGTCCTCATTATGGCCCATATCTCGGGACCCGAACTAGACATCATAAAGAATAGACCTCCATGTAGAAGCCCTGTTGAACACCTCTGATACCAATATTGCTCAGAAACATTCAAGGATCATCCGGGTCCTTCGTTTTGACCGATATCTGGGGACCCGACCTAGGAATCATAAAGAATAGGGCTCCCTGTAGAATCCATGCTCAAGGCCTTTCGTTTGATATCAATATTGCTCAGAAACATTCAAGGACATCCTGGTCCTCGTATTGCCCCATATCTCGGGACCCGACATAGGAATCATAAAAAGTAGAGCTCCGTGTAGAATCCCCGCTCAGAAGCTTTCATTTGACACCAATAATGCTCAGAAACAAGCAAGATCATCCGGGTCCTCGTATTGACCCATATCTCCGGACCCGACCTAGGAACCATGAAGAATAGAGCTCCCTGAAGAAGGCCTGCTCAAAACCTTTCATTTGACACCAATAATGCTCAGAAACAAGCAAGATCATCCGGGTCCTCGTATTGACCCATATCTCCGGACCCGACCTAGGAACCACAAAGAATAGAGCTCCATGTAGAAGGCCTGCTCAAAACCTTTCATTTGATACCAATATTGCTCAGAAACATGCAAGAATATCCGGGTCCCCGTTTTGACCCATATCTCCGGACCCGACCTAGGAACCATAAAGAATATAGCTCCATGTAGAAGGCCTGCTCAAAACCTTTCATTCGATACCAATATTGCACAGAAAATTAGATAGGTAGATGTAGGTATGCATATCCATACATTTGCATACATGTTCAAACAGGTTGGTCCTTTTTATTTTGCCTATTTGTCGCATTGTTGCAGAAAACAACAACAACAACAACTTCACTTCGCTTCGTTGCATGCAAGCATTTGTAAGTACATGTCTATCTACCTACCTACCTACACAAAGGTCATTTACGGCTTGCGCGTAAACTTTACCTGTTCTTTGAAATCACTCGTAGCTACAGCAAAGATGTTGACACATCAAAAAGCAAAAAATTGTGAAGCGGCAGCTTTAAATAGAGCACGTGCCTTTCATATTTGCATATGTACATATGTATATCTAAATATGATACTAGTGTTCCTTGTTTTAGCAAGAGTAATCGCGAAAGCGTGGTTTCTTTGGAGACTTTTTATGTGTCCCACATATTCAGGAGATCGTCTTCGCTCCTTCTTATCGGTCTCATAGACAGTGTGGCCAGGTTAGCCTTTTCGAGGCTAGATTTGGCCTTTCTTTTTGTCCTTTAGCCTCATAATTTTCGTTTTAGCTTCGTGGCTTTTTTCTAGCATTTTTTACTCAAATGTTAATTTTACTAATTTGTACAACGAGAACTTGCTCTAATTCATATGAACGTTTTGTACATATGCAACACCATGAATATGTTCTAAATGTAAAGTAATTGTAGAGATGAATGTGTTCTGACCGTAAGCTATTTGTAGCAACCTTGTGAAAATAGGCGTGTTTTAATTATTACACCCAGCTCTGGATCAAGCTAAACTGACTGAAACAATCGGGATCATTGTTATGTAAATGTCAGCAACGCATGCACAATGTGTGAACGTGTTAGGTGCTATACATCAAAAAAGCTCTGGTAGCACGGAAGAAACAAATCGAAAAACCGGATCATAAAATTAACAAGAAATGAATGTGGTTCTATCGGGCTCAAGTCGCTGTTGTTGAATTTATATGAACAATTTTTTATGTGGCTCAGGATCAGCGTAATTGAAACACGCTTAATGTTTTGCCCCAGAGCGCACCAGAGTAAAGAAGCTAAACCCTCTTCCCGGAGCGGAGCTGGAGCAAAAAATCACTAGCTCCCAGCTCCTTAATACCTACATATAAATATAATGCGCAAGTCAACTCGAAAAACCCCTATAAAACGAACCCGAAAGCAGAAATTAATATTTGCCATCGGATTATTATTATTATTATGTTATATTATATTAAAGTATATACTTACTTCCTATGTCAATTTGGTAAGAAAAGCCGGCAAACGGCATCCCTAATCAGTGATAAACACAACAACCAAAAATAGGAGCATTTATTTAAAAAAAAAAGTCAGTACTAGTCGAGAAAATGTGCCTGATATGTGTTCAAACATGAATAGTTCCTTTAAGTAATGTTTATAGTTTTTATATGCAAATGAACAAAACTTAAATAAATAAAATTTGAATTAATTTCTTTTAAAAAAAGTGCTGACTTCTTTTTAGCTCCTTTTTTTTTTAGTTTCAGCCTTTTCTAACTTTTTTTTTTGCCAATCTAGCCTCGTTTTTCTTCATGACCTGGCAACACTGCTCATAGAGCTGCATGAATTTCAAGCGGTGCTTTCTTACTCGCTCTCTTTTTCTCTTCTCCCTCACCGCAGCTGATCAACGTTTTACAGATGCAAACAAATTTTTCATTGACACAACAGATGCTTGTATGTGCTTTGATTAGCATTTCTACATATGTATTTGATTTGATGATGTCATAAAAATTGGAATTAACGTGACATTAGCGCTTGACGTAAAAGACTCAAATATCAATGAGCTATAAAAAAAAAATTGCAAACTATCAACATTTTAACTGTCAACTAATGTACATATATTCATTTGATCGCCCTTCTACTGCCCTGTGCTAAATTAAACCGCATCATCATGGAACTGTTGCTTTAGACGTGAGATAAGAAAAAAAAAATAGTTGTTGCACAAAAAAAACAAAAAAAAAAGTTACAGCTTACCATGAAACGTGACTGCAGCGATAATTTAATTTGCACATAAATTCATAAGAGCTTAAAACTTTCGTAGCTCTCTCTCGCTCGTTACGAAGCCAGCATCACTGTACTCTTACTACTAGTCCTACTACGATGAGATGGTGCTGTGGTTGATTCGCCGGCAAGTGGATGAGCAAGAGAGTATCACATGAATGTGCTCAATGCAGCGTTCACAGCTCAGATATGCGAAGTTTCAAGAATTGTGACAACGTCTCACCGGCACAATGACAGTCACAAAAATAACAACAGCAACAACAACAACAACAACAACAACATCAAAAAACATACTGCCAGCAGCTCAGACAATGGTTGACAGGTTGGCTGTCATGCAGACAGTGAAAGCTAAGCTACATCCCTTCAGGCAGGCCGCCAGCAGCAACCACAATTGGCAACACAGCTGACGTTGTCACGGAGTTTGTGGTGGCACTTCGCTTGCTAGTTACTCGCTGTAACCATGTGGTGCCGATTGAAGGCGGGTGTACATAAGTATGAGTAAGTAAGAAGGCAGGAAAACAAAGGCGTGCCTAGAGAAGTAGAGACTTAGTGAGAGGGAAAAGGAGAACGTAGTGATGGTGATGGTAACCAGTGTTGCCAGAACTTTTCCAGAGTTCCAGCTAGATTCTCAAAAAAAAAAAAGCTAGAAAAAGCTAAAAAAAATTGTTAAACACATCAAAAAAAAATTTAAAGCTAAAAAAAGAAGCTAAAAAAATTACGAAATTACCCAGTAGAACTTGGAGCGAGATCTCCCCAAGCGAGAGCAGAACAGTACTCTGTTTGATATCCTTTCCGAGCAATATCAAAATGTTTTCAGTTTTGTTTTATTTTGTTTTTGTTTATTACTTCCCTTCCTAGGACATACAATGTTAAAAGCGAGTATACAAAATTGTATACTTATACAAGAGGTACAGGGAGTAATGGAGTATCTATTGACTAGTACTCCCGGATTAATAAAACGATGATAATCCTACTGCGTATTTCAATGCTTTATTAATTAATAGGTGATTTCCGGGGCAGTAATCCGGACAAAAAATTTGCAAGCAACTGCAACAACAATTTTTTTATCCTGATGTTTATATGGATCAAAAAAATCTATTACAATCTATACGGACCCGAAATGGATCCAGATAAACACCAGGATAACAAAATTGTTGTTCCATTTGCATACAAAATTGTTATGCGGATCTGGATCACAGCCAGGGGAACTCGCCTAATGTGTTTTCAAAACACACATAAATTCAAGGTCAATTTAACAGGTCGGTTCAAGATACATATACACATGCACGCCGTGAGCTGAATGTCAAACTCTCGTGACCGAGATGTCAAAACTGTAAGGAAGACGAAATAATTCGACATTCAGCTCACGTGCGAATGATGGATAAACTCAGAGAATGAAGAATTTGACGAATTTTAAACGCGAATGCATGTATAGAATATGCAGAAGTAAACAAATTGGATAGCTGTCGAAGAAGAACAAGAAGTCAATTTATCTGAAGAACCGAAGTGTTTAGTGGAGCCTGCATAAGTTATTTATTTTCATATAATACATATATGTAAATTTGTACTTCAAAGTCAATAAAAATAACGAAATGTTAAAAAAAATGTTTTACATTCAAATAATGGTAACTATAATGACTGTATGAATGTATATGAGCAGTGAGCAGCGCTCATTTTTTGGGGAGTTTTAGCAAATAAAAAAGCTAAAAAAAAAAGCCAAAGCTAAATCAGAATTTTTGCAGCTAAAAGACAAGAAAAAAAGCTAAATCTAGCTTGAAAAAAGCTAGAATGGCAACGCTGATGGTAACTGTGGTTGCTCATGCCACGCACATGCAACAGTCGCCGCTATCATTTGCACATTTTAACCGATATTAAATAATACTAGTATCGCCGGTGCTCGAAATTCGACCATGCAATTTATTTTTTCAACTTTGTATTGGTACAAAAATTATTCCTTTTCGCGGAGATAAGCAACACTTTCCAAATTCCAGTTGTACCGCAATACTGATTTGCCCTTTTGATCACGGTCCGACGCGAAATCATGATCAAAACCAAGGCAGATCTAGGAAGGTAGGCCCGGTGGCGAATTCAGAAATTTCCCATTTATTTTGTTATTGTAATTGGTAGAGTGTAATGTCAAAATGATATTTCGCCGTGATTAAAATCTGAATTTGCTTGGGGCTCGTCCATTCCTATTGGCCATGATGTGAATTCGCTTTGATTTTGACATTACACTCTACCTTTGTAAATAAAAAAAGAAGTTTTTCAATTCGCCGCCGAGCCTACCTGTTAGATATGCCTTGGTCAAAATTAAAATTACTTAGTGTGCTCTCCCGCCCTCTCTCTCATTTTTCGCTTTAATGGAAAAGCAATAGGAGATATTTGGCCGCGTTGATTTTGATCTGAGCGTAAACTGCGCTTTTAAATTAAAGCGACTCTTCAACTGCGTTTACGATATTTGTAAAAATTTTTACGATATCTATTTCTCTTAACTAAAAACTTTATTTATTAATTATATAGAAAAAATTATACGCCTATGCACTGCTCCTCACTCATACGAACACATCCATATCAATTTTATGTGGATTTGAGTATGTTAAATGTGCTAAATAGCCTGGCAATTGTTTGTATGGGAAAAATGTTAGCCTATTAATATATAGATAATACATAATACAATGGCGCTATTATAACATTGACGAGTTTTATGGCCGAGCTTCTCTCCCAATTCGAGGTGTGCTCCCTTTTTGTTTTTTCCTACTAATTGGGTGGACCTGCAGTTTTATGCCGGCTCCGAACGGCGAATGCATTTTTTGTGAGAAGCTTTTTCATGGCAGAAATACACTCGGAGGGTATGCCGCCCACTGCCGAGAGGTGACCGCTAATTGGATTTTTACTAATTAGAAAAATTTGTTTGGTGTTTGCTCGGACTGGGGTTTGAACCCGAGACCTCTGGCATAGCATGCGAGCACTCTACCAACTGCACCACAGCGGTCACCGATATTAAATATTAACAAAAAAAAAACTATATCTTTCACTAAAGTTTTTATTCCTACATCAATTTAAAATTTCACTGCTCACATCTGTCGCAAAATGCATAATTACCGTCACTTGCTGTAGCAATTAAATTCAAATTAAATCGATTCGATAGACGTGGCGAATCCTCCAAATGGATTAACGTATCACTGCACTGTTTGCTAATGGCCACAACGAACGCTAATTGCCTGGCGTAAACGACACCTGACATGTTTGCTTAGGTACTACTTCCAAAAACAACCAAAAACTGCAACCAACTTATCAACGCCACTACTTTTGAGAATTTCAAATTATTTGTAAACAGTTGGATTTTTGGGGGTCCATGCCAAAGATTTTGCCCAACCCATAACTTGTTGCCTGGCAATTCAGAATAGATATAAATTTTAAAAGCCTAATTATCAACAGTCATGTGTTGTGACGTTGGTTTAAGCAACAGTTGGCGCTGCTTTAGAATATCTAGCCAAACATTTCAATTATAGAATCGACAAAGAATTTAAATTATAGAATGGCTAAAGAATTTCAATTATACATACAATGGCTAAAGGCAAAAATTGCGCACTATAACGCAGGCAAAGCTTTCCACATGAGCTTTATGTTAAAGTTCCTTTTATATAAGCCTTTTTCATGCCTAAAAAAGGTTGTGAAGAGTATAACATAAAACTTCTTTTGAAAGTTATATTTACATTAATTTAAATATATTACATAATAGTGTGCAATAAAGCTTTTTCTGAACAAACCTCGAGCAAAAAGAAAGTTTTGGGGAAATTCTATTAGCTTATATTTGGTAGATACTCGTAATAAATCAATTCTCAGGCGAAGCTTTAAGTCAGTAATGCTTTTGATCAACAAAGCTTTTTGAAAGTACGTCTTTAAAGCAGGCATTTTCACAGCCTATGCACGCGGTACAAGCTTTTTAGAGCTTTCACACCGACAGCACAAAGTTCTTCGTGCACGAAAAGAAATTTTGCAATTTTCTGTTCAGTCAGCATAGTGATGGGCGAGTCCGAGATGTTTTGACAATCGAGAGAATCGCCATCGTTGCAAAATCACAATCGAGTCAAAAGTTGACTCGCTCCTCGACTACACAATCGACATGTTTTTGCGATTGTTCCGAGTCAGCGAGTCGGAGGTTGTTTCGATGACATCTCGACTACACAACCGAGATGTTTTTGCGATTGTTCCGAGTCGGCGAGTTGGAGGTTGTTTCGATGACATCTCGACTACACAAGCGAGATGTTTTTGCGACTGTTCCGAGTCGGCGGGCCGGCTGTTGTTTTGATGATTTGTTTTAGTTGATAAAATAAACTGAATGAGTGTTGGTGATGAAGAAAGTAGGATTGTTAATGGAAGTGAGGCAAATATATATGTAAATAAATGAACCAAATTGAAAAATATGCTATATATAGACGCTGCATTTTTGCAATCACAATTAAAGAGTGTCGTGCTTAATAAATACAGTTAATTATTTAAACATTAATACATTAATAAATTTTCTGAAGTGAGACGCTTACGAAACAAATTAATTTTACGAGCAGTAACAACGGCAATAGATTTGTACCACTGTATACTTTTTTAAGCAATTTTGATATTCAAGCGGCAACAACAAATGTTATGTATTTTTTGCAGCGAGTCCGAAATGTAGCCATGGGTAATGGCGCAATTTTTTTGGCGCTGATACAATAAACCCAGCGCCAACCGTGGCGCCGCGCACGGTTCTGACGCAATAACACCTTTAGCGCAATTGCCATGGAATAATCGATAAATAACACTTGTTTGCTTTTTACTGTCTACTATACCCGTTTTATTTCTTTTGGCGCAATTCTGCTTACATACACGCTGGCAGAATAATTGTGCCACAATTAAATTTAATTTTAAAAATAACACTGGTCGACAAGTTTTTGTTACAGAAATAAAATTCTACTTTTCTAAAGGATTTCGGTGCGCTGAATCCGAATCTGAACTCAGATTTTCGTTTTTGAGATATTCATGTTTAAAGAGGCCAAAAACACGATTTTTGGCTATATTCACTCCTCAATATCTTTTAAATTACTTACTTATTTTAAAAATTGATTAAAGCTATTGAAAGCGCGGACATTTCTCTTGGAGAAACCGTTTTAATATTTCAGATATCTTTCTTGTAACTTGCAATATTGCATATTAAGGTTCATTAGTTGTGCAATATTTTCTCCATATAAAAATAATTAAAAATTTTGAAGCAAGTTTTTAGGAAGTTTATTATATATGTAAGTGGCTTCGTAAAAAAAATTGTTCTGCTGAGCAACTACAAAATTTGATTGCGCCTATAAGATGCTACAAATGCTGCCGTTGTTTTCGACGACAAATACCTTATTGTGCAAAAACATATATTACTACATGCCTAAATTAGATATCCGAAAAATTAAAACGTTGTCTTCAAAAGGAATGGCCGAGCTTTCAATAACTTTAATCAATTTTTAAAATAAGTAAGTAATTTAAAAGATATTGAGGAGTGAATATAGCCAAAAATCGTGTTTTTGGCCTCTTTAAACATGAATATCTCAAAAACTTTACGTATTAGCGAAAATCTGAGTTCAGATTCGGATTCAGAGCACCGAAATCCTTTAGAAAAGTAGAATTTTATTTCCGTAACAAAAATTTGTTGAAATTTTGTCGACCTGTGTAATTTGCGTATATTTGTGAAAATATGCTGGCATCTCGTTTTTCGGCATCTTCATTATGAAATACGAAGGTCGGCTCCACCCTATTAAAAAGAAAGATTCCGGGTCCGGGCGCATTATATCGAAATTTCCCCTTACCATTTACCATGCGTAACAAAAATATACTATATGCTAATAAATTTTTTATTTAATTTATTTTGTATTATATTTTTCTCTCCTATTCACAGATAATGTCAATTTTGTCTTCTTTATTTGTGAAAGTGAAATATCAATACCCTTTCGTATTAGCGATGGTTCGGTATTGGCGTTAGCATACATAATTGTGACGGTGTCATATACGCTGTGCTGTTATTGGCTTTGTGGTGGTGCCAATTTACACTAGCGCTATATTGGTGCTGGTGTTAGCGCACGAAATTGAGTCAGCGTTATATTGCAATAGCGCATCATTGAGTTGGCGCTGCATTGAGTTGGCGCTATACTGAGTTGGCGCTACATTGAGTTGGCGCTATATTGAGTTGGCGCATTTTTCAAATCGGTGTTAGCGCAATAACACCAGGGTTGGCGCCAGCGCAATTGCGCGGCGCAGCGCAGTGTTACCCATGCCTACCGAAATGTAGGGTTGCTTTGAAAACGAGAGGAATCATTGGCGAGTCCGAGATGTTTAGCGATTGTTTCGACTGACGGCCATTTACGACTTGACTCGAATACGAATGAAAACCATCGAGAGCATTCGAGATGTTTCAACAATCGAGAGAATCGAATAAAACATCTCGGACTCGCCCATCACTAAGTCAGCATTGAGCTGTTGAGCTAGCAGGTTGTGTTGCTCGATCAGTCTCTGAATGCTTGTAAATGATTGTGCGTTGGGGGTGGTGTTTTTTCTTGGATGTTTTTACGTAATATTTTTAAGGTATCATGATTTTGCATTTCGTCTCATATTTTTCAATTTTAATTCTTTTGTTTGTGGTTTTTTGTGAAGTTAATAATAAAAATACATACTATCCATTTCCAATTTAAAAATTTTAATTTTCGAGAATGATTGAGTTTCTTTTGGGTGTAGCCAAGAGCTTTTGTGCTTTTAACACAGGCACAATATTTGAAAGTATTAGTGTGATAATCCCTGCTTTAAAGCTTCTAGTCAGCACACCTTTGTAGCCTTTTGGTATTGAACAGCTTTTATAAATAAGCTGCCTAAACAATGCTTAAAGCACGTACAAATGGAACAATAAAGCTTGAAGTTTATATTGAATTCTTCAAAAAAATTTGCCTTCGATCCAACAAAAGCTTTGTAGCAAATATAAGGAAGTGAGAGAGCTATCGGTTAAGGAGAGAAACAAAACTTATTATTCTTATTCATAAATTTGATTTTTCATTATATTTCGCAAATTATATGTTTATTTGCGAAAAAGCTTTTATTTTTTTCAAATAAGTGTCTAAAACTAACGTGGAGCTTTTTAACGATTGCGCAAAATTTTCAGTATTAAATTGCTAAATACCGGTAAAATAAAAATAAAATTTTCTGTTAAACTTTTTTCTGGTGCGTAAAGAAAAGCTTCACACACACCAAAGATATAAAGCTCCATGAATTAATAGCGGTTATTTAGTAACAAATTTATTTAAGATTCTCTCGCATTAGCTCATAATTGTTGGCATTAAATTTTTGGAAAAAATGATTTTGTATCTCTTAAATCTAGCCGAGCTTTTTTACTCTCTCAGCTCTATTTGCGCTACAATTCTGTGCTTGTTTGTCTAGCTGGAAGTAGATACATAGATGGGCCTAATAATGCAAATAATTTTGGAAGTTTTACTCTTTGGGTATAAGTAAGTCCTTCATTCCTAATTAGGTTCATTCAGCGCTCCTACTATTACGCCACTTTGCTATAAGTTTATAATGGACATTTACTCAAAACAAAAAATTCTCTCGATCAAAGACATAATTTTCCTTATTTTGAACACACGTCCCAGTACAAAATTTTCTTTGTTTTGAGCAGAGTTGTAATTATTATAAGAGAAAAAATAAAAACCAAAAAATAATTATTATTGAAAGAAACATATTTTAAAAGTCTTTCCATAATAGTTATTTCTGAGATATTTTTTTTAAGTCGTTTTGTAATTATTATAAATGAGAAATTTTGTTTTATATCATCAAAGACTTTTATATTGAGACAAATTTGAAAAAAGTCTTTGAGTAATTATTATCCGTAACAAATTGTTTTTTACGTCTTCAAAGACTTTTTCATTGAGACGAATTTCAAAAATATCTTTAAGTAATTATTTTGAGTAACAAATTTATTTTTTATATCTTCGATAAAATTCTTTCATACAATTTTAAATTGGAAATTTGCTTGAATTTTGAAGAACTTATGTATATGAAAGTTATTTTTATTTTATACTTATATGAAAGTTACTGAAAATTTTCTGAGACTTTTTTGAACTTTGTCTCAATGAAAAAGTCTTTGAAGATATAAAAAACAATTTGTAACTGATAATAATTACGCAAAGACTTTTTTCAAATTTGTCTCAATATAAAAGTCTTTGAAGACTTAAAAAAAATATATTTGAAATAACTATAATGGAAAGATTTTTAAAATATAAGTTTCTGAATTATAATTATAGAAGATTTTTATCATTTTCATCAGGAAAAAAATATTATCAAAAGACTTTTACGATCCTGAAGAAAATTTGTAAGACTTTTTTATAATTTCAAAATGAAATAATAATTATTCTACATCTCTGGTTTTGAGTAAATTTTCTCAAAAATGTGGAAAAAATATAAAAAAAACAAGTAAGGAAGCCTAAGTTCGAGTGGAATCGAACATTAGATACTCAGCTGTATGCTTTCATTGTTTGTTTGCGTTTGTTCGATATAGGGTGTATTTTATATGAAACGAGTGCTGCATATACAGGGCGCAGCCACGCCCATTTTCAAAATTTGTATCAATCATCCAAATAAGCATATAAATATTATTGTTAGTGCAAAATTGCATCCCTCTATGACTTTTAGTTACAAAGACTTCACGTTACAAATTCCAAAAGGGTGTTCCAGAAATATCTTTGTTAAAAAGTAGGCGTGGTCATAAACCGATTTCAATACATTTTTGCGTGTCTATTAACACAAGTTATAAAAGTGAATAAACCAAGTTTCGTCATAATATCTCAGTTATTTGTCGAGTAATAGGCTCGTAGATTTCTTTGCATAAAAAGAGGCGGTGCCACGCCCATTTTATAAACTTTTTTTATTTTTTGTTTCCGGTCTATTGTAGAACTCATATCACAAAATTTCAATGAATTATCTTTATATTTCACAGAGATATCGCTAAAAATGATTTCATTAGGTCACTTTATAATACCCATATATAAAAGTGGGCGTGGTCGTCAACAGATTTTGGTAATTTTTCGTCCACACATTTGGCTAAGTAAATATATTACGCGTACCAAATTTCATCGATATATCTTTAACGGTTTCTGAGTTATGACATATAAAACTTTCAATGTTTGACCCTTAATAAGTGGGCGTGGCACCGCCCATTTTCAAAAATTTTTGTATTTTTTGTTTTATGTCCGTAGTTGGACTCCTGCCACAAAATTTCAGTGATAGATCTTTATATTTGACAGAGATATCGCTTAAAATGTTTTTATTAGGCCCCTTTATAGTTCCCATATATAAAAGTGGGCGTGGCCGTCAACCGATTTTGATAATTTTTCGTCAAAACATTTGCCTAAGTAAGCATATTACGCATACCAAATTTCATCGATATATCTTCAACGGTTTCTGAGTTATGACATATAAAACTTTCAATGTTTGACCCTTAATAAGTGGGCGTGGCACCGCCCATTTTCCAGAACTTCATCAAATTTCTTCATAAGGGCCTGAGCTCAATACGTGGGTAAAATTTTATCACTCTAGCTATATTAGTGGCTGAGATACCAAATATCCGATTTTTTCTATATAGGAAAAGTGGGCGTGGTCATGGTCCGATTTCGCCCATTTTCAATACCAACCGTCCCAGTCTCGATACCAACTTGCATTTCAAATTTCATCAAAATATCTCAATTTTTACGCGAGTTATCGTGCGTACGGACGGACGGACGGACGGACGGACGGACGGACGGACGGACGGACGGACGGACGGACGGACGGACGGACGGACGGACGGACGGACGGACGGACGGACGGACGGACATGGCTCAATCGATTTCTCTTTTCACCCTGATCATTTTGATATATATAAGTCCATATCTATCTCGATTATTTCATTATGTTACAATCCACCGTTATGAAATCAAAATTATAATACTCTGTGTACTAGTACAGCTGAGTATAAAAATCAAACAAATTCGTTACCATGGGGATTTGTATGGGGATTCAATTTCTCACAATTAAAGAAATCAAGTCTTCAAAACAAGGGCAAGTTGGGAATGGAATGGCACTTGAAGAATTTTTCATTATTTTCATGTATGAATTTTTTTAAGACAAGTTTATGAAACCATGGCAACACATGTAAAAAACAATCTATTATATAAAAATAAGTCGCATTTTCCTCCCTGATGATTTAACTCCAGACCGGCTGGACTGAATTAAATAAAATTTTGCACGTAGTTTTCGATTGAGCCCGACAATCCGGGAAGGTTTTGGAGATATCCCACAAAATGTGGACCAGGGTAACCCTATAACGGGTTCGTACGATATGGGTATCAAATGAAAGGTGTTGACGAGTGCTTGAACAAGGTGTAGTTATTGGTCCCATATAAGACCCCGTATTCGAGGTATTTCCTGAAATATGAACCAGGTGTGACCTCAAACGGGTTTTCTACAAAATGGGTATCAAATAAAAGGTGTTGATGAGTATTAAAAAAGAGGTGATTTTCAAGACCCTATACGACCCGTTTTCCGAGATATCGACCAAAATGTGGACCAGGGGTGACCCTAGAAAGTCTGGAGGGATAGAATAGGTATAGGGCTAGAGATATGGATAGGGATAGGGATAGGTATAAGGATTGGGAGAGGGATAGGGATAGGGATAGGGATAGGTATAAGGATAGGGACAGGGACAGGGATAGGGATAGGGATAGGGATAGGGATAGGGATAGGGATAGGGATAGGGATAGGGATAGGGATAGGGATAGGGATAGGGATAGGGATAGGGATAGGAATAGGAATAGGGATAGGGATAGGGATAGGGATAGGGATAGGGATAGGGATAGGGATAGGGATAGGGATAGGGATAGGGATAGGGATAGGGATAGGGATAGGGATAGGGATAGGGATAGGGATAGGGATAGGGATAGGGATAGGGATAGGGATAGGGATAGGGATAGGGATAGGGATAGGGATAGGGATAGGGATAGGGATAGGGATAGGGATAGGGATAGGGATAGGGATAGGGATAGGGATAGGGATAGGGATAGGGATAGGGATAGGGATAGGGATAGGGATAGGGATAGGGATAGGGATAGGGATAGGGATAGGGATAGGGATAGGGATAGGGATAGGGATAGGGATAGGGATAGGGATAGGGATAGGGATAGGGATAGGGATAGGGATAGGGATAGGGATAGGGATAGGGATAGGGATAATGATAGGGATAGGGATAGGGATAGGGATAGGGATAGGGATAGGGATAGGGACAAGGATAGGGATAGGGATTAGGGATAGGGATACGGCAACACGGTAATCGAGAAGTTTTCCTTTAGGCTTTATAGGAATAAATTTTAGGCAGAACAACGTCTGGCGGGTCAGCTAGTATTTTATAATACTTTTTGGAGAAAATTTACACTAACCAAAGAAAGTAGTGTTCGAAATAGGGAAACAATTTCTTTGAACCCTCCATATATTTTTTTTCTCTCAGTGTTTGTACGAGCACAAAGCGTGATACACCAATGAAGCATGGAGCCAAATTATCGGCAGGTTTTAAGTGCATACCTTCAGTTGTCGTGACAGAAGATCGAAACTGACACAACTTGCCCAGTTTCAGTGCTTGGTTAAGATAATCTAAAACAATTTTCGTCTCGCCAAAACCATAGCCTACATTTGGGTATTAGATTATCTTAGGTTGAGGTGGCTGCCTACGCAATTCATGAAATCGGCGACACACTTAGGTCGAGCTGGTCCATTGTGATACCACACGGGAGCCCTAGCTTACTTATGCCTGTTTCAAAATCCTTCCGGAAAAGCAGATTTTAGAATATGTTAAAATTAGATGCCAGTGAAGCTAAAACAGCGCGTTTGTTTCATGAAGCGCAGAAGGTATTAGTATTGTGATGTTTTGTATTTACGAATTTCCGTCATCCCTTTTCAAGTTTGATTTGATTATAAACAGCTTTCAGCTATGTGCCATTTTCAGTATCTGGCTCTCCAATATGTGTAAGCGCATACATATGTACTAGGGTGGGGCGATTTACTAACCTATATACATATGTATATCGCGCCTTCGAAATTCGGATTCTCCTCATTTTTCTGAATAGAGAACTCCTCCACGATTTTTGATGTTCCGGTTTTTATGGACCAAGAAGGATTTTTGAAAATAAAACTTGGGCAAAAATTGACAAAAAAGTAACCAGGCCAATATGCACAAAGTTTACGATAGGGCTGATTGTTCCTATATGGTATTCACTTAGCTTTAAGAAATTTGCAAACTAATTTCAGATATATTGTATACAGCAACTAGCTGACCCGCCAGACGTTTTTTTACCTATTCCTATAAAGCGTAAAAAGTCTTTTTTACCGTGTTGCTCACCATTATCTTAGAAACCATAGTAATGACTATGAATACTAAATAATTGTCACTTTTCTTAATAAAATGTATATATGTACATACTATACCTATCCCTGTCCCTATCCCTACCCCTACCCCTATCCCTATCCCTATCCCTATCCTTATCCTTATCCCTATCCCTGTCCCTATCCCTATCCCTATCCCTACTCCTATCCCTATCCCTACTCCTATCCCTATCCTTATCCCATATTTTATAAACACCTTCTAGGGTCACCCCTGGTCCACATTTTGGTTGATATCTCGGAATACGGGCCGCATAGGGTCTTGAACCTCTTTTTTAAATACCCACCAACACCTTTTATTTGATACCCATTTTGTAGAAAACCCGTTTGGGGTCACACCTGGTTCATATTTCAGGAAATACCTTGAATACGGGGTCTTATATGGGACCAATAACTACACCCTGTTCAAGCACTCGTCAACACCTTTCATTTGATACCCATATCGTACGAACCCGTTATAGGGTTACCCTGGTCCATATTTTGTGGAACATCTCCAAAACCTTCCCGGATTCTTATACTTTTTTTGGCCATAAACCATGTCGACCTCCATCGAAAACTACAAGCAAAATTTCATTTTATTCAGTCCAGCCGTTCTGGAGTTAGAGCGTCAGGGAGAAAAACGCTACTTATTTTTATATAATAGATAGATAGATAATCATGAAAATATGCGATTTTGGGCATTCAGTCTCCATAACCAGAATTCAGGCTATATCATCATCCGATTTTAATTCTGATTTCATATCTGAATTTAGCATAAAATTTTGCTTCAGTTCGATGTGCATATTGGCCTGGTTATATTTTTGACAATTTTATCGCAATCTTTATTTTCTGAAATCCATCTTGATCCATAAAAACCAAATTCCGGAACATCAAAACTAATTTTAGACAAATGTCGTGGTGGAGTTTTCTACTCAGAAAAATGAGAGGAGTTCGAATTTCGATGGCGCGATACTCGTATCGGCTGATTTCTCTTCATACAAGTCGCCCCACCCTAATATGTACCCTCATAATTTTTGTTGTTGTTCTGTTTCATATTATTTGCTTATCAATCTTCATAAGTGATATGAGCTACTAGTAATTTATATAAATAACTAGCTGACCCGCCAGACGTTGTTCTGCCTAAAATTTATTCCTATAAAGCCTAAAGGAAAAGTTCTCGATTACCGTGTTGCCGTATCCCTATCCCTAATCCCTATCCCTATCCTTGTCCCTATCCCTATCCCTATCCCTATCCCTATCCCTATCCCTATCCCTATCCCTATCCCTATCCCTATCCCTATCCCTATCCCTATCCCTATCCCTATCCCTATCCCTATCCCTATCCCTAATCCCTATCCCTATCCCTATCCCTACCCCTATCCCTATCCCTATCCCTATCCCTGTCCCTATCCTTATACCTATCCCTATCCCTCTCCCAATCCTTATACCTATCCCTATCCCTATCCCTATCCCTATTCCTATTCCTATTCCTATTCCTATTCCTATCCCTATCCCTATCCCTATCCCTATCCCTATCCCTATCCCTATCCCTATCCCTATCCCTACCCCTATTCCTATCCCTATCCCTATCCCTATCCCTATCCCTATCCCTATCCCTATCCCTATCCCTATCCCTATCCCTGTCCCTGTCCCTATCCTTATACCTATCCCTATCCCTATCCCTCTCCCAATCCTTATACCTATCCCTATCCCTATCCATATCTCTAGCCCTATCCCTATACCTATTCTATCCCTCCAGACTTTCTAGGGTCACCCCTGGTCCACATTTTGGTCGATATCTCGGAAAACGGGTCGTATAGGGTCTTGAAAATCACCTCTTTTTTAATACTCATCAACACCTTTTATTTGATACCCATTTTGTAGAAAACCCGTTTGGGGTCACACCTGGTTCATATTTCAGGAAATACCTCGAATACGGGGTCTTATATGGGACCAATAACTACACCTTGTTCAAGCACTCGTCAACACCTTTCATTTGATACCCATATCGTACGAACCCGTTATAGGGTTACCCTGGTCCACATTTTGTGGGATATCTCCAAAACCTTCCCGGATTCTTATACTTTTTTTGGCCATAAACCATGTCGGGCTCAATCGAAAACTACGTGCAAAATTTTATTTAATTCAGTCCAGCCGGTCTGGAGTTAAATCATCAGGGAGGAAAATGCGACTTATTTTTATATAATAGATTATATGCATATACATAAGTAGTAACATATACAATATATATGTATGTAGTAACATATAAAATGTATTGAAATGGAACACTAAGCACTTACGAAAATGTAATGACAATATAATTTATATAACTATGATACTTAAATGAATATGAATATATGTATATAAGTATCTAACTAAGTAATAATATATAATAATAATACAATGGCGCTATTATAACTCTGACGAGTTTTATGGCCGAGCTTCTCTCCCAATTCGAGGTGTGCTCCTTTTTGTTTTTCCTACTAATTGCTGAGATATAAAATGAAATTAGGACAAAAGTAATGTATATATAGGTTCGGCTAGGTTGACCGGATGCAGTGATACTAAACTTGGAATGCAAAGCTTTGCAAGTTTTGAGTATTTTGCATATTTTCCGAAGAGTATTTTGTGGTGGCTGCTGTGGTGCAATGGGTAGAGTGCTCGCCTGTTATAACAGAGGTCTCGGGTTCAAACGACAGTCCAGACAAATACCAAAAAAAATGTTTCTATTTAATGAAATCCCAATTATTTAGTTTAAAGTTAATTTTTTTGTTAAAGTTAATTTTTTTGTATATTCTTCTGATTTTAAAAATCTATCACTTCTAATTTTGTATTCTTAACTCAAGTACCTACTAAATTTAGTACTAAAATTTATTTAGCCACTAATGATTTATTTTTTTTTCGACAAATTTTGACATTTTTTCAGTACTAATTATGTAATTACTAAAACAAATTTAGCTGTTAGTGAATCTATTTTTTATATTCTAAGTTTATTTAAATGTTAAGTATTTCTAAATTGAGTACTAAACTTTTACTACTTTTAATTCAAGTATCTACCTACTAAATTTGGCACTAAATTTAATTGAGCTATTAATGGTTAATTTTTTTTCTTGTATTTTCTATTAATTTCAAAATTCAAGCACTGCTAAATTTAGTACTCTCAACTCAATTACCTAATAAATTTAGTATTTTAATTTATTTGGCTTCTAATGGTTTATTTTTATATATTTGACCAAATTTGACATTTTTTAAAACTTCCGAAATTTAGTACTTACATCGTCGCCCGGATAAATTAAAGTCGTATGTTGCATTTAAAAACTTTTGGGAAAACAGGCTTGAAGTTTGGAATTGTATTTCTCCAAAACGCCTCATTAGATTTTCTCTACTACGCCACAAAATTCTTAAATTATTTTAATTTTGTTAAATATTCTTTATTATTTTGGAATTTATGAACGATTTTCTTCAGTAAAATTTTGTCGCATGTTATCTTTAGCAAAAGTTTGGCATTAAATGTGTATAACGTACAAAACAATGTGCTCGCAATTTGAACTAAATTAAAGATAAAAAATCTTTAGTTAAATATTGTATTTTATTTCTCATAAAAGTAAATAAATTAAATAATTCACAACAAGTAAAAGCACATTATAAATTAGACGAAATCGCTTGTGACCTTGCACATAAAACAAAATAATCTTCAATATCTCTTAAACTAAAAGAGATAGGCAAAAACGGATCACTTCAAATCAAAGATCTTGATTAGTTTAGTATAACTGCGTTATTAACTCAATTCGGCCCAAATTTCGCATACGACAGTATTTATCCGAGCGACGACATATCGCACACTAAATCAAAAAGCGTCACAACTCAAAATTTTTCGAAATCGGATTTCTTCCATAAATTGGTACACAGAATATATCTCTAGCGGCTGCCAAAAAATCTTTTCCATCAGAGTCTTTTTTAACTGAGAAATAACTATTATACGTAGCCTTTTCCCATATCATTGCATATAAAAATTAAAAAGTTTTTTGCCTCTCCTGAAAATTTTTGAATTTTGAGTTGTAACGCTTTTTGATTTAGTGTGCGATATGTACTAAATTCAGTGCCGTCTAAATCTAATTTATTTGAAGTAATAAATTATGTAAGTACTAAAACTGATTTAGTTGTAGCTGAATCATATTTTTTATACTCTAAGTTTATTTAAAAGTTCAAGCATTTCTAAATTTAGTACTAAAATTTTCAAGTACTAAATTCAGCATTGAAATTAATTTACCAGATAATGGTTAATATTCTTGTATTTTCTGTTAATTTTAAAATTTTAGTACACTTAAATTTAGTACTTCAACTCAATTATCTACTAAATTTTGTATGTCTAAAATCAGTACTAAAACTAATAAGTACTAAATTAATTCAGCTGTAGGTGGGCGATGTTTTTTATACATATTCTGAGATTATGTAAAAGCTTCAGCACTTATAAATTTAATACTAAAATTTTACTATTCTTAATTCAAGTACATATCTACTAAATTTAGTACCAAAATTTATATAGCCAATAAAACTACAAAAAATTATATTGTATCTATGTACTAAAAACCGTAATAAAACTAATTTATATATTTCCATTTTATACATTAACCGGTAGTTTACATTTTTAAGCACTTGCTATGAGTTATGTTATCTAGCTGCTTTTGTTTTACTAGCCGCATTCGTTTGGGCAAGAGTTAGAGACTTGCAAAAAAAAAAAACGACCACTGGTAAAAAACAAGTGAAAATTATACGACCGTTCGTTAAAGTAAAGGAATTGGAAAAAAGGTGTGTTTATTTGATGAAATGGCTTCAAATTTTTGTCGGTAGATGTCTTCCCGATCTAGCCAAGACTCAACCCAGCACCGTTCGTTAAAGCACGGAATTGGAAAAAATTTTCGAACGTACGGTATTCGAATATAGTTTCGAAATCGCGGAGACATCTATCGACAAAAAATTTTAACCCTTTTACTTATTCACAAAAGAAAAAATTGGCATAATCAGTAAAGATCAGATTAAGAGTAACTGGCATACTCTCTAAAAGTCTCTTAAAGTCTCTAATATTTTGTATGAAAACTGTCAGCCAAGAGAGCAGAATCCAGTATAAGCGGGCAGCGAAGTGCCCAAAAAACACTCCTAGTATATCTATCTTGTCTAAATTACATTCTAAATTATTTTATTGTTAATACGAGCACACTCCTTCTTCTTCTTATTATTCTTCTTCTTCTTCTTCTGCTTCTTCTCTCTTCTTCTTCTTATTATTAATCTCACACACATACACAAGAAGAGCAAACATTTTAAACCCAACATTAACTTGAGCAAATTTTTTCAATCTACATATTAAATTTCCCACACATTTTGCATGTAAAAGTGCACAAAATTGTCATTAACCCAGTTGGAAAGGTGGTCATGCATGACCTTGCGGACGCATGAAAATATGTACGAAAAATTTACATTATAGTATGTATTCCAAAAAAAAAACTATGATTTCATCTAAACTCTATGTTGTGTGCCAAGGTAAGCGAAGAGGTCAGTCATCGGCTCTCAGCTTTACCTTCCAACTTATAGGAAATCGGATACATTCCAGAATGCAACCCTAGGTAAGCGAAGAGGTCAGACATCGGCTCTCAGCTTTACCTTCCAACTTATAGAATATCGGATACATTCCAGAATGCAACCCTAGGTAAGCGAAGAGGTCAGACATCGGCTCTCAGCTTTACCTTCCAACTTATAGGAAATCGGATACATTCCAGAATGCAACCCTAGGTAAGCGAAGAGGTCAGACATCGGCTCTCAGCTTTACCTTCCAACTTATAGGAAATCGGATACATTCCAGAATGCAACCCAAGGTAAGCGAAGAGGTCAGTCATCGGCTATCAGCTATAACGTTGAATCTAGCAAAAAAAAAACAATTAGGAGAATCAGGTTTTCTCTAGTTTTGCTTTTTTACAATGACGACAACAATTCACAGAGTCTATTTTAACAAACGGACGCATAAAAGCGGCACTAACGATCAATATAATGTTGAATGTCCCACATGGGCGAAGCAGTGAAGGGGAAGATGGTGCGACAATGAGAGAAGCAGAGGAGAACGAGCTGGAGTGAAGTTACATATTTCTAGTTGGAAATCGTATGGAGAGAGAATGAAGAGAAAAATGCAAAAAAAAAGTATTTTTTATTTATTTTTAAGTGAGAAAATAAACCGACACTGAGATCGCGGCAAGAGCGACCCTCATCCAAACATTCCTTTTGCCTTACCTTGGCAGGGAAAAGTGGATGCATGACTTCCCTACGACATCACAATGAAAAAAATCATGCATTCTGGAATGTATAGATCCTGTGGCCTTTATATCCATTTATAGATGACCATACATTACCTTTTCCAACTGGGTAAGTGTATATGTGTGTGTGCGTGTATATATGTAGTACACAAATGGATTTATGTATGTCACAAAAACCAACAACAAAAAAACTAAAACAACTGTGTAGACAAGTTATGAAAAGGTCACCAGCGCCGGTTCACTGCTGAGGTCACAAAGTGAATATGAAGTGGCACACATTCCGCACTGACCAACGCAAGTGTATGTAGATGTGCTAAAAGAATAGATGTAGTACATAGAAAAGAGATATGTAAGTGTTTGGTGGTGCTTATGTGAACAGCACATACATTTATGTTTGTTTTTCTCTCGGCCTCCCTGCATTCACCCCGTCTACGACATTTTCCATTACAATCGCACATACAATGCTTAATTTTGCTTGCATTTTGTCTGACAACAAGGCATTTCCTCTAACTCCTAATCCTCCTGCTCCTTCTCCTCCTCCTACTCATTCTCCTCATCCTACTCCTTCTCCTCCGCCTCCTACTCCTCCTCCTCCTCCTCTTCCTTAACTCGAGCAACCAAAATTCTTTGCCAAAAGCAAATATTAAGTTATTTGATTGCCTTCGCTTACCCCTCAGGCAAGTAAGTGCATATCTGCATCATCACCATGATGTTTGCTTTGTATTCTGGGGGTGTGCATTTATTTTAATACATAATACTACCGTTATTACATTGTAATTTTCGTTGACTTTTAGTGTCACAATGGCATAACTGATTCTCGGTGGTGCATGTCTGTTGCATGTCATTGTACTTGTAAATAATTCAAGGATTGTGATTTATTTTTTTTTTTAAGATTTTTGTGTTGTGTATTTAATTTTTTCTTTTTTATTTAAACTACCATTTAACATTTAACGTGCAATAAGGAATCTCATATCTCTTCATATAAACAACGAGTATCGAAGCGAAATTAGTGTTGAGCTGTACGAGCTTTACGCAGACATCGTCATATATAGTTCAATGAATAACAAGCCAGCGGCTCACAGTGGTCGGAATGAAAATTCTACACTCAGAAAAATAATCACAATAGTATCAACAGTTTTCTTCTGTTAATCCCTAAATTCGTTAAATTAACAGAAACAGTTTAAGTAGACACATTTAGAGTTATATAAACGAAACAAGTAAAAGCGCGGCTGTCTTCGGCCGTACCGAAGACTTCATACCTTTCATGAGTGGGGAAATGAAAAGTTACCTATGTATGTACATAGCCGGATTAAGTTTAGTTTATAATTTTAGTTCTGTGGGTTCATTTATGGAAAGATTTATTAGAAAAAATGGTGTCTTGGCTATTTAAATGGAGGAGTTATACACCAAAATGTCCATATCTGAACAATCGGTTGTATGGGAGCTATATGTTATAGTGGTCCGATCTTAACAATTTTCGGTAATCCCGTTTGGGCCCATATGTGTACAAATACTTCAAAATTTCACACCGTTAGCTGTTAAAATGGAGGAGTTATACACCAAAATGTGCATATCTGAACAATCGGTTGTATGGGAGCTATATGTTATAGTGGTCCGATCTTGACAATTTTCGGTAATCCCGTTTGGGCCCATATGGGTACAAATACTTCAAAATTTCACGCCGTTAGCTGTTAAAATGGAGGAGTTATACACCAAAATGTCCATATCTGAACAATCGGTTGTATGGGAGCTATATGTTATAGTGGTCCGATCTTAACAATTTTCGGCAATGCCGTTTAGGCCCATATGTGTACAAATACTTCAAAATTTCACACCGTTAGCTGTTAAAATGGAGGAGTTATACACCAAAATGTGCATATCTGAACCATCGGTTGTATGGGAGCTATATGTTATAGTGGTCCGATCTTGACAATTTTCGGTAATCCCGTTTGGGCCCATATGGGTACAAATACTTCAAAATTTTACGCCGTTAGCTGTTAAAATGGAGGAGTTATACACCAAAATGTCCATATCTGAACAATCGGTTGTATGGGAGCTATATGTTATAGTGGTCCGATCTTAAAAATTTTCGGTAATCCCGTTTGGGCCCATATGTGTACAAATACTTCAAAATTTCACACCGTTAGCTGTTAAAATGGAGGAGTTATACACCAAAATGTCCATATCTGAACAATCGGTTGTATGGGAGCTATAAGTTATAGTGGTCCGATCTTGACAATTTTCGATAATCCCGTTTGGGCCCATATGGGTACAAATACTTCAAAATTTCACGCCGTTAGCTGTTAAAATGGAGGAGTTATACACCAAAATGTCCATATCTGAACAATCGGTTGTAGGGGAGCTATATGTTATAGTGGTCCGATCTTGACAATTTTCGGTAACCCTGTTTGGGCCCATATGGGTACAAATACTTCAAAATTTCACGCCGTTAGCTGTTAAAGTGGAGGAGTTATACACCAAAATGTGTATATCTGAACAATCACTTGTAGGGGAGCTATAGGTTATAGTGGTCCGATCTTAACAGTTTTCGGCAATCTCGTTTGGGTCCATATGGGTACAAATACTGCAAAATATCAGGCCGTTAGCTGTTAAAATGGAGGAGTTATACACCAAAATGTGTATATCTGAATAATCGGATGTTGTGGAACTATATGTTATAGTGGTCCGATCTTGACAATTTTCGGTAACCTTGTTTGGGCCAAAATGGACACGTCTACTTCAAAGTTTCATGTCCTTAGCTGTATAAATGGGGAAGTTATGCACAAATTACATCCAAAAATTTCATGTATATCTGAATAATCGGTTGTTTTCTATATGTTATAGTGGTCCGATTCGGCCGGTTCCGACAAATGATCAGCTGCATATAACAACATACCTGTATTCCGAATTTCACTCAGATATCTCAAAAACTGAGGGACTAGTTTGCGTTCACACAGACGGACGGACGGACAGACGGACATGGCTTAATCGACTCAGCTCGTGATTCTGACCATATCGGTATATATTTTGGTGGGTCCCCCACGCTTCCTTCTGGTACTTTCGACAAAAAATTTTTGGCACTAAGTTATAATACCATTTCATTCTCATGAAAGGTATAAAAATCTTTTACTTTAACAAATATGTCTATTAAAACCTATTTGTTAGTTCAACAGAACTGATCTGTCAATTATTAATAGAAATTTTTGTTGAAATAACTGAGTCACTGTTAACTTAACCCTAATATCTGTTGCTGTAACCTTTATATTTATTTGTTGATTCGACAAATCATTACTGTTGACTATCAAAAGAAAAAGTGTTTATTTTGTCAGCTTTCTCTGTTGTTACTTGTTGCTTTGCTTACGTGAGTGAGTTGTAATTCACAAATGCTTTTTCAAGCAAAGGTAAGTATAAATAGCATAACTAAAGTTCAATATTCAATATAATGTTGGATGTTGAATGTTTAATGTCGCACTAGGCATATGATGCCGTTGGATTTAACTTGAGGTTGATGTAATGGTTTGAAATCGGAGGAGAATATAAAATAGAGAACACAATATAACAAGCAGTGAAAGCGAAGAAGGTAACGCAATGGAAAACAAGCGAACATGATGCTACATATTTGTACTTGGAAACCGAAAAATGCAAGCAAAAG
Organism: Urophora cardui; assembly: GCA_960531455.1. Taxonomy (NCBI): domain Eukaryota; kingdom Metazoa; phylum Arthropoda; class Insecta; order Diptera; family Tephritidae; genus Urophora; species Urophora cardui. The sequence continues at coordinate 16,980,359 of OY482671.1, read as the reverse complement.
ATTTAAAAAGATCTAAAAATACACATTATAAAGTAATTGTTAGAAATAAACGGCCATATAAAACACAAAGGGATTTATTTTTAAGTGACTAATTTTCAACTCCGGAAAGTTGTTGATTTAACAGCAGAACTGTTTAGATTCACAGCGTTTTTTTTTTGTTTTCAGAGCAGTTAGTTCAACAATAAAACTGTTAAAACAAAAGAACGTTTGACAATTTAACAGATAAATCTTTTGGATGTGATTTGACTGTGGAATCTGTTGTTTTAACCCGTAATCCCGTTGATCTACCAGCATCTTTTCTCTCGGTGTAGGTGGACAAAATTATTTCTTACGTCCAAATGGTCACAAATGTCCTTTCCAACTAGTTATCGGTTGCTGATATCGAATTGGTTGGTTCAAAAAATTTCAGGTTTTTGTGTCATGAAGTGCAGAAAATTATTTCAAGTATTTTTATCTGAGTTAGAAATACATATATGTATGTAAGTAGATTTAACGAAGACCTAAAAATATGAAATCAATTGACAGAATACTAAATTACTGAATAGTAAGTAACACGTTTTATTATAATTTGCTGAGTTCATTGTTCTAAAACAAACCATATAAAACAAGGGGAAAAATAAAAAATCATACCATAGATCCATTATATGAACTAAAATATCTGGCAAAGTAAGAAAACGTAATGCTTAAGATCAGGGACCAAAAATAACGGTTATTTTTTTCGTGTGCTCAAAAGGTTACGCAAAAAAACTTTATCTTCTTTTGGTCCTTAAGAACCATTATAAAAACCAAAAAACCGTGTTGGGCCTGAATCACCGTTATTCAGATTTTTTTTTTTTTGGTCAGCTATAAAAATCAAGTCTATTTATTTGTCAATATTTCTGGATGATATTGGTATCAAATGAAAGGTGTTTAGCAGGGCTTTTACATAGAGGTGTATTTGTTAAGATTCGTAGTTCGGGTTCCCAGTTATGGGTGAAAAGTGGACCCGGATGCCCTGGTATGTTTTAAGCAATATTGGTATCAAATGAAAAGAGGTAATCAGAGCTACAATCCCTGCTCAACACCTTTCATTTGATACCAATATCATCCAGAAATATTGACAAATAAATATGCTTGATCTTTATAGCTGACCAAAAATTAGATAAAAATCTGAATAACGGTTATTCAGGCCCAAAACGGGTTTTTGGTTTTTATAATGGTTATTAAAGACCAACAAATTTTTTTTCTCATGATAATGGTTAAATATGACTTTTACCCTCTCTCTTACGTCCCTGCTTACAATTTAGTACACGTTTAGTACATATATTTCTTGATTGGGAAAAATAATTTTATTTTTGGACTAGTGTGGCACTAAATTTTGGCACACTGTTAAATGCTAAAAATAAAATTTTTTTATACTTACTTAAATTGGTATTTTGACTGTCGTAATTGAACAATTTATAAGCTTCTTATGACCTTAATACAAAATCTCAATTCTCACAATAGTTCGAAAAAGAAAAAAAAATAGTTACACTAAAACTCTGGCCTGCTACGCAAAGATTATTCAAACACTTTACTTTAAGAAAAAATTATATATGTAAGGTAGACAACTTTTGAAGACGCGCAAATACCAGGTAGAGTCATAGAATGAGTTACGGATTGGAGAGTATTGTCACTGGACATTCTATAATAGTTGAGCGACAGAATTAGGGTTTGAGATTTTGTCCACCTAGAATTCTCATTTCGACCACTATGCGGCTGTGGCCGTCCATCCTTCCGTCCATCTGTCTCTATTTAAACTACCAGAACGTATGTGTCTAATAAATCTTTGCGGGTACACATAATCCACAGAATTACCAGAAAAATTAATTAATTATTGAATATCACACCATGTATGAGTCTTTAAATCTCAACTCCCATTATCCCCACTAATACTATTCGTATAACGACTTCTGCATAGCCAAAGACAGCCGCGCTCTCACCTATTTTAAAATAACAATTTCCTTGCAATTTCAATTTCCTTCATTCATGCTTTAACCTCAAAATGCCATAACTTTTTTATTGTCAGTTTACTATTTCAACTTCAGAAAATTTATTTGCAAAGCCATACTTACTTTTCATACATTTCATTTAATAAACCAAATAATTTATCATCTTTAAGCAATTCGCAAAATTTTCGTATTAATTTTGCTGTCATTTTGTGTGTCAGCAGCACATTCGCTTTGTTGCCGTTTCAAATCGCCAAGTAAAATCTTGCAATACTTAACAACAAAAGCAATAACTTATAATTATTTTAAAAAGAACATATGTATGCATGTAATACAACAAAAGAAACAAGCAAAGAATTGAAAACTCGACGGAGAAAATAACACAAGCAAAGCGCAAAGGAAAATTTCATAGTCATTTTCAGACCTGTGTAATACTGAGTAGTAATTGGACTATTACGTACTTAAATACTTTATATTTTGATCTTGAAGTAATTAGTCCGTACTAAGTACTTTCAGAATATTCAAGTACAAGTACAAATACAAGGAATTGCAAAATAATTGAAGTTTTAGCAAATACTTCAAAGTATTTGAAAATAATTGAAAGTACTTGAAAAGAATTGAAAAATGTACTTTAATCGATTTTTTAATTCTTTTCAAATACTTTAAATTACTTGTAAATCGATTCATGTACATTTTTCAATTCTTTTCAAGTACTTTCAATTATTTTCAAATACTTTGAAGTATTTTCTAAAACTTCAATTATTTTGCAACTACTTGTACTTGCACTTGTAGTTGTACTTGTACTTGTACTTGTACTTGTACTTGTACTTGTACTTGTACTTGTACTTGAAAATTTTGGAATGCCAGTACCAGTACCAGTACAATTCCTTTAAAATGTATCTACTTGTCACAAGTCGTACTGGTACTTGATATTACCAGGTCTGGTCATTTTACAGTAGGCATGGGCAAATTGGAAAAATATATCGATATATGTATATTATATTGATATTTAAGAAAACATCGATTTATGCCGTGGACAAACATCGATATATCATTATATCGAAAGGGTCTGATTTCCATTAAGGAAGCACGACTCGCGAAAAACCACTTTTTAACGGGATTAGAGGTGCTCTCGCATATCTCAAAACTGAAATCCAAACTTGCCGGAGGCTTATAGTTTACTAGATATTTGTTGTTTAAGTTGGATGTGTCTACAGATATTCTACGAATCTTGAAGATTAAAAATAAAAATCATTATGAATTGCTTGAAGCAGAAAGTAATGTAAAATCAAGCACCCGGACATTATGGTTATACCACTTCTTAAAATGTTCTGCTGTTACATCCAAAGCGAATCAGAAATGCATGAAAAATATCGAATTGGGAACGACATGGCAAAAAATTGTCGATTATCGATGCACGCTAATTCAAAATATCGTCGATATTATCGGCTGTACTATTTTAAAAATATCGATATATATCGCCCAACCCTATTTTAAAGTTTTAGTGCTGAAGCAGTGAGCTTCGGCAAGAAGCAGAAATAATACAATAATTGTCATTGTCATTAAAAATTAATGCGCCATGAATGGTATGGAATATTTTGGAATAGTGAAAAGATTTCTAAAGGCATTTATCTATGCATATATGCATGGAGAATGCGTGATACCAAAAGACATGTGCTAAATACTTTGTGAACAAGCTCAATATTGGCAAGGAAGGGCGATAGTGTGAATAGGAATAATGAACAATGACTTGCTGGGTGATTATAAAAGAAATTTATTTTAACTTATTTGAATGCGAAATAAATTTCAGTTCAAAGAGGCTGCAATTTTGAGAATTTCACACAAAATTTTAGGCAGGACAATTTTTCTTAGCTGCATAGTTCATAGCACGCACCGTTTAAAGGCTAAATAATAATTTTTTTTAAAAATTTAATGCTTGGAATTGTAACTAAATGAAAAACTTAGTATGTACTTCGATTTTGTTCTAAAAATTTAGTACTTGCATAGCTACATATGTACTAAATTTCAACAAAGTCAATAGCTTATTTGGCGCAATGAGTAAATAATTAATTATTTAGTGCTAAAAGTTGAGAATTATAGTTTTTACTAAAAATTTAGTAATTTAAACAAAAAAATGTGTGCTAAATTAGAATAGTTACTCCAAGCTTGTAAATTTAAAGTGCGAAATAAAATATATATTTGCATTTTGGATTTTGTACTAAAAAATTTAGTGTTTATATTTGGTGGTGTACGTGTTTACTAAATTTTATCAATAGCAAATATTTTGTATACTTGAGTACTTGCATTTCGTGTTAAGTAAAAATTTAATACTTGAAGTTTATGAACTAACAAAACTTTAGTATTTACATAAGTTTGCACTAAGTTTAAAGGGAAATAGCTTTTTGGTAGTAATTTAGTACTAAAATATACTTTATACCTACAGCAAAATGTGTAGTAAACTGAGATAACTGCTCCGCACTCGTAAATTTAAAGTGCGAAATAAAACATTTACAACTTGGCTTTTGTACTAAAAATTTAGTACTTGTATAGATTTGTAGGTAGTAAATTTAAAGTGAAACAGCTTTTTGTAATAATGTGTAAGCAATTAACTATTTAGTACCTGCTTAAAATTTAGGGACTATGAATTTTAATAAAAAATTTAGTACTAAAATATTTTTTATACTAAAAATTTGTACTAAATTTTGATAACTGTTCCGCAATCGCAAAATAAAACATTTACAACTTGGTTTTTATACAAAAAATTCAGTACTTGCATAGCTTTGTACTAAATTTAAAGGGAAATAGCTTTTTGATCGTAATGGGTAAGTAATTAAATATCTAGTACCTGCTTAAGGTTTAGGAGCTATAATTTTTACTAAAAAATTTAGCACTAAAATATGCTTTATACAAAAAAAAAGTGTGTACTAAATTACGCTAATTGCTCTAAGCGCGTACCTACTAGTAAGTGTAAAGTGCAAAATAAAACATTTACAATTTGGCTTTTGTACTAAAAATTTAGTACCTGTATTTTTTTTTCTAAAATTAAAGGTTTGTACTAAATTTAGCGTCTTTATTAGAAGTAATTTTTTTTGTTTATGTATTTTGCTAACTTAAACTATTCATTCAAAATTTGCTCTTACATTATGCATGGAATTGCTCACCAACGAGGGATGCAAATAAGTTTCGCTTCCAAAGAAAAAGCAATAACAAAAACAAAAAACGAAAACGAAGAATCTCTTGCTACAATATGAAACATTTCGCCAGAATCAAGAGTAAAGACAACGTAAGATGTACAAATATGGAAAATGTGTCATTCTTTTACTTTTTCTAAACAAGTAAAGTAACCTTCTAAGAAGTAATTCTGTGTAAGTGACTTAGTAGCCACGAAGTCGGTCGGTCAGTGACGGGCGCTAGTGAGTGGTGTGTTAAAAGGCAAATATTCTTTGTTCAGACCATATAAACAGTGCCGATGATGGTTAAACACATACATATATAAGTAGAAAACTAAGTAAGTAAACAATAAAAGTGCATAATAGAAGAAAAATTAGAGGAGTGGCAGAAAGGTCTTCTTTTGGTTATTAGTCAACTCAATTTGGTTTTGTCTTGGAGTATTCGAGAGCAAATTTTTTTTAACGATTTTGAAAGAAAATCTAGTAATCAAACTTTGTACTAAAAAATTGAGGTACTAAATTTGCAAGCACTAAAAATATTGTGTACTAAAAATCTAGTGTTTGAGATTTATTTCCAAGAATTTAGTTATATAAATATAATACAAAAAATTTTGTACTAAAATTTTAGTACCTACTAAAACTTTAGTAATAAGAATTCACCTAGTACTAAAAATTTAGTACTAACAATTTAGTACTAAAAATTTATTACTAGAAATTTAGTATCCGAGTTTTGTACAAAAAAAATTATATACTAAATTGCTTGCAAACATTTTGCTATTAACTAAAATTTAATACTAAAAATCTGGTAATTAATTTTATTACTTAGAATGCTAATAGTTTGTGCTAATTGCTAGCTTTTGGTTATTAAAATAATTAAACAAATTTTAATAGTGAAAAAGATTTTGCACAAAAGAAATTTTGTTAGAAAATTATAAATTTTAGAACAGAAAAGTATAGCCAAAAAAGTTCATTACTAAATCTTAGAACAGAAAATTATATCCAACAAAATTTAGTGCTAAATTTTAGAACAGAAAATTAGGGACTGCCATGTAGCTTTTAGTTATTGAAAAATATTTAGCGCTAAAAGTTTGATTAATTATATTGTGTAAAAAAAAATTTAACAATAAAAATTTAGTAGGTACTTCAATTTAGTGATGGGCGAGTCCGAGATGTTTAGACAATCGAGAGAATCGCCATCGTTGTAAAATCACAATCGAGTCAAAAGTTGACTCGCTCCTCGACTACACAATCGAGATGTTTTTGCGATTGTTCCGAGTCAACGAGTCGGAGGTTGTTTCGATGACATCTGGACTACACAAGCGAGATGTTTTTGCGACTGTTCCGAGTCGGCGGGCCGGCTGTTGTTTTGATGATTTGTTTTAGTTGATAAAATAAACTGAATGAGTGTTGGTGATGAAGAAAGTAGGATTGTTAATGGAAGTGAGGCAAATACATATGTAAATAAATGAACCAAATTGAAAAATATGCTATATATAGACGCTGCATTTTTGCAATCACGATTAAAGAGTGTCGTGCTTAATAAATACAATTAATTATATAAACATTAATACATTAATAAATTTTCTGAAGTGAGACGCTTACGAAACAAATTAATTTTACGAGCAGTAACAACGGCAATAGATTTGTACCACTGTATACTTTTTTAAGCAATTTTGATATACAACCGGCAACAACAAATGTTATGTATTTTTTGCAGCGAGTCCGAAATGTAGGGTTGCTTTGAAAACGAGAGGAATCATTGGCGAGTACGAGATGTTTTAGCGATTATTTCGACTGACGGCCATTTACGACTTGACTCGAATACGAATGAAAACCATCGAGAGCATTCGAGATGTTTCAACAATCGAGAGAATCGAATAAAACATCTCGGACTCGCCCATCACTACTTCAATTTTGTACTAAAAAACCGAATATATACTAAAATTTGATTAGAGTCAGGAACTATCGATTTGCGCTTGCCAAGGTTTTGTTATTGAAAAAAATCTAATACTAAAAATCGAGTATTAAATTTTATTAGAACGTGAGTAATTGAGCACTTGCTAACTTTTGGGTATTAAAGAAAATTTCCATTTTAGCATAGAAAATTATACAAAAAAAAATAATTTAGTACTAAATTTTAGAACAGAAAATTATGCCAATAAAATTTAGCACTAAATTTTAGAACAGAAAATTCGGTACTGCCCTTTAGCTTTAATTGCTGAAGAAGATTTAGTACAAAGAAGTGATCATTTGTATTTTGTAAAAAAAAAAATTAGTAATAATTTTTAGAACGGAAAATTGTGGGTTGTATATAAAAATTTTATATATTTATTACTAAAAAACTGATTAATTATATTTTGTACTAAACAAAGTTTTGATATTTCAAGATATTATATGTATGTACTCTTGGTGTCTTAGTGATAATAATTCAGTACTAGTAATTTTGTAATAAAAAAAATTTATATTGTGAATTTAAATAGAACGTTAGCGATTGTCAGCTAATACATATGCACATATGGAAATACTGAAGTAGAATCAGCACTAGAAATTTAGTACTTTGGTTTTGTAATTAAATTTTTTGTACATTGATATTTAATTTAATGATTACTTATTATTATATTAAAATGTCTTCTCAAAAAAGAAAAATAGCTTTTCGCTTCGATTCGAGAACTTAAACTTTGCGAAACATGAAGAGCAAAGGGTAGAATCTAAACAAGCTTTACCTCTTTGTGCTTCTTTACCTACTAAAAAACTTGTCAAAACGCACACACACCCACACACTTTCTGTGTACATTTCAAGGCTCATTGTGTACTAAAAGATTTTTGTGTGTTCTTGATAAGTCAGTAAAGCGCAAACACCTCTTTGGTAAGAATCTAAGTAAAGAGGGCAAAAAAATAAAACAAAAAGGAGAAAAAAATTAGAAAAAAAAGAAAAAAAAACTTTATTTGTAAATAGAATGAAGAACATATAACAGAAGTGAGTTGCAAAAGTAAGGCGATACTGCAAGACAACGAATTGTCGCTTGTCCGTCACACAATGCATTGTGCCGGTGCAGTGTAATGTCCTTTCGACGTGTCGTAAGTCAACAAGTCAAGCCAGCTCAGTCAGTTGATTGTGGAGCGATTCTAAACATCCTGAGGTACCTATGTGGCTGCCCAGCATCCTGTGAAGTGCTTGTTCATACATTGTACCCTAACACTTTCCATTCCTTCTGCTCTCATTTCCACTTCTCTACCAGCCTTCGATAGATGATTTAGTGGATAAGATGAGCCACTCCTTCGCCAACGCTATGTTTTTCATTCTACAACGTGCTTTGCTACTTTGTTTTCTTCTTCTCCTAATTTTTTTTTTCTTTTCTCTCCTTTTCATTATTCCTCTTTCTCGTGTTATTATATCCTTCTTAATTGTTTTTTCTTTGTGTTTGGTCGTCTCGAATCCGCTTAATCTCCGAAATTGGTTATGGGTGAGCATTAGGGAGGTGTGAGTGTTTGAAAAAATTTAAATTGCTCTAGAATCCGCTACACCTAAATTTTTGACGTGTAAACATCTTTGCGTTAGCTACGAGTAATTTCGGAAAAAGTGTAACCATCCTGTTAGTGTTAGTGCGCTGCTTTGTCCGTGTGAATCGCTTAAAAAAAACACAAAAATACAAAAACCAAAAATTAAAAATTAAAAATTAAAAAAAAAAACAAAAACCAAAACAAAAAAATTGAAAAACAAAATTATAAAAAACAAAAACCAAAAGCCAAAAACAAAAACAAAAAAAATAAAAAACAGAACAGAAAAAAAAACAAAAAAATAACAAGAAACCATATAAAAAAGCGGATACAAAAAAAAAGCAAACAACAAATAACAAAAAAACAAAATAAAACAAGTAAAAGCGCGGCTGTCTTCGGCCGTACCGAAGACTTCATACCTTTCATGAGTGGGGAAATGAAAAGTTACCTATGTATGTACATAGCCGGATTAAGTTTAATTTATAATTTTAATTCTGTGGGTTATTTATGGAAAGATTTATTAGAAAAAATGGTGTCTTGGCTATTTAAATGGAGGAGTTATACACCAAAATGTTCATATCTGAACAATCGCTTGTATGGGAGCTATATGTTATAGTGGTCCGATCTTGACAATTTTCGGTAATCCCGTTTGGGCCCATATGGGTACAAATACTTCAAAATTTCACGCCGTTAGCTGTTAAAATGGAGGAGTTATACACCAAAATGTGTATATGTGAACAATCGGTTGTAGGGGAGCTATATGTTATAGTGGTTCGATCTTGACAATTTTCGGTAACCCTGTTTGGGCCCATAAAATACTTCAAAATTTCACGCCGTTAGCTGTTAAAATGGAGGAGTTATACACCAAAATGTCCATATCTGAACAATCGGTTGTAGGGGAGCTATATGTTATAGTGGTCCGATCTTGACAATTTTCGGTAACCCTGTTTCGGCCCATATGGGTACAAATACTTCAAAATTTCACGCCTTTAGCTGTTAAAATGGAGGAGTTATACACCAAAATGTGTATATCTGAACAATCGGTTGTAGGGGAGCTATAGGTTATAGTGGTCCGATCTTAACAATTTTCGGCAATCCTGTTTGGGTCCATATGGGTACAAATACTTCAAAATTTCAGGCCGTTAGCTGTTAAAATGGAGGAGTTATACACCAAAATGTGTATATCTGAATAATCGGATGTTGTGGAACTATATGTTATAGTGGTCCGATCTTGACAATTTTCGGTAACCTTGTTTGGCCCAAAATGGGCACGTCTACTTCAAAGTTTCAAGTCCTTAGCTGTTTAAATGGGGAAGTTATGCACAAATTACATCCAAAAATTTCATGTATATCTGAATAATCGGTTGTTTTCTATATGTTATAGTGGTCCGATTCGGCCGGTTCCGACAAATGATCAGCTGCATATAACAACATACCTGTATTCCGAATTTCATTCAGATATCTCAAAAACTGAGGGACTAGTTTGCGTTCACACAGACGGACGGACAGACGGACGGACAGACGGACAGACGGACAGAAGGACAGACGGACAGACGGACAGACGGACATGGCTTAATCGACTCAGCTCGTGATTCTGATCATATCGGTATATATTTTGGTGGGTCCCCCAAGCTTCCTTCTGGTACTTTCGACAAAAATTTTTTGGCACTAAGTTATAATACCATTTCATTCTCATGAAAGGTATAAAAAACAAACCAAATATTTAAAATTAAAAAACCAAATATTTAAATGCTGACAAAGGGAATGTAACAGAATTAATGGGCAAATCTGAGTATGAGGCAAAAATGGAAAGATTAGTAAACGATATAACTACATATAGAGTGTTAAAACGTGACCCTACCAATAAGCTACAGGATAAAAACAACGATTTAGTAGAAAGAATGTTCAAAAGTAAATTGATTGATCTAAATGAAAAAAACTGTCTTACATGTAAAACAGCCAACCCACCCAGAATTTATGGTTTACCAAAAATCCACAAGGAAGCCACCCCTCTTAGGCCTATATGTTCGTCCGTCAATTCGCCGTCCTATAATATATGTAAATACTTGACAAATATACTCAAAAATTTGACCAAGTCCTCCAAATATAACGTCAGAGATGCATTGGATTTCAAAAATAAGATTGGAGGCTCGTATATATATGATGATGAAATTTTAGTGTCGTTAGATGTTGTCTCGTTGTTCCCTAGTGTCCCAGTTGATTTGTCCATTGAGATTATATCCTCAAGATGGGAAGAAATCCAAAAACATACATCCATGACAAAGGAATTATTCCTGACAATTCTAAAATTCTGCATCAAAGAAAACTCTTATTTCAAATTCAACAACAAAATATATGAACAGAGATCAGGAATGCCAATGGGTTCGCCGGCGTCCCCTATAATAGCTGACATATTTATGGAAGACCTACTTAGCAAATTTGAAAGACAATCTGCGCAGAAACCGAGACTACTTACAAAGTACGTCGATGATCTATTTGCCATCATCAAAGCAGAAGATGCAGATAATATACTACACATGCTTAACAATTATAATAGATCAATAAAATTCACAATAGAAAAAGAAAACAACGGTAAACTACCTTATTTAGACACACTAATAACACTGCTCTACAGCCAAAAAATACTCTGAACGCGACCATCCTATTTATATGTAAAATCGGTCGCTGATTCCGAAAATCGGGTTCATTTTTAATTCTATGGGAAGGTTTTTGAGATATCGGCAATTTACCGTTATTTGGCTAATTGCTCCACTTAATCCTTTATACCTCTTTAACGCAGTAAGCTATCTTCCTTGTAGTGACACCAAACGAAAGAAAATTAAATTTCCTTTTCATGGCTGCTATAACATTTTTCCCTAACTCTTATAGTTTCTGAAATATTAACGATTCAATTTGAATTTTTTCGATTTTTTACGATTTTTTGAAGAAAAAATTGACTTTGTCAGGCAATATCTTTAAAACCAATGTTTTCACCTTCGGTTTTACTCCTTTACGTGAAGCTCCATTCTATTGGGAAAAAGATAAGCTATCAACGAAGAAAATCCATGGTAAAATGGAAAAGTTATAGGCGATCAAGTAAATACAGCCAGGTCGCGCAATGCCTCTGCACGGGTATATTCTATGCATGTTATACCCGTAAACGCGCTTGTATCTAATGCGCTGCCAATGTGCTGCTACTGCAGATGTGTAGGTATTGGTATAATATGCATAGAATATACCCGTGCAGAGGCATTGCGCGACTTGGGTGTATTTACTTGATCGCCTATAACTTTTCCATTTTACCATGGATTTTCTTCGTTGATAGCTTATCTTTTTATACTCAGCTGTACTAGTACACAGAGTATTATAATTTTGATTTCATAACGGTGGATTGTAACATAATGAAATAATCGAGATAGATATGGACTTATATATATCAAAATGATCAGGGTGAAAAGAGAAATCGATTGAGCCATGTCCGTCCGTCCGTCCGTCCGTCCGTCCGTCCGTCCGTCCGTCCGTCCGTCCGTCCGTCCGTCCGTACGCAGGATAACTCGCGTAAAAATTGAGATATTTTGATGAAATTTGAAATGCAAGTTGGTATCGAGACTGGGACGGTTGGTATTGAAAATGGGCGAAATCGGACCATGACCACGCCCACTTTTCCTATATAGAAAAAATCGGAAATTTGGTATCTCAGCCACTAATATAGCTAGAGTGATAAAATTTTACCCACGTATTGAGCTCAGGCCCTTATGAAGAAATTTGTTGAAGTTTTGGAAAATGGGCGGTGCCACGCCCACTTATTAAGGGTCAAACATTGAAAGTTTTATATGTCATAACTCAGAAACCGTTGAAGATATATCGATGAAATTTGGTATGCGTAATTTGCTTACCTAGACAAATGTTTTGGCGAAAAATTATCAAAATCGGTTGACGGCCACGCCCACTTTTATATATGGGAACTATAAAGGGGCCTAATAAAAACATTTTAAGCGATATCTCTGTCAAATATAAAGATCTATCACTGAAATTTTGTGGCAGGAGACCAACTAGGGAAATAAAACAAAAATTATAAAAATTTTGGAAAATGGGCGGTGCCACGCCCACTTATTAAGGGGCAAATATTGAAAGTTTTATAAGCCATAACTCAGAAACCGTTAAAGATATATCGATGAAATTTGGTACGCGTGATATATTTACTTAGCCAAATGTGTGGACGAAAGATTACCAAAATCGGTTGACGACCACGCCCACTTTTATATATGGGTATTATAAAGTGACCTAATAAAACCATTTTAAGCGATATCTCTGTCAAATATAAAGATCTATCACTGAAATTTTGTGACATGAGTTCTACAATAGACCGGAAACAAAAAATAAAAAAGTTTGGAAAATGGGCGTGGCACCGCCTCTTTTTATACAAAGGAATCTACGTGCCTATTACTCGACAAATAACTGAGATATTATGACGAAACTTGGTTTATACACTTTTATAACATGTGTTAGTTGGCCGCTGTGGTGCAGTGGGTAGAGTGCTCGCCTGCTATGCCAGAGGTCTCGGGTTCAAACCACGGTCCGAGCCAAACAAATTTTTCTAATTAGTAAAAATCCAATTATTGGGTTTTTTAAGAGCAGCGGTCACCTCTCGGCAGTGGGCGGCATACCCTCCGAGAGTATTTCTGCCATGAAAAAGCTTCTCACAAAAAATGCATTCGCCGTTCGGAGCCGGCATAAAACTGTAGGTCCACCCAATTAGTAGGAAAAAACAAAAAGGAGCACACCTCGAATTGGGAGAGAAGCTCGGGTAACTAAAAGTCATAGAGGGATGCAATTTTGCACTAACAATAATATTTATATGCTTATTTGGATGATTGATACAAATTTTGAAAATGGGCGTGGCTGCGACCTGTTTATGCAGCACTCGTGTCATATAAAATACACCCTATATCGAACAAACGCAAACAAACAATGAAAGCATACAGCTGAGTATCTAATGTTCGATTCTACTCGAACTTAGGCTTCCTTACTTGTTCCTGTATATTTTTGTTTACCATTACGGTATATTTTCAATTGTTTACATTTTCATGTTTCTTATATATTTATGTCTCCAAAATTTTGTTTACATTGTTCATTTTTTCCAATGTTACCTGTTCCATATTTTTAAACGGTTTTATTTAGCTCACCCCGTTTGTTTTATTATTTATTCTTTATTCTTGGGTCAAATTTAGTAATTCAAATTTCACCCTCTTCCTGTCAACCGATTAATCTGAAATTTTGCACGCATGTATAACCCCGATGACAATGCAATATTATGAAAAAAAAATTCCGATAGGTGGCGCGTGGGTCGCTATATTTACAAAAATCGCATTTATGGTCCGATTTGGCTGAAATTCGGAACATGTATTACTACCTTGAAAAGAAATATTTTCTTAAAAAAAAAATTCCGCTAGGTGGCGCGTGGGTCGCTATATTTACAAAAATCGCATTTATGGTCCGATTTGGCTGAAATTCGGAACATGTATTACTACCTTGAAAGGAAATATTTTCCTAAAAAAAACTTCCGATAGGTGGCGCGTGGGTCGCTATAGAGGCGTTGGACTGCAATAAACTAACGGGCAAGAAACCTTGCAATAATGAAGCACTAAATGAATTAAACAGAATGCGAAATAAAAACTAAAAACTAGAAAATAAAAATAGGTAAAAAAACTTTTTAAGTTAAACGGTTTTATGTTATACATACATTGCAATGTTTAAGATAAATGTACTAAAAACCAAAAAATAATAAAATAGATACAGTCGTGGGAATTATAAACATTTGCATAGACTAGACTAAAATAAAACCGGGGGGCACGTCAATTGTCTACAAATTATCGACTTAATGTGCGATAGAAGAATCGTTTAATTCGTCGTTAGGCAGTTGGCCCGCAGACGGTGAGGAAAATACTTACTATTTTCTTGCTCATGGAAATTCCAAAAGTTATACACTCCATGTTAATAAAAGAGATGTTGCAACTAGTTTATCGTTGGACATTCACACGAGGAATCGTTTCACTGCTCGTAGTTTGTCTTTAATCGACAAAACATATGATAAAAGTACTACTCGCTCACCACTATGAAACCTTAAAACTCGCTTATAATCGAGCTTGCTAGCTTTTTTCCACATTCTAGCCCTACTTATCACACGTCCATCGTTGTCGGTTGAACAACTGCCTAATTATAGTGTAACATTACAAAACAAACATTTTAATCAACGATTGTAGACAATTGACGTGCCCCACGGTTTTATTTTAGTCTAGTCTATGCAAATGTTTATAATTCCCACGACTGTATCTATTTTATTATTTTTTGGTTTTTAGTACATTTATCTTAAACATTGCAATGTATGTATAACATAAAACCGTTTAACTTAAAAAGTTTTTTTACCTATTTTTATTTGTTGATTTTCTACACCTTTTCCACAAGTACTTCAGAAAGCGTAAAATTAACTTCAGAAACCGTAAAATGTACTTCAGAATAGTCAATTGTACTTCAGAAATCGTAAAATGTATTTCAGAATAGTCAATTGTACTTCAGAAATCGTAAAATGAATTTCAGAATAGTCAATTGTACTTCAGAAAGCGTAAAATGTTCTTCAGAAACAGTAAATTGTACTTCAGAAGCTGTAAAATGTACTTCAGAAACAGTAAATTGTACTTCAGAAGCTGTAAAATGTACTTCAGAATAATAAATTGTACTTCAGAAGCTGTAAAATGTACTTCGGAATAATAAATTGTACTTCAGAAACCTTAAATTGTTCTTCAGAATCATAAAGAACAGTCCAGCCCACGAATTCATAAATTTGGTAGATAATTTTGATAAATTTGGAATACTTTGCACCACCTTGCTCGTTCACGGAATAGGCGATGGAGATTTACATAGCTTCAACGATGTCTGGAATCTGGACGTAATATATGACAATCGAATGAAGCGAACAGAGGCTACTTCGGTTAAAAATTTAAATATTACCAAGAATGTATGTACATAGTTCAAATGCAAAGTACACATATTTGGATACAAATAAATCCCACTTTCCTACATAGTTTACGTACAGTAATGTGGAATACCTAGCTGCAGGCCTCTGCAATATTTAAAACTACATAGCTGACCCGGCAGACGGCGTTCTGGCTAAAATTTTTTCCTATAAAGCTATTAAAAATGTCAATTCTCTGAATAAAAGTTATATACATATATTCGCTGCGACAAACCTAATTTCCCTATCTCTATCCCTACGTATAACGCTGAGAAATTTTAATTTTCGATTTTTCTAATTTTCCGACTTTTCCGGAGGGATTTTCCAAAATTTTATACCGCAAGAACTTTCTCCTCGAGAATACGAACAACTGACAAAAAAATTTACAGAAATCGGCCCAGCCGTTCTCATTTTATGAAGTACTATACATTTTTTACACAATTTTTTATATATAGATTCCTATTACTTCTGAATTACAATTTACGGTTTCTGAAGTACAATTTATTATTCTGAAGTACAATTTATTATTCTGAAGTACATTTTACAGCTTCTGAAGTACAATTTACTGTTTCTGAAGTACAATTTACGTTTCCTGAAGAACATTTTACGCTTTCTGAAGTACAATTGACTATTCTGAAATTCATTTTACGGTTTCTGAAGTACAATTGACTATTCCGAAATTCATTTTACGGTTTCAGAAGTACAATTGACTATTCTGAAATTCATTTTATAATTTCTGAAGTACAATTGACTATTCCGAAATTCATTTTACGGTTTCTGAAGTACAATTGACTATTCTGAAGTACATTTTACGCTTTCTGAAGTACTTGTGGAAAAGGTGTAGTCAGTCGATTAAAACAAGGGATTTGTGTAAGTTTCGCTTCTCTGTTTATGTTTATATTTAAGCATATGTATTAATACATATATGTATATAAATGTTATCATTGTGTTTGTTTTTCCAGTCCTGATGATGATCTCAGGCTGAGATCGAAATATTGACAATTAAAAATAAAAATTAAAATTAAAAATTGTTTTTAATTTAATTTGTGGCCTGGAGCTCAATAAGGAAAATATATATATAAAATTAAAAATTTAAAAAGAAAAAATAAAAAAACAAAAAAAAACAAAAACAAAAAAAAATAAAAAATAAAAAAAAAATAAAAACCATACCTAAATTTTTGATGTGTAAACATATTTATGTTAGCTATGAGTAATTTCGGAAAAAGTGTAACCATCCTATTAGTGTTAGTGCGTTGTTTTGTCCGTGTGAATCGCTTAAAAAAACACAAAAACAAAAAAAAAATAAAAAAACAAAAACAAAAAAAAAAAAAAACCTTAAAAAATAAAAACCAAAAGCCAAAAACAAAAACAAAAAATTAAAAAACAGAAACAGAAAAAAAACAAAAATAATAACAAGAAACCATATAAAAAAGCGGATACAAAAAAAAGCAAAAAAAAAAAATAACAAAAAACAAAATAAGAACAAATCCATAAAAAAAAACAAAAACCAAAAACCAAAAAAAAAAAAAACAAAAACCAAAAATTCAAAATTTAAAATTAAAAAAGAAAAAATAAAAAACAAAAACAAAAAAATAAAAAAACAACCATAAAAAACCAAAAAAAAAACAAAAAAATACAAAACAAAAAACAAATAAAATAAAAACAGAAAAAAAGAGTAAAAAACAAAAGCAATAAAAACAAAACCCTAACAAAACAAAAAAAAACCAGATACAAAAAAAAACAAAAAAAATAACAAACTAGTAGCAATGAAGATAAAAAACTAAAAAACTAGTCGCATATTAATCACAAGAAAACCAGAAAGGTAATAAAAATCCTATTTCGGAACTGTTTATACATTAATGTTAATTATTTTTTTTTTTGTTACTTTTTCAAACTGTTGCCAATGAAATTGATAAGTTGCTCTTAATTTTATTTCACTCTGTTTTTTTCCTTTACTGCTTTTGTCTTTCAAATATTAAAAAATCCACCAAAGTATTTGCCTGCATGATAAACTGTTATGCTGGTGTTTTCAGTTTGGCTTCCTGTGGTCTTTTGAACTTCTGCATTTTGTTCACTACACCAACCCATTGTCCAGCCCACAAACCACACGTTCTCTTGAGACACCAGCCCGCCCAAGTATCCGCCTTTGATATGCACTTGGTAATAAAATGTATAGAGTACTATGTAAAACAACTCCACTTAAAATTTTACCTTTCGTTTTTGGTTTTTTTTTGTTGTGCCTGCTTTTGTCTCTGTTGTGCCGCTTTCCTTTCCTTTTTGTATTCATCTTCCCCAGACATACATTCCTCCAACTCCATGTACATACATACATACATATGTGCCTATGTCTATATCTGCCACTGCCTAACGATTTTCAGACCTCCCTCAATCCATGATTCAACAATAAAGGTTTACGCATGACGACATACCTTCATACAGAGTGGGGCCAGAAGTGTCATGCAAAGAGGAATGTAGAAGAATTTGACAGATGTGGCCCCTATGGAAATGCTAGGGTGCGTGT